>FR990033.1:10002500-10559281 GCA_905404135.1 Hesperia comma | reverse complement strand
TATATATTATATTGATGGTTGATAAGGTTCCCTAAATCGCTTAAGTATAGCCCCAATGGCTTTCGTCGCTCCTAAGTGATCGACAAAGTCAGGCGATTGTAAGCGCAGTCGGTAGTTGGATGGGTGACCGCTAGTGACAAAAAAATATTTCTGTGCTTCGGAGGGCATTTAAAGCCGATTGTTATCGCTAGATAACTGTCGTTAAGCTATGTTGAAGGCAGCCATATATGATTCCCGAGGGTTTGAATTACAATTCTTGTATCCTGAAAAGAAATTCTGATCACTAAATTACTCCGCAATGGATATGATATCTAATTAATGAATATATTATTAGGCATGTAGTTTTTATCAGAGAAAATATATATTTGACCAACCTTTGATGAATTTTCCTAAAATTAGATCTCACTAACATGTACAGCTTAAACAGCTTTTCTTTTATACCTGAAAAGAAAAACATATTTCATTAGTAGGTAAACAACTAACAGAACTAACTATCTTTAACAGCCCCTATCCTATAACTATCCCCTATTCCTATTAATAAACCATGCAACTAATATTTTAACACCATCTGTTAACTGGACTAACCATCCTAGTTTCTAAATTAAGTCTTGTTTTTAGTCGATTACAGTTGTCATGGGCGGCAGCGGAAGCTGTGGCGGAAGGGTGGTGCTGCATGTTGCTACCTTAATTCCATAAAAAAATCCTTTTTATTGAAATCGTTGTTGAATATTATGTAATATTTTGAATACAATATCTGGCTGTCCTTTTACTACCATTAACTAATTATTCTCACATAGTGTTCGTTACTATGTAACTATTTAATATTCCAAACCACTCGGCTGTAGGGTCTCGTTACAGTAAACACTTTTACGATTGTTAGCCGTTCTCTGTGTCGTAACCGAGAGGCGTCGAGAGCGCCCGAGAGCTGTCGAGTGATGACTTGTGGGACGCATCAACGATGTGTGAATCTTGACAATAACTATAAACTACACCTAACAAACTTAGATTCGGCATAAAAATTTTGTTAGTTGAAAGAAATATACGGCGACGACGGTAGGTATGAAGACGAAATTTGGGAATTGTGCCCTATGTTATAATAATCCTGTAGGCTTCTGGGTAGTTTGTAGCGAAGAGAAATGGGTTTGATTTTCGGAACAGACATTTACATGATATTACACATTATTCACGGGTCGCTCGTGGTGGTCTAATGGTGTCTTATTTATTGTTCATGCTAATAGAGAATAAATATCCACATAGGGAATCCCAGCATCAGTGCAGGAATATGAGTGTATAATAGTTTTTTGTTTATATGTAATATACATAATCATCTATGCTTTGCCTTGTGAATAATATAATGCTATGTCTCTGTTTAAAGTAGGCCTAAGGTTGGACAAAGTTAAGCTTTAAAAACTGTCGGTAGCTGGATGAGTATTGGAAAAGTTGTAGAGCTTTCTTGGTATGTACGTTAGGGGCCTCGGATTTTGGATGTTTCGTTTCAAAACAATCGTCAAATCACGTTGGAGATATAATTATGTCGTAAAATTATATCTAACACTTAGATATCTTAACACTGCCATTCGGCTTTGATTTATTTTCTCGGTGAGTTAGAAATTTAAATAAGTTGAAATTTCTGTTGTCAGTGCGTGTCTTTGCGTGTTGTCCACGGCGCCCACGACACATAATCCTATTGTGAGGCAATAATGCCTAGCATTTATTTTATTATTTATACTTATTAATTATAGCGATTAAGAGTGTGAGCAGTTAATGGTTTGAACCTGTAGTTAAGTAGTGACTATAATAGAAATTATCACATTTATTCTCTTCATCATTCTACGCATTCCAATAACACTCATGTTAGTTTTGTCAGATTGTGTGTATATGTGTTTGTGCGAATGTGTGAGTGCAAACATGTGAGAACAATGGCCACCATCGTTGGAGCTTTGCTCAGCCACTTTCACCATCAAATAGCAAATAGTTGCGGGATTTATTGCTAATTTCTCTAAGCATTTTATTGCTGGAATAACTCGGCAAACATTGTCTTTTGGTATTTGTTTAAGGATACCTTGAGTAACAACTTTATGTCAGTTTTTTTCTTGAAATATTTTCCTCGAAAAGACAAAACATTGTGCACTGATGTTAAACTCTAACAGGTAACTGGAAGTGTTAAGTTGAAGTGAGGTGAGGAGACGAGAAGAGATGAGGAGACATGAGAGAAGAGTTGAAGTAAGGAGATGAGACAATGAGGAAATCTTTAAAAAGCAACAAAAAATAGACATTTATAAGACATTTATAAACAGATTATTTATAAAACAGTGGACAGAAAAATTTGACGCAAATAATGTTAAAATCTTATCTAATGCATCATTACATTCCATACACGATAGGCCATTTAAAAAGTAAATAAAGAGTGAAAAAAAAACTATTAGAAGACATTCATGGCGAATTCACACATTGATGAATAAGTAAAGGCCTGTGCTTACCGTTTGCTCAATTCTATCTACATTGTGATAAGGTCACTGTCACACTACTCGCGGTATAAGATAGTAATATTATCTTAATTAATTAAAATTAAATGTGTTAAAGACTTCAGGAGTCATCAACGGCTTCCTTGAGTTCTTGAAATAACGAAGAATTTCCTCTACGGCGGAAATCAAGGAATCTGTAATATTCTAGCAAAATCATCACAACATTAGAAGGCCTCAAGAAAAGAAAAAGGCTCTTAAACACTATTTATAAGAGAGGGAAATGCTTATAAATGCATAAAAAACTCTCTTATTTAATTTGACATTTGTAAAATAAACACAAAAATATACTTTTCACACAATATCATCTCCTCAGTAGTACTGTACAAACAGACACCACAAACAGTACATCACTAAAACCTACAACCCAAGCAGAAATATTTTTATCAATCACACTAACACCTATCCAAACTGAATTTCGAATCCATCTCACAAACATCAACACAAATCAAATTTCAAACGTTACCAAGTACACTCGAGGTCACCATCGCTACAACAGCATCGCATACACTACGACCTGGCACCGCGTACTGTCGCAAACACACCGCTCTACGCAAACAGTGGGGAACAATCGACCACCATGCTGGACCACCGCGCTATGTTAACCACTTTCACAATTAACTCTCCAGCGAGGAATTTATGAGGAAAAGTGTCACTTGTGAGTTTGTTTCGAGAATAGGCCTCTACTTGACAATTAAGGTGGTTTACCGGAAAATCTGGTGACTGTTAATTTGATCTTTTTTGTGTTAATACGTGGTTGAGCAGAAAAGCCTTTAGTTGGTGAATTATCACCGTTGACTACGAACTGTTCCACTACTGGGCACGGGTGTTCCTGTCAAAATGAGAAGGTTAACATAGTCCACTTCACAGGAATAGTAAACACACATTTGAGTTTTACGAACTCTCCGGCATGAAGATTTCCTAACGATGTTTTCCTTCACCATTATATAACTCCTAAAAGGAAGAATGGCTCAAGGGCCCAAAATCAATAATCAAATCCTATCATCAATGATACAAAATATAAAATAATTTCAAAGACTATGTGAGTAAAGTCAGTAGCAAAATATATTTACGAGTATCTAATAAAATAAGCGCCATGAGACCATTACATCGTTATCCGAGTCCCTTCTCTGGTATACAAAGGTTAAGCTATTCTATGAAGTATTGTTGCTTGTTAACAGCTGATCCAATTAACTATCCCCTATGCAGACTTAATTAAGCCAAGCTCTTCGAAACCCATGGTCAAATACATGCTGTGAAGAATTTTCCGCTCTATTGCTTTAGTAATAAGATTTAATTTGCTGTTAAGTAAGATCCTTTCGAGAAGAAACAGATTTTGTGTGAGGAGTTAAGACTAAAACTATTGTCCGAAAGTTTTTAACCAACTCCAACAAATGGAGGAGGTTCTCAATTCGTCTGTCTGTTGTTTTTCTTGTGTGTTACTTTAGAACTTCGTATTGGGTACACAGATTTCGATAATTTTTACGCCATTGAAAGGCAATGACTGCCCTCTGATCCCATAAAAATTTAGCAACATCTGGCGAATGGTTTTTGAGTTATATCGACTTTGAAGTCGGTTATTATAAAGTAAAAAGTTAGTTATTAAAGTTTTGTTTCGGGAATAGATGTTGTTGGTGTGTTTTTTGGATGAGTATGTGAATGTTTTGTTGCATTCATATATCTACTTGAAGCAAATTGGTTCATGAAAAAAGTAAGGGTCTAACACTAAGAAGGTCAAACACACACACATAACACAATATGTACTAGTATTGTGGTATTTGTGTAATCCGCACATAAACATTTATAAGACTACCAATCAGACTACGCTGCTACTAAGCTACGTAACTGTTCTATTATACGACCAAAGATTATATTAACGGGTAGACCTTTCCATGGTGTCAATATTAGCTGCCGAAACGAGTACGTGCCATACAATTTAGTTCAAACACTGTTGTTTAACACCGAGCATTTGGTCCATCCAGTGGCGGATTAACGTATAAGCACTACAAGCACGTGCTTGGGGCCCCTGTTCTCCAGGGGCCTCCATTCTCTGCTGGCGTTTCATTTTATACCTACATTTTATCGAGATTCACCCACAAGTCCGAGATCACAAGGCGCGGGCAGTCCGGGAGTGACCCCTCATACTGTTAGTGAAAATGATAATTACGTTTTGATATTACCTGTTTTCGGTTTGTCTAAGTTGTTTACTTCATTATAAAAATTTCCACGTAAACACCACTTTAGTATTTTTATTTAGCTTCCAATATAGCAAGATCATTCCAGGATCACCGACTTCGCCGGGAGAACTGCTTTCGATTTCTCCCTGGCCTACGGTCTCACTCAGGTAGTTACTGGCTTCACCAGAGTCCCTGACGTTGAGACCCATACTGCTTCTTTACTAGACCTACTGCTGACTTCTCACCCAACGGACTACCGAGTGGTGGTCGGGGCTCCTTTTGGATCTTCTGACCACTGCTTGATAAGGACAACTGTGCCCTTGACGCGGCAAGAGGGCTCTCGGCCCACTGGCACGCGTCAAGTTTGGCACTATAAGTCAGCAGACTGGGACGGACTTAGGCTTCCTGTACATGATGCCGGATACGCACCGGCGCCGCACCGGCGCCGCACCGCAGCCGCACCGGCGGCGCCGCGTAGAAACCGTATTGTCTCCGCGTTAAATAATAAAGCAGCGATCACAATTCAGTATAGCTCTGTCAGTGTAACCGTACAGACTTCACTGTCTTGATATTTCGTATCTATTCAAAAGTTAATATTAAGCAAAAAAAAAGAAAGTGTTACTGACTTATCTAATCTACAAACAGTGGCTGGAACAAATTAACAAACGTAGAAGAAGATTTTGGGTACACCCTGTTTTATCCTGTAGGGAAAACAAGGGAGAATTTCATGTTCTTTTTGAAGAATTGAGAAATTATGAAGATAAATTTTTTGAATATCTTAGAATGAGTGTAAGAACTTTTGATGCACTGCTGAACATTTTACGAGCTAAACTTCAACTTCAGAATACCAACATGCGTCTAAATTAATCAATAACTCATAATCGAACTCTTCCATGTTGAAATATGGTGAAATGACACACGTGTGAACAACGCTGGCGCTGTGGCGGTCCGGCGCCGACGCAGCTCCGGTGCGGCGCCGGTGCGGCTCAGGAACGATTTTCATTCATGTACATAAACTTGCGGTCCGGCACCGGTCCGGTTGCGGCGTCATGTACAGGAAGCCTTAGGGAATTCCTGAGTTCGTACCCTTGGAGGCAGCTCTGCTTCGCTTCCGGGGACCCGAACGTGTGCGCTGATTCAGTAGCTGTTGTGATACGACAGGGTATGGAATGTTTCATTCCTAATTCTGTCGTATCCATCGGTGGGAAAAAGCAGCCCTGGTACAGTGGTTCATGTGCTGCGGCATCTAACCGCAAGCGGGCCGCATACCAGGCCTGGGCATCAGCGTACACTTCGAAGAACCCATCAGCCCCACCTCCAGAGCTTAAGAAAAAGCTCAACGCTGCCTCCCGGTCGGCTAAGAAGCAAATGTCCAGGGCGAAGGCCCAATTCATCGGCAGAATTGGCGAGCGACTAGTAAATCCGTTGTCCACACGGCAAAGAAGAAAGCCGAACTCCTTGGTACCCTATTTGCCACCAACTCGACTCTTGACGATAGAGGGGCCGTACCGCCTAACATCCCGCGGTATGAGAGCTTGCTGAATGACATATTTTTTACTCAAAAGGCTGTCAGGCGAGCTCTACTGTCTCTCGACACCAAGAAGTCGAGTGGGCCGGATGGTATTCCCGCAATGGTGTTAAAGACGTGTGCTCCTGAGTTGACTCCCGTCTTAACGCGCTTATTCTCGCTATCCTGGAACCACTGGTATAGTACCGTCTTTGTGGAAAGTAGCCCTAGTTCATCCTATCCCCAAAAAGGGCGATCTCAGTGCTACAGGCTTATAGCGATAACTTCCCTGCTTGCGAAGGTGATGGAGCGTAAAATAAATAGACAGCTCCTAGGATATCTCGAAGATCGCCAGCTGATCAATGATCGGCAATACGGTTTCCGTCGCGGTCGTTCAGCTGGCGATCTTTTAGTTTATCTCACGCACCGGTGGGCTCAAGCCCTAGACAGCAATGGGGAAGCACTGGCAGTCAGCCTAAACATCGCTAAGGCCTTCGACCGGGTCTGTCACAGGGCTCTTCCTGCGAAGTTACCATCTTACGGTCTCCCTGAGAGGTTATGCAGTTGGGTAGCCAGCTTTCTGTCTGAGCGACATATAAAGGTCGTAGTCGACGGTTGTAGCTCAGATACCCATAAACGCTGGTGTTCCCCAAGGGTCTGTGCTGTCTCCTACCCTGTTCATTCTGCATATCAATGACATGCTGGAGCGTGCTAACGGCATTCATTGCTATGCAGATGACAGCACGGGAGATGCCTATTATACAGGCCCTGCAAATGCCTCTCGTTCACAAGTGGAGGATAGCAGAATCAAACTTGTGTCTGAAGTCGAGAACTCTCTGGAGCAAGTTTCGGAATGGGGCCGACTCAATTTATTTATTTAATAATTTTATATGTACTTTCATCCAGCTAAAGAGGGCCTACACAGCCTCTGTGCTTAGGGCCTCGGAAAGTCTTAATCCGCCACTGGGTCCATCCAAAGGTCAAGAGACTGTTGACTATACTTAACGACCTTAGGACGTAACATTGACGTTTTTGTCGTTCTTCGTCGTTCATTAGCATTGCACACCGCGTTTTTATTCGATAATATACAGAATTTCCGCTTAATCTATGAGAAGTGCTATTTGTGAACTTATTGACGACCCGAATGGCGCAATGGTTAACACGCCGATCGCTGTTCCGAGGGTCCTGGGTTCGATTCCCAGCGAGGCGGCAATTTGAATGATGAGTTTAAATTTCCGTTCTCGGTCTGGGTGTGTGTCCTTGTCTTGTGTGTTGTCCAAGGTACCCACGACACAGGGAATCCTAGTGTGGGGATTTGAGTGTGAAGCGTTATTATTATTATTATTATTATTATTATTATTAAAACTATGCTTGATCTGCAGAATAGTGTTAACGTGTAAAAACTTACTGGTGGACCAAAATAGACTCATTAAAACTCTGGTTAGTGAACGTAATAAGAGTGAATCTTTGGACAAAAACACAAATATCGATCCAAATGAGGGTAGACACAGACTTCAAGTTCCTAAACAATCTCAGAGGCTAGTACGTCGTGCCCGCTATGTCCTTTCCAGGGTCTCAAAGTACCTCCAAACTTTTCATCTACTTATTGAGTGGATTGAGCGTGAAGGTATAAGCCCGACAGTCAGACAGATATACGGACGTTACGATTGCATTTATAATATTAGTACGTACGTCCATTTGATCGAAGCACAGTACAGTCGTAACAAAGTGATGTGAAACTTTAAAACCGGTGTCAGAGGTTAAGCATTATCTTATGTTAATGCATTGTCGGCCGCGGCGTAAATCAATTATGGTACGTGACCCGTGCGGGTCAGGGGGTTCGATTCCCGCTTCGTGCTCTTGTCTCATCGTGTGGTACGCAGCGAATTTAGAGCCTTTGGTGTTTAAAGTGATTTGAACTCTAAGAGCTTTTAAAAGAAGTTTAGTTTTGATTATACATTGTAAGGTTGGAAGTCTGATGGTATAAAAATTGGTCAAAATGGTTCTAACTTTTTATATTTAGTAAAATAAAGACTACTATCTTTCCTTAAAAAAACTGGACAATATTCCCTAACATTCAATGAATTCGTTTTTTTCGTATTAAACATAAACAAATAGAAAAAGAAAAGACAAGAAGCACTTTTATCACAAACCCTGCGAAAAAGTAGAAAATAATAAAAAAATTATACATATATACCTAGTAAATAGCTTGCTCCAGACATTTTTTGTATAGACAAACTATACCAGACAAAGTATAGATTAAATTTCACTATATTTTAAAGCAGTGCTATAAGTATTATAGTTTATAGCATCGTTACTCGCTCACGGTACGACAACTAGATAACACCTATTGGTGTTATGTAATGGAATGCAAAATTATCGAGGCTCCGGGCATTAGCCCTAACAGTTATTGTTCCCTTTATCGAGTTTACAATAACTATGCGACCTATGCGTTTGCATCGTAAGGCTCTTCTCACACACTTCTGTCACACGTCTGACACTTTTCACTGACAGGAGACGCGTCTACGATGCGACTTCTGTCAGTGAAAAGTGTCAGATACAGTGCGCCCAACTTATCTCTGAAATGGCAAAAATTGGAACTAACGAAAAGTCATTCATAAGAACGTTGTGGTCATTCATCTGTCAGTTACTAGTGTGCAATGATTGGTCAAATGAATGTCAAATTTTTTTCTTTCGTTTCAATCTTAAGTTGGGTTTACTATACATACAAATTTTGGGTTGCGTTGCTTTCGCGTAGCTCATAAATAGCGTTGTGTGAGAAGTGCCTAAGGCTGTTGCACCGTTTGATTAGAGAACTAATAAGCCATTGGAATTTCGGATTGTAATGTAAAATGCCATGCCTACTGATATCCGTATTACGAAAGGTAATTCTATTAAAATTGTAGTACTTTTTTCTTTACAAAGATGTTACAGAGCAATTAAAACAAATAAGATTAATTTCACGTTAACATCATCTGAAAATCAGCTGCAATAGTGAAGCGGTGTTGAATAATGGATAAGACAACCCATACTAATATTATAAATGCGAAAATCTATATATTTGGATGAAATTCGGAATGAAAATAGTTGAAGACCCAGAGTTACACTTAGGCTACTTTTTTTCAAAAATCAACCCCTAAAGGCTTGAAATAGGGGATGAAAGTTTGTATGAAAAATCCCGTTTCGCGATATAAATGAATTCCACGCGGGCGAAGCCGCGGGCAGAAGCTAGTGTTTAAATATTCGTGACTTTATTGATAGGTAGAAACAGATACAACTGTGTAGGTAGGTGTATCTTACGATATTTACGCGGAAGGTTATTAGCTTCAATTGTTTATTGAGCCATTATACATAATTGGTATTGTTAATCGAAGGATATAAGCGATATTTGGTTGCCTTCAATATAGCCAGAAAATTAATTAGGTACGTTCCTATGGCACTTATTAATAGTCAATAGTGAATGATTGCATTACAGCAGTAAAATAATTGATTTGCAATAGTAATTAATCGCTAGTTTATTACGGTAATGAAATGGTCAGAAATTAATATTAGTACCTAATATGGTATGTATTTCTCATAATATGTGAGTGTGTTTGTTTGTCCTTCTTTCACATTAAAACGAATAAGTCTAGACATATTTATATGTTATTAATAACCAAACGAATACATATTTACATAATTATATATTCTACACCTATGTTATGACGAAATGATAAAAGGACAATTTAATTTTGCGTCTATCTCACATAATAATAATTAGTTATTTTAATATAGTAGAAGATCCGAATCTATATCGACATTCACCGGGTTGATAATAGAATCAAACATATTTTATAATAAATTTCGTATATTACAAAATATATTAAAAATGGGTTGACAACAAAAATCCTGGACAGAATATTTTTAATTATTTTTTAAAAAAATATTTTCATAAAATGTTGTACTTATGATGAAGATAATAATAAAATTTTATACTGGACTTAAAGTATAGAACATATAGAATGTGCAGACGTAGGGTAGACTATTATTTACCTGGACGAACTACTGGGTAGACAGGTATAAACAGGTATGTCAATACTAGTTACTTTTCACTCGATTTGATAATAATCTGCACATTCTATATGTTCTATACTTTAAGTCCAGTATAAAATTTTATTATTATCTTCATCATGCAATATTTTTGAAAAATTATTTAAAAAAAATAATAAAAAATATTCTGTCCAGGATTTTTGTTGTCAACCCATTTTTAATATATTTTCTAAGATACGAAATTTATTATAAAATAAGTTTGATTCTATTATCAACCCGGTGAATGTCGACTTAGATTCGGATCTTAGACTAATACAATTCCTAAAATATTTTCGACCAATGTATGAACCGCAATAGACAGAGCTTCAATTACCGCCGACACTAAAGGGCATTACATACGTCCGAAATAGGAAATAAAGTCCGACGCACAAGCACCTTCACTCACAATAGTTCTAATCGTCGTGATTTAGCAGTTTTGAACATCTTTTACAGTTGGTAATCTAATTGTCAGATTGTATTCTGATTTGTTGATTGTGTGCTCATCGATTTGATATAGAGTCAGCAAAAAAATTCTGGCAATAGCTGAACGCGAGAAGTCTATTTACAAAATCATCAACATGGTAACCCAATAGAAATAAAAATCATGGTGACATGTTTGATTATCTGATAATAATCTGTTGCCAACCAAGAGATAAGAGCTCGCTATATTTATTACCAAAAGGTATACACTGCAAGTTTATTTTTAAGCGGGTAACCCCCAAAAATCTTATTCGACTGCAAATTACAAATTATCATGTTTTAATAAGACCCAAATACATCCATCCAATAAATATTTAGCAGTTTAAGAAGTGAATGTAATATAAAAAACTTACCTACAAATAATAAAATTTTACACAAAAAAAAATTCTACTTTATCTATTGTTCTATCATTTGCCGGCCTGCTGGGAGTTTTGTTAAAAATAATCAGCACGTTTTTACAGTAAAATCTTACCTATAGTTTCACGTTAGTGTAATCAATTTCAATATGTACAAAAGTGAAATAAAGTTTAAAAAATTACAAAATAAATTTTTTTTTGCTAACGGTACACCAGTCATGTTCCAAGCACGTTAAGACATCGGTGTAACAAAGCGCGCGCGCAGCTTCGGACCGTACTTACCGTGTTATTTGGCAACAAACTCGCTCCGCTTATAATAATATTATCATTACCAACAAAAAACTACCGTTTTCGACCTTCTAATCTATTAAAGTAATAGAAAATCTATAGTAGCAAGCGTATTTGGGTTTGTACATGTAAGCTTAATATTTATGTAGTTCTTAGTAAACAAAATAATGCAATAACTCAAATGTTAAGCAGATATTATGTCATGCATATTTGTCGCAATATGTTTATTACAATGTTTTCTAAGTACGTAACATGTGACCGGAATATACATAAAAAACCTGTGACTGGCTAATGTCTGTCTATATTACATAGGAGATTTATTTGAAAAAAAAAAAAGTATAATACCTATATCTATAGGGCCAACACAAGTTAATAGAACTCGTCTGTTTGTACCGAAAAAAATTGATGCAGGTTTGATGTTGCATGTTAATATCTTAATACGCCGCTTAAAATTATTATTGAATCTGTTTCGTTTCTGATGTAGATACCTAATTTATGTTTCTGAAATTTCCTATTTCATACTAACTTGGAAGACAAGTAATGGAGTACCGCGTAGGATTTGCTTGTAAACTTGTACTGTTAGAACAACTATTATTTTCAATTTACCTATCGCATTAACTTTGATTTCACACCCGGCCCGCGCTTGTTCTATGCGCGCTGTCTAAGTTATGCGCTGAAGCTATTCGTAGCTTATTTATAAAAGTAACAACATTCAACGTTAAGGATTTCAGCTTTCACCATTTACCTTCAGGCAGGATTTTTGTCAAGCACTATTTTATATGAAGTAACTAACCTTTCACAAAAAAAAATTCATCATCGACATCGAGGTAACAGGTAACTCTTGTCTTAAAACAACTTGTCAGATATCGCTCAAATTTATATTGGACCAGACAACATACTACAGCTTCCGAATATAACATAAAACATGAGTTAACGCACCTAAAAACTGTAGTCAAATTGAGAACCTTGTTGGAGTTGGAAAAGAAATATTAGGGATTACTAACGTTATTAATAAAATCCTCTCCAAACTGGATAAGCCATCTTAGTCCCTATGTAAGTCTTGTTCCAGGTCTGTTACAATTATCATGGATGACACCGAAAGAATATTTCTGAATGGTCCATTGCTCTCTTGAATTTTTTCTACAAAATTAAAATGTACATCGTTAAAATATAAAAAATATACAAATAAAAAGTTAATTTTTAATTTTCAGATGAAAGTTTTTGATGCAGTTTTCAAAAAAAATCTGGCCTGAGCCACACTCTGTATAAGATAGGCTCTATGAGGCCAAGTAAAGTACAAAAAGTAGTATCACCTACTTTATCTTAAGCTCTCTTAACTCAATTTAAAAATTGTGCAAAATAAAGAGTATTTTCTATATGTTTTATGATCTCTTATTACATTGTACTTCTATCAATGATTCATTGAAAGGCAACACCGCTGGCCGCTCATGGCTCACGCCGTCTGTCAGTTTGACAGATGCTCAGTCAGTCCCATCAATCATGGTGAAACAATCGCCAGGTCAGGAGTTCTGTATCGATGACAGATTGTCAGTGATTCTGAGCTATTGGCCGTGCGCTCGTAAAACATGACGGACACTGTTTATTTACGATTCGAGGTTTTACTGATTGTAATGAGGTGAGGGGATTTGAGGTCGCGTTGTGAGTCAGGTGTTTTTATGTGACTGTACCGACGCAAATGAGAGTGTTTATTGTCGATGTAGGTAAGTATATGTTTTTTTCTTTGTGATGATTTATTTAGAAACTGTGTTGGTCGATCTTGACGATTCTTAAGTTTATCTTATAAGAAAATCTTCTCTTACAATGTAAGGATTAGGGACTAGGGACATTCTTACCTAAATCACACAGGAAAATTTCAAATTATTATCAATGAAGGTGTTTTCATTATTCAATTTTGAACGTTATTAGTTTGGTAAACACACACTTTTGAGAACATTATGGTGAACTTTTGGTGTGCAAGTATTCCTTCATCAAAGTAAATTTTATTTTTGAGTGGGGTTCAAACCTTGGTCTTGACTATCATTGCTGATTCATTAATATAATAAAAACGTGTGTTTATCCACTCTTTCTATTAGCTTAAAACGCCTATTAAACGCCGCAGTAGCCCACGAGTTTATGACCATTTTATTAAACAGTTTAAATAAACCGAGTGGGCCAAAGAGGCCTAATGGCTACTAATAGCTGCGGGCAAGAAGTTATTTGTATAAATATTATAGTTTCCTTTATTTTATACGCGTTAAGTTAAAGTTATTGACACATTAATTTAATTATTAATTTATTTTTTATTGATAGGTATAAAGTTACATAGGAATTTTTATTCTTAAAATGTTGTAATAGTTTTGCATTGTAATTTGTGTATTATACGAAGAAAACTGTCTTGGTTGCTTCTGTTTTACCCTATACTTACTCGATAATTGTAAACTTGCCTCGCTTCGCTTAGAAAAACTTGTGGGATCCATGCTCGAAAATTAAACTGACACGAATATTTTGTTCTTATATTGATTGAAAGAAAAAAAGTTATCAAAATATATATTAGGAAGTTAAAAACGCATCCGAATCGATTAAGCCGTTTTCGGGTTATCATTAAGAATAGCGCACAAATACTAAGTACGGTTCCTACGTTATACTTTTTTCATAATATAAAAATATTCCACGTACATACAGAGATCCGTTACAGATTTCTTTTATGTAAATATTAGTACATCGTTATGTGTCGTAACATGACCTTGAATAGAAATCCGGGTTCGAATCCAGCACACCCGTTACAAAACCACACATATTAATAAAATATAGATTGATGTTCTAGTCATCGGCAAAAAATAACTAAATTAATTCCTGTTACGCATCCTCTACGACTATAACTTTCCAACATTTTCCCACATTATAACAGTAATACACTCACAGACGGACCGGAGCATCACATCATCCGCGGCCGTCTGACCGGTTGGAAAGCGTATCGCAAAAACTGATCGTAAGATGCCTCTTACAATGGGACGCGAAACAATTATCGAAGTATTAGCTAGTACCTAGTAATAGGTAGGTAATAGGTACCATAATAATTATTTACAAAAATCGCTTGTACCGCGATTTTTGGGCGCAGGCCTTTAACATATTGTTGATTTTCCACTTTTTATAAGTAAGATATTTCACTATTTGATTTTAAAGCCTATAGAAATGTTCACTTTACTCATACCATCGCAGTAGGATTTCTTTTCTCGCGGGTGGCCAAGAGACACGTAATTTTTTTTAAGATATATCATTTTGTTACTGTGATGAAAGCCTAAGGGATTTAAATGAGTACAACTTTAAAACAAGCAGCCTATGACTTAAAAAAACAGATTACCATCAATGAGGAGACGTAGAGCATGCTCTACCACGCTGCCCCACTGCGATTTGTTGATGGGGTTGAGGACCAACATGTGAGTAGGTAGTATTATGCCACCCGAAGGCCTTCTACATGGTATAACGACATCTATCTAACGATAAAGCATGACGGCTTTACGTATCCTCCAAAGCAGGGAAAACGTGGGGAATTATAACAATACACCTGTTCCCACAATTGCGTATGATATTCGCTATAACTAATACTAGGTATGTACACAAGGCTAGAACAAGTCTCAGTCATGCACGTAGATCTAAAGAAGACTGGATGTCGCATCTTGGATGTACGTTTTTAAATATAGCATTACGTTTATTTGTTATAAGCTTTTCCATTTTTACTGGATTTTCAGTTATGATTCTCGGGTAGTTATATTTTTGTGACAAATATTTTGTTTTTGTTTGAACTATTATTTCAAACAATTGAGGTTTTTAATATATAAAAATAAACAAAAATTAAAAGCCAATAATAAATCACGGGTATAATTGTCAATTTAAAATATACTGATACCTCCTGTTAAACCCTGCTATACATACTATTTTTGTTATTTTTACAAGTATGGAGAAATGTAAACATTGCTACCTATTTATTGAATCCATTGAGTAAATAATGAGGTAGAGTTTAGAGTTAGAGGTTCTCAGTTTGACCTGTATGTATGTATATTTGTGCGCGATTATCTCGCGTTTGGTTGAACCGATTTTGATGCGGTTTTCAGCATAGTATTTGTCAGACTTAGGAGAAGGTTTTAGATATATTGTTTGGCTGAACCGATTTTGATACGGTTTTCAGCATCGTGTTTATCAAACTTAGGAGAAGGATTTAGGAATATTAACTGAACCGATTTTTACTTTTCGGCGTTAAAGTCTGTTCTATTTTGTTAAAAGTTATTCATTAATTATGTTGTCACCATTCAAAATAACACAATGTAGCATGTCGTATCTAGCGGTTCTCTATCGACAGCCGCGGTCGGTGTCCTAGCCGGTCAAGCGCGCGTTGTCATACTACTTTCTACATCATTTTTTATGCTGTAGTGATGTGATTACTACTTTTCATACCTGTTTCTTTGTTGTTAGTGTACTATTCTATAAATAACTGATACATCACTTTTTACAACATATTACCGTCGAGTTTAAGTATAGGGGGTACTCACGATTTTGGTAAGTTGGTAATACATAAATCGTGAGTAGGTACCCGTTATTGTTTAAATGCTCATTGCCAATGATAGAAGATTATTTTTTGTACTACAACCGGTAAATAAAAATCCTTGGTGCGGGTTCGAATACCTACTGATTGGGGTAATCATTTATAAAAAATACCTATTTTGTGTACCTATTAGAATACCTACTTGTAATGTTGTGTTTCCATTATCACCGTATTTAGTAGGTAGCGTGAGTGTAAAATTGAAAAAAAAACAAAAGAAGTAATTGAAGCGCAAACCCCGCCACTTGAAGCAACTTACTTCATAGAATTAGAAAGCTATGTACGCCGATATAAATTGGTCACACATAATTTTGTATTACATTTTTTATCACCCTGTATTAAGCTATCAATTTGACAATGTAACCGATGTCAAAGTACACAAAAAATGACACAAGAACGAAAACAAGATATATTTACAATTCAATATAGATAACTGGTTGTGAAGTACGATCGATCCGAGAGTTCGTTACGATCGAGCATGGCGTTTTGCATTACTTACCGAGCTGTCTCACTGCCGGCGAGGGAACTGTAAGCTACAAGCGATATACCTAACATTATATCATTACCTTGTTAAGCATTTTATTATATCATTGTATGTAGTAGTGTGTCTACACCAACCCGCATTGGAGCAGCGTGGTGGAGTATGCTCTAGGCCTCCTCAGTAATGAGGAGAGACCCGTGCTCAGTAGTGGGCTATTAGTGGGTTGTAGCTTAGCTTATGTAGTAGTGTGAGTACGCAAAGTGAAGTAGGAAAGTGCTGAACACCAGTAGCTGTGGTTGCCACCAGTTCTAGATCAGATATACTCGTATCGCACAAGACATGACCCTAATAAACAGAACGAAGAATAGGACACAAATTAAATTAGGCACAAATTATTGTCTTTTAATCTTAAGAATGTTAAAAACATGAATTTATATCGGGTTAAATAAATATTTAAACAATTCATGATAATTCAAATTGATCAAATCTCAATGAGCAAAAATGATGGCTATCTCGGCCGTTTCGTTGAGTTTGAACATTTAGGGCAATAATGCTATTAATGTAGTTTCAGTGTTAATGTAGATTGTTGAGATGCAAGTATCTTGTACTGCGCTATTTTTCACATATTTGATAATTTCTATCATTTTATGAGGAATTATTAAAAAGTTATACAATTTTCTTAATATTATCAATCACAAAGGTGTTTGCTTGTGCAGAGAGTTTTATGCAGACGGAAAAATCTGTATGCAAATAATTAACGCAATAAAACCTTTCGCTTGCGATCATAGATCAGACACAACCTTTAAAGAGAAATCTAAACCACTCCGAGATTACTCCGAGAGGAAATAACTCATATTTCAATCAACTAAAACAGATTTATTGGTATTTCATTGGCTGGCTACAATAGCATCGTAATTTCAAACTATTGGGTTATCTATAACTGTTCTAATTTGCATAGAAACTTTACTTATAACGGCAGTACTTCAATAATGGTGAATATTGTCAGTTTATCTTAGCAGGTTGATAGTTAATGTGATAGGGTTAAGTTATGACGCGGGTTTATTTCTGGTGGTAGTGGGGTGTTATTGGGGTTAGTGGACTGAAATTAGGTTAAATTTAGCTTGGTGGAGGCTGCTTAACTATAAAATATAACGTCAAGCCTGAATCACGTTATCACAGTTTTCTACATCGCTTGCATATACACAAGTTCCTATATTGAAACGGTGAGATATCTTCCTTTATTAGAAGCTTTAAGTCGAGTATGCAGGTTTTAAATCAAAACTCTACTAAAAGTGCCCTCTGAACATAAATAAAACTAATAGTGTATCGGAAATAAGTTTATTATTTAGTGCTAATTAATTAAGTCTTTTCATTTTGGACCCAACATAGCGTCCATTAAGAAGAAAGAAAGAAAGAAAATACTTTTATTTCCCACTATAAATAGCACAGTTTACAATGTAAATACAATAAAATTAGGTATACAATTTAAAATACAGTAAGATATTAACAAAACGCATTATCACAACATGGGACATTACAAAATTAATTTAATATTTTATATCCTCTAGTTTTCTAAATTTAATTTAGCCAGACAGGACTATACCTGCCGGAATAAGACAATTCTTAATTAATATTATGATGTTACACAATGTATTGATTTTTTATAATTTAAAAGTCCGAGACACAAACATTTCTACTCTAGCCGAAAATTTAACCTGGGATAAGTCCCAGGAATAAATGACTCAAAGACATTATTGTTGAAAACTGCGCTACGGAGCCGAAAGGTGTTGTCAAATATTTGTTATATTTTTTAGTTTATTTATTTTACAGCTATTAAAATACTTAATCGATAATAATGTTAATAATGTAAATAATATTATATTAGAAGCACATCACTATTCGCTTTAATTCGCCGGCGCCACAAGAGATCGTATCTGAAGATATGTCGCCGGATAATTCGCAATTTATTGGCAATATTGTTTCAAAATCAATCAATACATCTATAACTGTTCTGGTATTTAGGTTTTATCTAACAACGTAAGGGGTTAAGGTCATCTACCACGTTAGCGAATTGCTAAAGATAAATAAAATTAGAATTAATGTACGTTTCACAGTGTTTTCTTTCGAAGAGGTAAAATTTTGTTTTCAATACTCTGACGTCAACAAATACTTATGTTAGTGGTTTAGGTATACATAATGACACATTAGCGATATTAATTAGTTTAAATATGTTTCACTATAATTATTTTCTGCAGCAGACTATCTTATTGTATCTACCTGTATTTATAATTTTACTCGTATGCACTTAACTTTGTTTTTAAATTATGAAGTTATAAACAATTTAATCGATTTTATTGTTTTTTATGTGTATGTTATCTAGGTCTCTGGATGGATAAAATTAATTTACAATCGGAACCGGTACAATCGCCGCTATTGTTGAGATTTACATAAAAATCAGGCATATTACTGGAGATATCAAATAACTGCCATAGTAAAAGTTGTTGTATTTGATGAGTAGGTATTTCTTAAAGTTATGTGATACGTTGTTGTGATACTGGGTTTGCCACTAACCCCTCCACCAATCCGCAGTGGAGCAGCGTTGTGGAGTATGCTCTAGGCCTCCTCAGTAATGAGGAGAGACCCGTGCTCAGTAGTGGGCCATTAGTGGGTTGTAGCTTAGCTTTTTTTATGTGATACGTTTATACAGGGTTAATTGAAATTAGCGCATCATCTCTTGCAGGCACTAACCCTGTATAAGTAGAACAACATCCACTAGGTCACTTATGATAACTAAAATATTTACACATAAAGTAGAAACCTTTATGACCTACATGTAAATTACTATTTTGTAACAAAAATCACATGACATTTTTGTTATCATAGGAATGCGAGTGGTTTTTACGAAATCTAACATCCTGTCATTAGCACAGATTTTTAAACGTGTGACGAATGCACATTTATGTATCAGATCTTAAATCTAACTTGAGTTATTTATGGTTATTTAATGCTAAATTTATTGTAATAATGTTGTATTGATATGGTTTGAACATACTGTAACCAAATTATAAAACGATAAAATTTTACAGGTCAATATTACACAATTATTAAAGTAAGTAAAAATGTTCAAATGTTACTGAATGATAATTATAGTCGTAATTTCATATACATTTTAATAAAATACTTATTTATGAATTTTGCATACTTACCTACACAGTAACAAACCCTAACACACAGAAATTTTTTGGACTTCCATAGGACTCCCTGTGCCTCGGGTAGTATGGACAATATACATAAAATAAAACAAATATTTATCTGTTCCATACATGCGCATACCTTAGATGGGATTCGAACTCATGACTTCAACTGATATCATCACTTTCAGTTCGGCTAATTAATCATCAATAATCACAATAATTTATCATTACTTAAAAGTTGCACAATGTAAATTTGCCTAAATAAATACTGAAATAAAAACGTCATGTCAGCAATAAGTCATTTAAATAGAATCATTCTATCAAGAACTTCCCGGCTGACAGCGAATCATTAAGCGAACTGAATCATTTCGTGATTGAATATTGCGATTAAAGCCTCAAAGATTTATAAGGAATGAATTTATCATGGGTATATCGGTTGCCTTGAACAATAACTATTATAATTTTTAACGACATAGTTCAAATAATAGTTTATTCCATATCACCTAACTAATATTTCTAAAATAAATATATGACTATAAATAACATACATTCAAAGAAACCCGATAAAAACCCAACCAAAAACCAGAAAAAAATAATACTATTTTATTTTAGGTTTCTCTAAAACCTGAATTTGAATATACTAAACCTGAATAAACTAAAATATTGATTTGAATTACAAATGAAATGATACAAAAGCATGTTAAACATTCAAAACAGGTTACAAAAAATCTAAATCATGTACTCGTACCTATATCATAATGTAAAATAATTATATCGCTTATCTCGAGATAAGATCTGCGGATAAATCGTTATGTGGGCCCGCGTCGCGCGGTGAGAAACCGACGCACCTGTGTCGACCTGCGCCCGTCGACCTGTTATAATGAAGGGAATGTTCATTTATGGATATATCGATATTATTATGTTATTTTATAATTTAATATAATGCTATATCGTAATAACGTTGACTGGTTGCTTAGTTTTACGTGAAGTATAATTTTTGTCTTGGTTGATTATGATTAATATTACTTTAGTCTCGTATCTTGATTAGTCTTGTAATCTTGGTACGAGGTGTAGGTATGTGAAAATATAAAAAAGTACACGAATTTTGTTAAGGAAAATAAAGTTTTTTACATACAATTGAAATAAGAAAAGTACTTTGACATAGAAATAATAAAAAATATTAAACAATATTTAATAATACTAATCTGAACGTTTGTTTTAAACGTAATAATTCTTTTAAGCAATTACTATAATTACATTAAATTTGATAACTAAACTAATCAATTTCCCATTTTTATTCCTCATGGGGGTAATTTCCAAAAACCCTCACTGATAATTTTCCTACAATCCCCTACGAACATGCATGACTTTCAGCTTCACTCAACCAGTCACTCAGTGACGGAAGTATTTTATATTTATTGATTTTCAATCATTTTCTTCGCTTTATCGATATCGACATTATTGACGCACCGCCATCCCTCAGGTTATCATAAATCACGCGGCACAGAGTGAGCTCACACGCCAATCGCAGCGACGTTTGTCTCTCATTGAAACCCATTGTTCCCCAACCGGAATCGGCAAACCTATACAAATACCGTAACGTAATATGTACTTATTTTTGATATTTTTGATGTGTTGAATACATTTCGGTAGGTTTTATGGAATTAAGGTGGCAAACGAGCATGCAGAAACCTCCGCTGCCGCCCATGACAACTGTGACCGACCTAAATTAAAATTCAAATAGGGACTAGGATGGTTAGTCCAGTTACTAGATCGTGTTAGAATATTAGTTGGCTAGTTTGTCAATACCTAAGTGTGAGTTATCTAGATTGTTAGTTTAGTTGATGTAAGGGTGCGTACAGATTATGTAACATGTTATATAACTTCTGTTTTATAACACGTCCACACTATCTAACATTGTTGTCTAACAATGAAACATGTAACAAGACCGTACACATTAAAATAACATTGTTATACAACAGTGTTTTATAACAATTCAATGCGTGTCATTTCTTTAAATATAGCATATAACATTGTTGCAAAAACTAATAACATGTTATATAACTTGTTTTTGTAACATATATATCGTCCACATTAAAAAAACATGTTATTTAACTATGTTTTATAACATGTTTTGTTATATAGTAGTCTGTACGCACCATAAGCAACAGTCCAGTTAGTAATAGTCCAGTTAGTAGTTGTTTGTAGAGTCTTGTTATAATAAAGAAGTAGAAATATTTTTTTTTACTAATAGATGTGAGAATAGATGTGTTCGTGACTTATTTTATTTTCCTGCAAAGTCATAAATGAAACAGATGTTATGTCTTTATTAAAATGAATAAATAAAAGTTCTGACTGTATATAACCGTAAACCCTAGTTTAAATAAAAGCGGCTGGATGGATGGATGAAGCGGTCGCGATTATAAAGTATAATGGAGAATGACTCGGTTCGCGCTGTAGTATCGGGTAATCAATGATACTTGGTAGGTTTCCATTGCATCACACGGGACGACTTATGGTGTTGAATAGAATTTTATTATCACTTAGGTTGTAACTAAGATAGGCTAGTTTCTTCAGCGAAATTACCACCTGTCGGCATTTGATTCAATATGTTCCTACTATGTTTTTGCTGCGGTGTAAAATTAATAAGTAAGTAGTTAAGTTTAGTATTTTTTTCATTAACCAATATTTTGTCCTTCTGCTAGGCACAGCTAGTCTCCTCTTACAATGTAAAGGGTACAGGCCTAACATTATTTTATGCTAAGTACGATTACTTACCTGAAAACCACAGCAATGGACACCCGCCCCAAATCCAATATTAATATTATAATTGCGAATCACTGGTCAGTTATAATTGGTGGGTATCGGAGTACAGACATACATACACACCTACACACTTGCTTTAATAGTACAAAACTCCAATTAGATGCGAAACCGCCCTCGCCTACTATCATTAATGACTCTTCGCATTGCAATTTCATTTCATTAAAGATGAAATTATTATTTCATCGTATAATATGTAGATAATTACTTAACCGTGCGTTTTATTCTTTGGTTAATTAGGTAATGAAATAAAAATAACGGTAACTGTTAGTATTAGTTAGTTATTTAGGTACTTTAAACCGCATATAATCAGTAATTCAGTCTTTTTCTAGGTCTGCTACAGTTGTCATGGCTGCATGCTTGTTTGCTACCTTAATTCCAAAAAAATACAGACACCGATTATTTTTAGAATATCTTAGGTAATGTAGGTATTATTGTTTTATTAATAAACTATTGTTTACGAAAACATGAAAATACATCTACGATATACAAATAATAGGTATACTTTTCAATTTATCACGCTATATAAATTCCAGTTTTTTTTCAATGATTGATACCAAATTATACGCGTAAAAACCTAAGTGCTAGTTCATACACACGTGCGACAACAAGGCAAGAGATCCGCGACAAATTGACGCATGTGTGATTTTGACGTTTTACGCTTCGTTGTCGCCACCACGAAAATAGTCATTATCACTACGATATGCAACTTAGCCTGCTAAGAAAGAAAAAAGAAGAATGAAATTACTGGCTCTCAAACTTCTAGCCGTAAAAAGAAAAGTCGGTAAACTTAAGTAAGAGGACGGAAACTAGCCAGATGGGCAGTGCCCTAGCATCAAGCGTTCAATCGTCGTGATTCATTTTGACAATTCGTACTTATCACACACTAAGATATAAAAGGTGTAAAATGCGTGGTATGAAGACGAGGAAAAAATTCCTCGTGGTCATAATTTCTGCCTAACTGGGTGTAATATGGTTAGTATTCTATTGCAAGTATTATGTATTGGTTAGTATTTTAGGTAACCCTAATACACACAATACTGTTATTTAGTGTTTGCGATATCAACATGTCAAAAATCCGCTGCGATACTGTACGCATGCGACTTAGGCCAAGGCCGCACTACGGCTAAACCGCCGCGGTTTCTTACCGCGTAAATTTTGTAACTCAAGGAAAGCAATACAAGCGGCCGCACTTGCGGTTTCTGATAATGTATACGAATTCCGCGGTTACGCGGTTGCCGCCGCGGGAAAAAACCGGTGCGGCCTCGCGCTATTCGCTAGACTGTCGCAGGTGTGAACAGACACAATAGTTATAGCTTTGTTTATTGTGTTTATTGTTATTCGTGAAGCGCGTTAATTAAGAAGCTGGGTATCCATTTGAGGCAGCCTCGGGCCGAGCGGCTGCCTCGGCCCGAGGCAGATCTAGTGGAGACCGCGCCGCGAGTCGAGGCTTGCCGCGACTTGAACCAAACGAGGCGGCCGCGCAGCGAGCCAAATCGTGTCGGTAAATGGCCATGCTCAAAGACGCCTCAGTGTGAGGCGTGCGTTCAGTGGAGACGGACGTACGTGTGCTCGGCACGCGGCAAAATGGATAATGAGAAATGTATCGAATTAATTAAGTTATATCAAAACCACCGACATTTGTGGGATCCAACTTCACCGCAACATTATAATAAACAATTAAAAGAAGATTCTTGGAAAATAATAAGCAAGGAAATGAAACTACCCATTTCCGAAGTAAAAAAAAAAATTACTTCGCTTTGTGGATCTTTTCGGAGGGAAAAATCTCGGCATAAAAAAAGTCTTGTCACGGGATCAAGTAAAAATTCATTGGTTTTTGAAAATTAGTTGTATATTTCTTGTCATTTATTTTATACTCATTTTACTCATTTTACTCACGTAGTGTACCTCTAAAGTAGGGCCATTTTAATAGGCCACATTAGACAACTGTTTGTCTTTGCTTCATACTGAGGATAACCTGCTGAAAAATATCTATTAAATTGAACAAATCGATAAGGACTTCAAACATCTGTAAATTGATTGCGAATGTTATAAAAAGTATTAATAAGCGCACAGTTCACACAACGACTAAAAAATGGCGTCAAATAATGGCGCGAAATGAAATCATGATTTTTTTGTAACATTTCACGTTTCTAGATACTGACTTTTGAGCCAGACGTTATTATATAAATGATTAATTACATATTTTTTCCCTAAAATGTAATAAAATTAATTTTGTTTGTATTAAAATACATTTTATTTTGTAATCGTGAAATACTTTTTGACGATTAGTTCGACTTCTCGAATTCAACTTATCTACTCATCTGTTTCTTTCGGTACCATCCCTGATATTCTTACTATCCTTACTTCCTTACTAATATTATAAATGTGAAAGTGTGTTTGTTTGTTTGTGACTCTTTCACGTCGCAACATGGCTATTATATGGTATGGTTTATGTGTGTGGGGATAGTTACGAGGTTGGAGAGTGACGTAGGCTACTTTTTACTGCGGCAAAACATCTCATTCCCATGGGAAGATCGATGTATTGTTAGTTGCTAGATATTTAGTTCCGGTTGTTGTTATTAGATGGCGTTAGTAAAATTCATTTGCAAGTTCTGAATCACGCTATCAAATACTACATGTAATTTACTTATGTCACAGGCAAATGTTACATCTGTTGTTCCAGTATATCATATTAAAGGCTACTGTTTAGCCGAGATTCCTACGGGAGCGGGACCTACGCGGCTGTTACCTACGGGCTCCGAGGCGAAGCGCGGGCGGTTCTCTAGTTTAAAAAGAAAAAGAGTTCATTGACGTAACTTTGTAACGACGTCAGTTCCTTAATTTTAAGTGTAAAAAGTTTAACAATATCTAGTATGGAATGTATTAGATACTATGGGGTGCCTCCCTTACAAGGTTACTTTGGAAAATTTTGACGAACTGTCAATTAATGTGACCTATTAAAATGACCCAACTATAAAAATGATATTTATTCTAGGTCGTAATGAGGTGTATATATCGAAATGGTTCGCTTATGAGCACTTTTACTTCTTGGCTGACAAATTCTCTCCCCGTGAGACTCAAAACTCAATGTCTATCGACACATCGCCGCCTTCTGCAGCAAGAGACACAACAAATTCAGAACCATCGCCTTCTGTAAGTATCTGGGGTCAGTAAGCTTTGGGCTAAAGGCGGAAACATATTTACGTGTCGTGGCGTGTCCTGGTGCTTACTGTCGTGACGGTGAGTGTGCACACTTATGTGTCGTGTCGTGGCGTGCTCGTGCGTTATTTCTTTCATTTCTGAATAGACCCTCGCAGTGTTTAAAACGTACCTACATAATGTTTTCTTCTGATTCGGATAGTGATTAGTGCTAATTATATTTTATATTTAATATCTATGTTGCCATGTTATTTGTCCATTTGTAACGAAGTGTGTAGCCAAGTGTGACCGAATTGCTTTTGCGTCATTTGCAGACCTTCGAGGAATTGCACGTAAAGGCACAAAAGAAGTCGAATCTGGTTCATTCCTCCACGACCCTTGTACGAAATTTCCATCGATTTCAGAGTCCAAACTTCCCGGTGGTGTATAAATATTTGCCCTTGTTTTTCGTAAAAAGTTATGCAAATAAACAGTAGCCAGTACCACTTTCGTAGCAATTTCTGGTTCCAATAACATTGGTTTTCTTAACACTCTAAAAACAGAACTCATGATGCCAAAAGCATTTTCTACTACCCTTCGTGCTCTAGATAGACGGTAATTGAATATTCTTTCCGGAGAACCATTTTCTGGGGTTCCTTCAAACGGTTTCATAGTATAATTGTTTAAAGCAAATGCCTTGTCAGCTAATATAACATAGGGCACTTTAATCAAATATGGTGTCTGTAATATACAGGGTGCTGGTAACTTTAATTCATTATTTTCCAATGATTTGTACAATGCACTGTTTTTAAAGACTCCACCATCGGATATGCGTCCTTGACATCCAACGTCTACATACATAAAATTATAATTAGCATCCACCAAGCCAAGCAATACGATGCTGGGAAAATTTTTATAATTTATGTATTCTCCGTGACTTTTAATTGGTGATTGAAGAATAATATGTTTGCCATCGAGGGCCCCCACACAATGAGGAAAATGCCACTGGTTTTCAAAATCTTGTGCTACTTTTAACCATTCTTCTTCTGACGGTGGTATCTGAAAATTACGTCACATATTTTACTATTAGGCTATCGTACTACTAAAACATTATTTGATGATTTTATTTATTTTGATTTACAGAATGAAGAATTATTTGAAGAAAATGAATCGATGCGTGAAACTTCTTCCGAGCGATCATCTTTGCCCCGCGATGATCAACAACAGACGCAGCCCGAAACTTCAAGATCAAATAAAAGAAAAATGACTGATGCTTGTGAAGATAATATAGATCTAGATAAAGCTATGGAAGTGTTAAATTATACAGATGATAGTTATGATACGTTTGGTAAACATATTACTGCAGAACTTAGAAAATATGATCCAATTACTTTAGCACACGTTAAAAAAGCTATAATGGATATCTTATTTCAAGCTGATACAGGGATGTTACCAGGTACACGACAACAAGGATACTACACGCAACAATACGGCCAAACTTCTGCGAACGTACAAAATTCCCAACAATATGGGCAAACTTCTGTGAACTCACAAGATTCTGCTGGAAATACTGAACAATTTACTACTCTGTCATTATTGTAACTTTATACTTTACTAAAATTTTGATTAATAAAGCATTTTTAACATACCTGAACATATTCTTTGAGCACTTTTACCAAGGCATCACATGTTTCGCGAACAATTTTTGAAATAGATTGCTTTGACACTCTAAAAAGGTATTGCAAACTAACAAATGAATCACCACTTGCTAAAAACCTCAGGGTAATGGCCAGTCGTACTTTTGTTGTGATTGCTTTGCGAAACGATGTATCTTTTTTTCCAATTATGGGTTCAAGCTTGATGCATAGATCTTCAAAGGTTTCAGAGTTCATTCTGGTAAAATTTTTAATAGTTTCTTCTACGCCTTCAAAGGTCATATCTGACAACAATTGTTTTGCATGAACATTTCGCTGACGATATATTTCCTTAATCCACCATCGATGTTTCCGTTTCTTATGTTGCTTCCTTTTGTAGTGACTAATTACTACTAATGCTGCAGCGACTTTACGTGCGTCAACCATGGTGGTTAATGAGGAATTGAGAAAATCGTGGCTCGGGTCGAGGCTTGCCGCTCGATACGATATTATGTGTGCTCAAGTGGAGACGCATGTACTTTCCGCAGCCCGCGGCACGCTCAGGATGAGGCAGCTCGCCACGAGGCTGCGCAAATGGATACCCAGCTAGAGGAATTAAGACGAGTAACAATCGGCGATAAACAAAGAATAGTTAAGGAAGCCGTCGAGATAGTTTACGGTACAGTTAATATTTATAGTTGTGAAACGAAATTGAAAGCTGTCGTTAGTCGAAGAGACTTAAACTTTCTTCTTCAGATGGATAGGTTAACGATACTGGTGATGTTTATTATAATTTTCTATTATGATGTACGTTATACGACTTAATTAACTTGATCTTGGATGACATTCTTACGATAAGACATTAGATGAGACGTGAAACTTTGATTAAGACATTTATGTTAAACATGGGTTTCTGATCGTTTGTGTGGAATCGTTACATGCATAGTACTTTGGTCACTGTAAATTCAGGTTTTATTTGTAGAAGTCAGGTTCCAAGCATGTCTAAAAATAGGAATGTCAAGGTATAATACAATTTTATTATACAAGGTATAATACTCCTCTGAATTTTTGCAAAGTAGACTGAAAATAAATTAATGTGATGGTTTGCTACAAAGAAAACTCTGATTTTATTCTTATTCTACTTTGACATACAAATAGGATTTTAAACCATGAAGTAAAATCAATATGAAATACATTTAAATTTATTAATCTCATAGAAGAAACTATTTAAAATGTAGTGTTACAGAGCTTTGAGCTTTTGTCCGCATGGCGTAAATAACGCGGCGCAAACAGTGCGGCGCAAACAGCGCGGCGCAAACACTGCACCTTGCGTACACTGACAGCTTACTATTGTATGCAGCATTTGTGCGTTGTAGATGTATAATAAATACAATATTGAGAATGGATACGGCGTTATACATTAAGCGGTTATTTTGTTCTATTCGCTTTAGTGATGTGTTTATTATTTTAAGATGTTTTTTTTATTCTATTCGACGAAAATACTAACTTTGACTGACTGTCGAATTAAGAATATTGCATAATGCTTTAAACTTATAGTTACAAAAGTACAAGTGAAAAAGTTTTTAAGTACCTAATAGATTAATATATTATTACCTCACGAAGCAGTAACTATCATGAAAAATATTGCAATGAATATCTGCAACTATTTGTGTACGTATAGTTGAACATAATGGTAATCAGTAACTCTGTTGAGCGTTAGCTAGCGCTACGCAAATCGTCCGGCGCAAAATATATCACGAACTAAGTAAGTACCTACCTACCTATTTAATGTTAGAGTCTACGATTTTTTTGGATGCGCCAGTATTGAGATATCAAATTGATAAATCAAAGCCATACATCATCAAAAATACTTCAAAGCCATAGACGCAACATGTCAAGAATGTAGGTAAGTCTGTGTGTTACCTATCCACATTTGTCTGAAAAACTTTTTTTAATGCCTTTGTTTTTAACGTTAATTGTTAGGAACTTAATGTTAAAATCGATGTTTTGCGTAGTTATGTAGGGGTGTTTACCTAATATAACTTGCAATTTATTTTGATAAGTGCAAACTGGCCATCTACATACACAAAACAATATAAACACTGAGTACAATACAAAAAAATGGCCGTAGTTACCAAAGCTTTGTAAAAAAACTATCTTATCCAAAACAGTCGTAACTCTCACTGCGCCTGCCCACTCGCTGGACAAAGACGTGATGTCATACACGCATGTACCTACTCTCAACGGTCGAGACTAGAAAAGGCTAGTGTTTAACCATTGCTTAATGTTAGCGCTATCGCCCACGTTGCCCGCTTATTGTTCCTAATAATATTGAGACACGCCGCACCTTGATTGTCATAACTGAATGGATCGATCTGGGTTTGCGTATTTTTATGGAAGAATTTTCAAATAATTTCGTCTAGCATTATGAGGACAGTTATGGCGTAGAGTTCTAAACCAAGACGATTATCGACGCAATTACAATCTTTAGCACGTTTCAGAAACAATAACGAAGCATCGTTGCGATTAAAAATCCGTTTCGGTCGTACCAAGTAAGTATAAGGCCCTTCACACACTACGCCATTTATTAGCTACGCGACTCCGACGCAATCCACAGCTCGTCGACACTGCAATTTTCACTGAGGCTCTTCTCACACAACGCTATTTATGAGCTACATGATTGCAACGCAACCCAAACGCTACGAACGCCCAAAATTGCTACGATGCGTCTCCTGTCAGTGAAAAGTGTCAGATACAGCGAATTTTGGATTGCGTTGCAGTCGCGTAGCTCATAAATAGCGTTGTGTGATAAGAGCCTGACGTGAGCCTGTGTGACGCACGCATCGTAAACGCGTCGTCTCGTGTGCGGAACTTGGTAAATATGTAGGGCGTTGACTCACGAGCGACGCGTGTACAAGATCCTAGGCGCTTGCAAATAGCGTTGTGTGAGAACGGCCTAACACCTCAGTGATATACCGAAACCAATCTTAGAATAATATTTACAGTACCGAGCTGTCTATGAATATGCAAGCGTTTAAATCCGAATTTGTTATTTCATTTTAATTAATTGGCAACCGTCGAGTAGCCACTGTGAGTTATATAGCTAATATTATGTGCTTAATTATGATGAACATGTAGCGAATTGAATTGGCTACTTTTTAAGCGAAACATGAGAAGCGAAAATAGTTAATCGGAATTACTCATACTATTGTGACGGTTAGTAAGTGGCGTAGGTTAAATCAATTATTGTTCTTTGTGAATTTTGACTATTTTTGGATCCATTGACTACTCCGTACCTAACCCAGTTAACAGATTACAGAGAAATGTTTGTAATGATTAGTGATGTGTTTTTTGTATGAGTATGTTTATTTATTATTATGTTATGTTATCAATAAATAATCTTTTCTATTGCCTTTCCGTCAGTAAAATCACCGACTACCTATGTATGTTTTTTTAACGGCGACACGTAGTAATTTAAGAAGTGCTTTCTATAAGTCTTCTATAAGTCTCCGTGATCCTATTTTACTCAGTGGCCGAAATAAGCTGTTCTCTTCTTTATTTTCGATCTTTGAGAAGTTGAGCGAGACGAATTTATGTTACGTACTGGCTAAAATTACCATATCCGGGTCAAAATACAAGATATTAATTAAAATTCGTGTTGAGAAATTAAAATATGGACTTAAACCACAATTTATACATTTTTAATGATACAATGTTTTGTTTTAAATAGCAATAAACATAAATCTCTTAGTTATAACAAGCTATATTTTATTTATTATTCTTCTGACACCAAGGATCATTATAAATTCTGGGTGGACGACCTTATCATATTTCATTAATTACAATAACAAGGTTGAATTTTAATTTCTGGAACCCCATGGTAGAAAGAAATGACTAATAGAATAGTTATATCGCATTGTTTTATACCTAATATAACAAACCCCAATTTACAGAATACTATGTAATTTACAGGGAAATACGTAATTAAAAGAATAATTATGTAATAAGTAATTAAGTAATATGTAATTAGCAGACGTTCATAATTACTTTCATTATGATTAATAACAAGAATGTTTTTTTCTTATCAAATAAAAATATTCGTTAAAATCGAATCGAAATCGATTAATCCGTTCCTTACGCTACCGGGAACAAAACCACAGATAAATGTACACATAGACAAAAAGTCTAAAAAATATTGTTTTGAGTTTTATTGCCTTAACCACAGATTATAAAATAGTTACTCCGCCCCGTCGCTCTTCGGGGCGGCCACGAGAGCATCTTTTGGCGCGTAAGTGACAGAGACAGCGCCTTACAGTTTGCCTTACCTGTATGGCGCTGTCTCTGTCACCCATACGCCAAAAAATCCTTGTATGACTTAAGGTAATTATCGCGCGCAAGTACATCGAGTGACAGAGGCCTGCATAAACTAAGATCCTATGTAATTTTTTATACATCTTCCAAGTAGACAGCGATCAGTTACAAATTTATTATAATATGTATTGACAATGCCAGTGTATGTTATCACATTGCGTACCCGAGTCTCACACACACACACACACACACACACACACACACAAACACACAAGTTGTCGAGTCGGCCGCATGTCGTAAAATCAATGTTTAGTCGCGCCGTACATTTCGGAGCGGACAATGCAACCGATGTCTGTGTGGGCTGACCATCAAATAAACTAGACACGGACATTACCGACACATTTGGAAAATATGATGACGTTTCCGTGATAAATATTCGTTTAAATAAAGGGAAATATGCTGATGTTTCCCTATTAAATATTCGTTTAAATAAATAAATCTTATATTTGTGCGTTGATTTATCACTGTGTAATAGATCAGCGTAGCGGTACGCCAGATATGCCTTAAGCGTTTCCAATGTCCATAGTAGTACGATTATTTATTGGCTATTTACATGAAAAATCACAAGCACGCTCTGTGATCCATGACAAAAAATATGTCACTGACATCAATATCTGCCATGAAAAGAAAATGAACCCGAAACTTATGGATGGGCTGGTCTGTCACAGCGAAACTTATCGAAACAATACAAATAAAACCATAGTTGCATAATGAAACCAACATCCAAATACTCGAAATTAAAAATATTTTTATTTATAATTTTAGTTTAAACTTATTAGTAACTAATTTTAAGTTCCTTATTTTCCCAAACATTTGTCTTTAGTTGACACAGAGCTTTTAATTGCATGTTTTACATTTAAAACAAGAAATGCAACTCAAACCGGAACTGTCCCACAAAAACCAGATATCATGGTGAGCTCACCAAAAAACCCGCTTAGAGAAATATTTATAGGAATTTTGCAACAAAGCCGCGATCAATTTATGTAGGCTAGCGAAATTAGCCAACTTCCTCCGGAGCCTGTTGATACACTTGCTTGTCTGGTCGCATTGAGAGTTGACTCATGTGTGAACGACGGCTTAGCTTCAATTTATTGGATTAATTTGTTATAGTTGCATTCAAAGAATGACAAAATGTTCCGGGAAAACAATTGCATCTATACTCTGTTCGCATTTGATATGAAATTATTTTTAATAGCAATTCACACAAATGTCAACTTTCCACCCCTGTGTTTAATAATAATAATAACGCTTTACACTCAAAGCCCCACACTAGGATTACACACAAGACAAGGACACACACCCAGACCGAGAACGGAAATTTAAACTCATCATTTAAATTGCCGCCTCGCTGGAAATCGAACCCAGGATCTTCGGAACAGCGTGCCGGCGTGTTAACCATTGCGCCATACGGTTCGTCTTTTTAAGTCCATTTATTTAAAATACCAAACAACCTATCACGTTTCGGCTGGTAGTTTAATTGTTCTTCTTACTTCATCAAGAGTAACAAAAAACATCAGTTACATCTTTGGTATTTCTGATGTCCTAGTCGAAAGTGACCTTTACTTTACTTACTGTCAACGACAACCCGTATGGCGCAGTTAACGCGCTGGACTACTGTTCCGAGGGTTCTGGATTCGATAGAGAACTTCCGTACCGAAGTTTAAATGATGAGCTTCTTCCGTTCTCGGTCTGGGTGTGTGTCCTTGTCTTGTGTGTTGTCCATGGCACCCACGACGCAGGGAATCCTAGTGGTGCTATGAGAGCGTTATAAAAAAGCTCTTCTGCCGACTAACATAGCAATTATACAACACTACGAGTAGTAAACCCGCCCTCACTTCGCTTCGATGAACCAGTCCCTTCAAAAATCTCTATAAATTTTAACAAATTATGTTACTCCGATGTCTAAGCTGCTAAACTACTGCAAAGTTTCACGAAAATCCGTTCAGTAGTTTTTGCATGAAAGAGTAACAAACACACACACTCACTCACATCCTTACAAACTTTCGCATTTATAATATTAGTAGGATAGGATTCCATTGTTTATATGTTCATAATAAAACTGCAAGGTTCTAGTGGTCTGTATTACTATGTGCTGGTTTATGGCACAATGTACGGACGATAACAAGGACGAGGTCGCTAATTAACGAGTTTGTAATAATTATGATTACTTTAAGTAATAAAATATAAGGTCATTATATTTATAACTGAATGGCTCTATTATTGGTTCGGCAATTAGATACATTATTTTGTCTATTTCTATAACAATAACTTTATGAGGTAATGATCAAAAATTATATATTTATTATTAACGATAACTCAAAAACTATCCCCGAGATATCGCTCAAGTTTGTATTAGATCAAACGACAGGTACTAATTTTTGAATAAATAATTATCAAAATCGTTTCCCCCAGTAAAAAGTAATGAGGTAACACATAAAAAATACAGTCGAATTGACAACCTCCTCCTTTTTCTATAGTTGGTTAAAGTGATATAGGCATAAAGATCTTGTAATAAATAAATAAAAACTAGTTTTTCGAAGCGAATCGGGGGCGCCTTACACATAGAGATAAAAACACAGTTTCAACTCTCGTTATTCGTAATTATTTTACCGGTAAGTATCAAAGTTACTACATTTCTCAATAATCTTGTCAGTTATCCGAAGCTACGTGCGTTTACTACCAAGTAAATGTAGTAAATAGTTGAAATTAACTACCACAAACTACGAGTACATAGCGTAACGTGGTATAGGTACTGGTATTGAGATTCTTTTCTCGTCCTGTCTTACAAAAACACACATAGGTATAGGTACCTGTCAATACCTATTGTATAATATTGTAGCGATACATAAAAATTTTGCTCTAAAAATAATAATAAACCCATATTTAGGCATTACTCATAAATAATATAAGTTTCCAATAATTTCATATTGCAGTACCTTGAGCTAGAAGCGATGAGCGATAATTCGTGACGTTAATTTGCAACTAATGTATTGATATAATTTGGAAACAAATCATAATAATAAAAGCAGCCAAAGTAAAATTATTATCCGCTAGCATTAAATTCCTTATTGCTGTTGCTTCCCAATAAGAATGCACGAAATCGAATTAAGAGGTAAGTATTATGTAAACTAAAAAACAGAATTGATATAAAAAATAATCTAGTGTAAACATTAAACAATATGTAGTTTTTATTATTACATTCTCAAACGTTAATAAAAAGCTAAGTAAGTCCATGTCAGTCTCAGATTATAGAACCAAGTAGATAAAGTAACAAAAACGTAAATGACAGCCTATCTTTTTGCTAAATAACTTTCTGAGGATTATGGATAATTAATTGAAGTAAAATAGTAAAAATGGTTAAATTTTAGCTTCTATCTTCTAGCTAGCGATGAGACACATTACATCCTAAGCAGAAAATTTTATGAGTTTCTTGCTCAAGTAGTACTGTGCACGTGTCATTTGCTTTAGATAACAAACATACGGACGGGCGGACCATGAATTAATGAGATGACTTAACAAAAACTAAATGACTCGAGTATTGTGTATTGTCAGCTCTTAAAATACCCAGTGGTTACGAAATACGTACAATATTTATTATTTTAATATTAACTTATCGCTTATTGTGCACGTTTTATTATGTTTAATCATGTATATTGTATAGTGGGGTAATCCCTACTTCGCTACCAATATAATATAAATGCGAAGTAATTTTGTCTGTCTGTCTGTCTGTTAGGCTTTCAGCCTGAATAACTGAACCGATTTTAAGCTGCTGCACGGATCTCTATCAAAAGATACAACTGCTGAGCACGAGTCTCTACCACACAATGTTTTACTAAAACTAAGTATGAAGTTATAAAGGTTTGAATTTTCATACTGTTGACTAGAATAATATTTATTTGCAGCAAATATAGTTGAAGTACCTACGTTACATATTTTTCTACTGCAATGCATGACAGCTATTACCCTTATAAAATCGACCATGATAATTATTATGATTTACTAGTAAATCCGCCCTCACTTCGCTTCGGGAAACCAGTCCCTTCAAAAATCTCTATAAATTTTAACAAATTATGTTATTCCGATGTCTAAGCTATATAACTGCAGTTTCATGAAAATCCGCTCAGTAGTTTTTGCGTGAAAGAGTAACAAACCCACACACACACTCACATAGTGTGTCGTGTGTAGGTCTCAAAATACTTAATTTTATCAACACAAATGTCAAGTCAAATTTCAATCAGTCTATTCATAAACAAGCAAAATTTCCTATCAGAACATTTATCACAACTCCACCAGACCGAACGGACAAATTATGCAGTGTGCAATTTTGCAGCCACTAAAATTACCACTATAATCTCGAAGTATTCCACTCACTAACTAACTAACGACCTCCCGTTTTAGGTAACGTGGCCCAATTAAAAATCGTAAGACGAAGATAACAAAGGCATTCAGACACAGCCGTCATTCTCGGGGCCAGGGGTTCTGAACATTTTTCTATTGTGTGTTTGGTTTTTAGTGTTATGTGTTATTTTGAGAGATAGAAAGAAAATGTATTTTTAATAATTGCCGCTTAATAAAGCTTATAACTTATATATAAAATTCTCGTGTCACATTGTTAGTTACCTTACTCCTCCGAAACGGCTTTACCGATTTTTACCAAATTTTATATGCATATTTAGTAGGTCTGAGAATCGGCTACTATCTATTTTTCATACCCCTAAGTGATAAGGGTTGTTCACCCTTGATATTTTTTGGCAAAACAACGTTTGCCGAGTCAGCTAGTTACTATATACTATATACTTATTACAATTACTAATATTGTAACTACCCTTGCTTCATTTCGAAAAATCTTTTTGACGGCAGTAAAAATTTGACAAATAGTAATATTTCTCTGAAACATATATATCTTTAATTATTTTGTGTTCAAATAACAATAAAATGAAGGGAAATGTTCTTGATTTTACATTTATTAAAAAAAAATCATAGCGCCATCTAGTAGCAAAATTTAATAGCCTTCCTCATTACGATGAAACAACGAATGAGGTATTGGCACCAGGTCAGCCAGGTCTCTTTGAAGGTCGACGAGGATCCAACTAATTGTAATATCGTAAAGTAATATCAAACATGTAAGCAATATTGTATTATAGCTAAGTCATCATTTTTAATGTTATAGTGGATGTTTCAAGTATAAAAAACCTGCTTTTGACCACATGATTTGATTTATCGTGTGTAGCGTTAATGTGTCAAAATGTATTGTTTATTATTATTCATAGCTTGTGTAATTTTACCAATCACATCGTAGTTTGCTTAACTGTTACAGCAAACGTTGGTAATATAGACCTCTTACATTATATACCAATAACTTATCCTCTTCAACCGAATGTATGTTACACAAAGGTTACAATAACTAACTACTAAGTACAAGTAAACTGTGTGAGACCGGGTTTCCAATAGCGATGGTATTAAAAATAAACTTTTTCATTTAGGTTGGATAGACGAAAGCTGTCTTGAGAGTTTTTGTAGCATGCGCTGAGTGAATAGCTAAAGTTTTAAGAATGTTTTGTTTCATTAGATGGATATACATATAAATGCGGTCATATTTTATATAAATGATAACATAATCGTAATCCTCGTATATTATTTTTTTATGAATAAAAAGAAATAACCCTATGACCATGAATCATCAGATAGAGTCTGAACCGAAACCTATCGAACTAAGGTAAATACTATATGAAACAAAATTTTATTATAAATAAATACACACTGGTATTTTAAGTTGAGTGTCAATAATGCGGATGAATATTTTATATAATTTATTAAAACGTATATTGTGTTACATTTGCTTAACACAGGTTGAACACCTCTGCTTCTGGCTGAATGGTGCATTAATAAATCGAGAGGGCCATTAAAATCCTAAATGTCGTTTATCTTGATTGAGATTTATGATAAGTGGTCCAGCGACAAGATTGAGACGCTGTCGTACAATGAGTACATGTGATGTGCACTGATTGTTTTGACGAAATGATTCTTGTCGATAGTGGAACAGGCTTGGAATTTTGTCGTTTGAAAAATGTGTAGTTTTTTTTTTGTCATTTTTAACAAGCTTTGGACATTTGTGATTGAAAATTAATCTTTATGTATGTAATCGTTAATTGTAAAACTCATAATATCAATCTATTTATTTTTTTGTTATGAATAAGAAATAGTGCAACACTACGAATGACTCAAAATATCTTCTATGCTAATCACGTGTTTTATTTTTCACATTGGTCCTAAGGTTTAGTCGTAGTTTTAAACCGTAAACGTATAAGGTTTTTTTGCCTGGACTTATATATTTGTCTTACTTATGACACTTATGATTAGGACACTGTTTGTCACCATTTCGATATAACTTATAATTAGAATACTTTACAAAAAAGGCCAAAGACAACACCCAGTAAGACCCCTAGTACAAAGCGCGTTCGCATCTACAAAAACGCAAAAATAAGCGTCTACGGCGCAGACTCGCGTTCGTAAAACGCGCGTCGTCTGCGTGTTTAGGCGCTGTCCTACGTGAGCGACGAAAACGATGCTACGCGACGTTGCGAACGCGACGAACGCGATCAAATCAACGGTATCCCTACTTGCGTCCTATTCCTATGTGACAGTCTGCGACAACACGCGACGTAGTCGTTGTCGCGTGTATCATCGCGTCGTGCGTAGCGTCGCGTTGTATTCGTCGCTCACGTAGGACACCCCGTAAAATACGCCATGTGTTGAGGCTCTTAATTTGCAGATCATACCACCACGACACTACCAACGTACAAGCCTAATCAGTTACATCGCACCATAAACAGCTCTTAAACAGCCTTGAGTGTTTTTTTGATAAACCCAAACCGTCAGGCTCCCGCGCACAGGTGGAGATGCAATCTGATGAGCCCGTAATCTCTGTGTGACGTTTGTCTGCCTGTCTGACCCCCTTACTACTCGGTTATCTGATGGAGTAACAATGCTTCTCGTGCCACCATTCGTTTGGTGCAAAGCGGGACGTTTTGAGCACTTGCTTTTATAACCTCAAAGCAAAGAGAAATTCAAGTAACTGGTTACTGGTTTTTCAGAATAAATGTAACTAGTGACACTAAGACACTTCTCAGACAACGCTATTTATGAGCTACGCGACTGCAACGCAATCCAAAATCTGTATGTATCTGACATTTTAGACGCGTCTCCTGTCAGTGTCATAGCGTTGTGTGAGAAGTGCCTTACTGGTTTTTGAGAATAGCGTGTAAACTAAACCCAAGCTAATGCTCAAAAACCAAGAAGTCGAAAAAGACAACAAGCTCGGCTGCTACTTGGCTTCACGTAAAGATTGTAATATTTATGTAATGTATCTCTTTCTTCTCTGTCCTTTATTCCATCGGCAACCCAAGTCCATGGTGAAATTATGCAACGAATTAGTTGTAAGTACCTCGGTCCATGGTGGGTGGCGAATAAGCTACACTTTCGATTACACTTTTAGAGACGACTCTCTCAGTCCTCAAGGGTAATGAAGGGTAGCCACGCATCTGCGAAAACGGGTCTGATTCTAATGAAGTCTTGTTCTTGGTCGGTCACGGTTATCTTGGGCGGCAGCGGAAGGAATGTGGTCTACTCGATTGCTACCTGAATTCCTTAAAAAAGGTACAGTGTCCCATTGTAAGCCAAACGTGCGGTGACAACACATACCCCGCTCGAATATCCGCTTACGTATCTATTACGCGGAGATAATATTGATGTGCGACGGCATCATTTATTTTGAATTTCTTTGCTTCTATTTACCATGGTGCGGTGGAATTGTGTTGGAAACCGTGTGTGTTGTGAGTTTGTGATTTAATTGTAAACAAACAACAAAGTTAGTTACTATTGATATTTTATTTGTTAGCCGACTTCAAAAGACAGGTTCTCTTTTCGACTGTATTTTTTTTATGTGTGAACCAATTTTGATTTTTTTTCTAAGTGATCGATTGAGTTCAATTACTCAGTGAACAAACAGTGGATCAGGTAGATTGGCCACTAGTAGCAAATATTTTGAGCGTTTTCGTGCTTCTCGGGGCACGTTAAGCCAAAAGCTTCCAGAAGCGAATTGAAAATGTAACGTTTAACGAAGTAACAGTAGGTAAAAATTTAAATCAACACTTAAAAAGATACCTTAAAAAATGACGTCATTTAAGAAATTCAGTGTGTATCTAACGATAAAATTACCACAGCATGACATTTCTCATCCACGTACTTACAATAAATAGCTTTGCCTGATGCTTAGAAATAGCTTGCGATGGAAAATAAACACTAATGTCTACCATAAGCAATTGTAATTATACAGGAGCCATGCATCCTGTCCTATGCCTTTAATTATACACACTCCTAGAATTCGCTGCAAATTACTTTGGTGATTATAAACAATGGCTTGCACGCCAATTTTGTTGTAGGTATATTTTAGTATGATACAGATTTACGTAATACATATATTTGGTACGCCAATATTTGTCGTATATATTTTTATCGTGAGTAGAAGAATAAAATATGAATCATCCACGTTGCCTTAAGTTTAAAATAATATATTATTTGTTATACTTAATCATTTTCCAAACGGTTACGCCTATATTGACTTTTTGTTTCAGTTTATCTCACTTTGTATCCCTTTAAGGGGAGGGTGAATACCCAAAAATCACAATCGAAATATCTGTGACAGAAATAAAAATGTATTCTATGTTATATTACGTCGAATAAGTATGAGTCGGTACTGAACTCCGAGTTTGCTTCACAAATGCGACTCTCCTCTTTACCTTACTCCTAATCATTACTTTGTAAAACATAAATTAATTTGAAAGAAAAAAGAATCACTTACAAATTTACATCAGAATATATTATTACCATATGTAACGATAATGCGAGCGATTAAAGTGTTAAGGTTTATCAGCGGAGTAGGTGTGGCTGGTGTGGCGGCCGAGCCAAGTTCTATTAGACACCAATTAAATTAATGGTTCCGTCGATATCGACAATAGATTTCTAGCTAATTCTATAGTGGACAAACCGAATTTCTCCTCGAATCGGTTATTTATTTCGGCCGGCGGAACAGGTGCGTTGCTCGGTATACAGGGTGATTTGTTTTCTTTTTTGTTGTTTTAGGTTACAAAACTGTTCTGAATGTTAACATGTTATATTGCAAAGTTTGTGTATGTGGTTTTTAGTTGTAGGTACTTTTTCATATAATTGAATTTGTTCACTGTATGTGTTATTTTGGTTTGCATCGCATTGGCGATTGGTTACTGATATCCATCGACAGTGATTGAACGAAATTATTAGTAATATAATTAAGTTAAAGTATAACTGTATAAGTACTTTTATGACTGTTATATAAATTAATGTATGATTACTAGTACTAATTGCATGAAAAGTAATCAATATTCCATATGAATAGTATTATGTATATCAAAATAATTCAGGTACAATAGTATACAGGTATATTCGTATACAATAATATATGTATTTGTAACGTTATAATTACTTATTAATTATTTATATGCGTGAAGTGCTCATAGCCCGGCGGCTTGCGTCGATCCTAATCGGTAGTCGGATGGGTGACCGCTAGTGGCAAAATATCTTGAGCGCTTCCGTGCTTCGGAGGGCACGTAAAGCCGTCGGTCCCGGTGGTTATCGATTGAAAGCAGTCGTTAAGCCATGTTGGAGGCCTTCGGGCGGTTTGAAAACTTTCGACACTGGGTTGGCCACTAACCCCTCCACCAATCCGCATTGGAGCAGCGTGGTGGAGAATGCTCTAGGCCTCCTCAGTAATGCGGAGAGACCCGTGCTCAGTAGTGTGCCATAAGTGGGTTGTAGCTTAGCTTAGCTTAGCTTAATTACTTATTTACTTGTAATCGTTTATCAGAGAAACGGCCATTCCCAACATCTCAATTAGCACAAACTTTAAGTGGCTTCTATAAAATAACATATCCGATATAAGACATCTAAACAACCCATACAACCTATAATTACAATGATGTTTCATTAGCAAAACAATTTGTCAAAGTTGACACAAATTTCTTCACATCATCCTGTATAACGTGTATTGGAATGTTATTAATTCGGAATTTGTTACAGCGTATACTTAACTAGCTATCACCTTAGAGCCATCCCGCATAAACTCGGTATTACAATATTACCATTGTGTAGACATGAGGAACGGGTGTTGAATAACACGAAGATTGCTTTTCAATTTATTAATGATTTTAAATTAATATAGTTTATGACATTCAAAATGTTCTCCATTACCATGTTAAGTTAGTCTCGCGTTTAGTCAACTGTGAATCGACTTTAAGTAGACTACATTTTTAAATATAAAATTAAATATAAGTTAAGTAAGCATTTGGTTTGAAGGATCTTTTGGCGACTCTGGTTTTTTTTATGGAATTAAGATAACAAACGAGCATGCAGCACTACCCTTCCGCTGCCGCCCATAACAACTGTGACCGACGTAGAACTAGACTCAAAGGGACTAGGATGGTTAGTCCAGTTAGTAGATGGTGTTAGAATATTAGTTGGTTAGTTTGTTAATATGTAAGTGTGAGGACAAGGACTGTTAGTGATAATTAGTCCTGTTAGTTGATGTTAGTAATAGTCCAGTTAGTTATTGTTAGTACGAGTCTCATTCTAATTCGGTCACAGATGCGTTGCTACCCCTGAGGACTGAGATGGTCGCCTCTAAAAAAGTGTAACCGGCTCCACACCTTCCTACCCGGAACACAATTGTTCTTAAAACAATTATTAGGTACACGCCCTACCGTTTAATCTTTAAGAAAATGTGTAGTTACCTACTATCGGTCGTAGTGGGTGGCTCATTTATAATACTCAAAGTCTACATACCTATCCGCACTCGGCTATGTTGAACTATGGCCTCGAAGTTTTCATTTTGTGAAGAGACCCGTGCAAAATTGGCCGTGATAGGTTGATGATGAAGAAATTCGTTGAAAGCTATCAGATCTTTTCGGCTGTATTGACATGAAGGCTTCGAGAGCACCAGGTATTGCTCTAATCTATCAATTCGAACACTAAGTACCAACATAATATTGCTTTTTAAGTGACAGGGAACCTAAGATCAAATCCTGTAAATACATAATATTTTATATATCAAGGTATTGTATATAACATATAACAAGAAATTATATTACCTATGAGTCATCATGTCTTTTTACACGTTCGAAATTGGAGAAGTCGCTGACTAACTAGGTATAAATAAAAAAACTGTATAAGTATGCCTTTTTGGAGAACGCCATTTGTTAGCTTAAAATCTTACGAGAGAACACAGTCCATTATTCGCACGCGACAATAATTGCTTTTTACAAAAAAAAATAACCGACTTCAACCTTGATAAGCAGAGATAACTCAAAAACTACTCGCCAGATGGCGCTCAATTCAACATGGAAGTGTAAAGTTCTCGTCACTACAAATTAATCAAGCCCAAACACTAGATAACTGCAGTTAATTGATAAGGAGTTCTCTCAACTTTCTTTCGGCTTCATCAGATCGACTCCAGACCTTCATGAAATGGTAGCACTTTAATGTACTTATGATAACATATACAAACATACTAGTCGTCCATACAATTTTCGAAAGTTCTCCTCGATTTCTCTGAGATGCCATCATCAGATCCTGGTGTCCTTATCAGGGGACCCCACTGCGCATATCTACTTTACAACAAAAAAGAATTATCAAAATCGGCCCATAAACGACGAAAAAATCGCTGAACGTACATAAATAATTGCTTTTTACAAAAAAAAAATAACCGACTTCAATCTTGATAAGTAGAGATAACTCAAAAACTACTCGCCAGATGGCGCTCAATTCAACATGTAAGTGTAAAGTTCTCGTCACTACAAATTAATGAAGCCCAAACACTAGATAATTGCAGTAAATCGTTGAGGAGTTCCCTCGACTGTCTTTCGGCTTCATCAGATCGACTCCAGATCTTCATGAAATGGTAGCGCTTTAATGTACTTATGATAACATGAACAAACACACTAGTCGTCCATACAATTTTCGAAAGTTCCCTTCGATTTCTCTGAGATGCAATCATCAGATCCTGGTTTCCTTATCAGGGGACCCCACTGCGCATATCTACTTTACAACAAAAAAAGAATTATCAAAATCGGCCCATAAACGACGAAATAATCGCTGAACGTACATAAAAAAAAGCATATATACGGTCGAATTGAGAACCTCCTTCTTTTTTGAAGTCGGTTAAAAAGGATCTTAAACCCACACAGAGGGTCAAGAGCGAATCCACACCATAGTCCAAAGGTTAAACACGAATACACTGTGTGTATAGTAACTCTACGGCTACACCTGCGTCTTAACGCGTTAATTAACGGTCGAAATTAGACTTTATGCAGATGTGGCTAACATGTTATTGCGTTTTTTATACGGCATTAAATGCTAAGCGCTTTTTTGACACAAAAGGGATTTAACGCGTAATTTAGCTCACTATTACTTTTTTGCTCGCTAACTAAACGATGTTGGCTACTTTAACGCCGTCTCATTCCTCGGGGTGTACAAGCAGGGCAAGGATGTATGCCTACTTTGTTTTTAGGACAATGGAGTGACTGAATGCATTAATACGCAGATGTAGCTAACGCACACTTTAGCGCGTTAAGTGACGCGTAGTTGCAAACCAATATTAACTCTAACGCAGATGTAGCAGTAACATAAGTGGAAATCCAATTTCACGGAAAGGCACCTGATTTCGAGGCAACATCAAATCCCGTACGCTATTGTAATCAAAAAACTCTTGTCAGTTACAAAATTTATCGTTTTCGTTAATAGCTTCTCGTATCAAACGCATAAAATATAATAATTGTCGTACGCGCGTGTGTCCATTAGGAAGATGGCGCGATACACAGCATTATATTATGCATTTTGAATCGATTCGTGTTGCTTACTGCCGATTTGTGTTTCGTAACAAAGTTAAATTTAAAATTTTATACTGTTGTAATGCCTCACTATCTGCGAGTAAGCGATGTTACTTATATTTTGATGAATATTTATTTCTAAAATGTATAGCAAAATATTAATAAGACGGATCACTTGTCTTGATGTAACAAGGATACTGTTAGGATATTTATTTATGATACTAAAGTTTTTTACTTTAGTTATCATCCAAACTACTTACGCATTACATACAGACAAACTAACTACAATTTGCAGCGTTACGTCTGTAGCAGCGCTGCGACAAAACTGAGTGTTTACCTACGTTTTTTGGATAGAAGGTAGGTACTGCAATTTAAGTATGTATGTTCAAATCCCTTTCTAAGAAGATCGGTGAAGTTAAACTTTTTTCTCATCTATTCTATTCCAGTAGTAACTCCTAGCCCTGGATATCCGTAACACCAATTATGTGTGTGAATTTTTGTTATTAAATAATTGCAGAATGCTATTTGTTTTTGCAATGCGAAATGATTAATTTTGTAGCAATGGTATTTATTTTCACTGTAAAGAAAGAATTAATTTGATTTAATGTTACATAGCTGTTTTCTATGTGATTTGTATGCTACGTAATATTGATAAATTACGGAATGAATTTTTCTTTTTAGCTTTCAACCTTAGTTCTAACAGTATCCTTAATGTAAGTTCGAAAGGTGAACGCTCTGACAAGGATAGGTTTTGTTAGGAGGAAAACATCGAATACTTACTTAGAAATATTTATGACTAATTTAATTACTATTTATAGATAGTTACGTACTGTTGAAAACTTTAACCGTCTTGATTACGTAGTTATGGGAGTTCAGTTATAAAATGTCCAAGAAATTGTTAACGATGCGGTTTATCTCGGTTTGTTGTAGTTTTAATGTAGAATTTACGTTACCTTCGCGTAAAATAGGGAACTCGTTTTAATTTTATTCCACACAAATACTAGCTTTCCACCCCTGAAATCACAATCTTAATAAATAAAACTAGCGTTACAGGTGAGGTGACTGACAGACAACGCATAGCCGAAACTACTGTACGGAAGAAGCTGATATTTGGCATCAAGGATCATATCCTTGGGGAATGTAAGGGAGTACTAAGAGAGTATTTTTAGAAATTCCACCCCGAAGGGGGTGAAATAGGGGGGTGAAGTTAAAACGAATTCCACGTGGGCGAAGCCTGCGGGCGGAAGCTAGTAGCAAATATAGGTAGGTATACAAAAACATACCTAACAATAGCACTTAAATTCTAAAATATTCGAATCCTAATACTATCCATCTGTAGGTAATACTTATCTTCATCTTCGTTGATCTGTTTATTGCTAAAATTACAATACCAAACCTGTAGCCACTGTAGGTGTAGAAAGCCAGCGAATCTTTTCCCACAGCAGCAAGTCAGGAAACAAACAAGCAGTAGACTGGTTTAGGAGAAAAATCTCACCGTGACGTAATCAGTTGAGTCTGCACGTAACTCGGATGTTAGCGATTATAACCGCTTAGGACAGCGGAGACTAAGGCGGTGTCCTACGTGAGCGACGAAAACGACGCGACGCGACGCTGCGATTTTGACGTAAGCGATCAAATCAACAGTATCCCTACTTGCGTCCTATGTGACAGTCTGCGACAACACGCGACGTTGTCATTGTCGCGTGTAGCATCGCGTCGTGTTGTGTAGCGTCGCGTCGTATTCGTCGCTCACGTAGGACACCCCGTTAGATAGGTACTAGGTACTATACTTGAGTCCACGAGAATATGGTATTACCACTCCCCGCTAAAACAACTATATTATGTGTGTTCACAGTTCACTTTAGCTTGCAAGCAAAATCTACTTAAGGCTAATTAAATTCTCGCCGTCGACCTACAATAAACCTTCACCACAGTGAGTCATTGTTAGTCCGGTAAGAAATAGTCAGTACCTAGTTCTCTTTTTCTAATTTGTTCATGGATTATTGCTACCCTTTAGTTCTGTCTCTTTTTGAAGTCTAGTTAATTTTTGTTAAAAGTTAAATTATTAAATAGACGGAGTCCACCTTCTACTGACTGTTTGTTTGTTACGTTGTCTAAACATATTAGTCTACTTGTCTGTGAACACAATAATGGATTTAAATAATGAAAATGACTCAGCTATATCCGTGGTGTCGACCGATGATCAGTCAGTTGTCATCTAATTGGTATGCGAGAACCATTTTAAGAAACCGCAAACCGAATCCCGTAATATTCGAGGTCGGTAATATTTTCCATTTGGGTGTGCAGAATTAATGGTCTAGCCTAGCCACTTAATTATCGAGTTTAGAATTTTTTTACAATAATTAAAACCTTAAAAATGTATCTGTAATTTTGCGACGTAAAGTGTCATTTTAATTATTCATTATGTAAAAAATCGAAGTGATAATCTCATAATAATATGTAATTAATTCTGAAATGATCTGAGCTCTGTGAGATGAGAGTTCTTTAAACTGTAGAGTTGTGTCCAGAACTCCTGTGCCTTTGGTGACTTCATAATGTAACTCGTGTCTACGAGTAGATGCGACGATGACCACTTACCATCAGGTGGCCTATCATATTCCGTTAGTTTTTCACGCCATTAAAAAAGGTGAGTCAAGAATATGGAATTGATACAACTTACTCTCCGCAAAAACAAATGTACATATTACATGTTCTCACAGTTCAATTTTAAATAGTCGCCGTCAATTTGCAAGTTACCTTAATCTCAGCGGCGAAAAGCTGTGATGCAATTAAATCGCTAGCCAAGTGCGTTAGGGATATTTAAATTGAAATTCTTGTTTTTAAACTATTAATATTTATCAAATAGATCAATAACACCTTCTAATCGAGACTAAGATCGTCCTAGTGTCGATTTGAGTCTTTTTTCATGTCGTTCATAATTGTTATTGACGGCAGCGGTGTTACACTTAGGTATATTTTATGGTTGTTACTCTTGCTAGCTTAGCTAACTTAGTCTATAAAAAGTATTTTAACGTAAAAATGCCTAAAGTAACAGTTATTCTAAGATATATTTCGTAGAGATCAATCATCAATCAGTTATTTATTATACGTATAAATATAAATAACCGATGTAAGATCAGTGGCCGACAAGCAGTCTACTGTCGATGGCTTCTGCATACATTACACACCCGTTCGACCTAGCCAATGTCGACCACTCGAAATATTCCAACAAAAATGTGGTCGGTCAAACGTGGTCATTAATTTCATTTTGTGTCACATGTACGGTACTTTTTAAATATGCGGACATCTGGGAGCGTGTGCATTCCGCTTTAGACGAACGTTTGGGTGTATGGCGATGTCTTTTTGTTTTTTATGAACAACTAGTTTCCGCCCGCAGGCTTCGCCCGCGTGGAATTCGTTTAAACTTCACCCCCCTATTTCACCCCCTTCGGGGTGGAATTTCCAAAAATCCTCTCTTGATGCTCCCCTACACTCTCCAAGGAACATACATGCCAAATTTCAGCTTCTTCCGTTCAGTAGTTTCGGCGGTGCGTTGTCTGTCAGTCAATCACTCAATAACGCAAGAGTTTTATACAAGGTGGATACCACCATTCAACAAAAAATGAAACCACGAGCCCTGCTTCATGCAAAGAACATAATATTATTATTACATTTAGTAAAAAACGCCTAACATCTTATTTACAAAAATATTTTTTTCAAACAAACTAAATAGCACAAAAATACAGGAAAAAATAGAACAGCCTATCTAAACATCGGTCACTCACTTTTGACAAGAGCGGCAACAATCTTCTGCTATTACAATAATAATAGATAAAGCATGTTGAAATTTTGAATTGAAAAAAAAAATGTTGTGGCTAAAGTAAAGGAGTTATTTGATTGAATTTTTTTTGGGGGCTTAGGTAATAATTAGGTACATAAAATTAAATTTATTGTTGTATGGTGGTACCCACGTTGTATATTAAGATATCATGGTCATAATATAGTAGGTACCTACAAGGATGTATCAAGTATCGTTCACGTTTGATATGGAATTAGTTTTAATTGTATAACACACGAATGAATGCTTTGCGCCCCTGTGATTAAGGTACCTACATCTCACGCTGACAGCGAGAATTTAAATTGCTTTAAGTTAATTTTGCTTCTACTAAATTGAACTGTGAGCACAGTTAAATAAAAAAACAGCAAATTAAATTTTAAATCATTATCAAATAAATCTTGTCATGACATGATACCTACTCGAAGTATTTATTACCTACATTGATTTATGGTGTAGTTAGGCTATAAAAAATACCTACTGATAACGGCATTATCATTTATTTACATTTTATCTTAATAATATAATCATTCAAAGAATTAATCAATAAATTAGTATAAAAGTAGGTATTAGGTACCCTAAGTTTTACGTGAGAGTTTAGGTAATTTTCGTTTTTTAATAAACTTATAGGTATCTACATAGACTTTTCTTATTTTCAACCAATAAAAAAAGGAAGATATTATCTTATCCCAGTCAATAGCAAACATTCTCATTTCCGTCACGCAAAAATCTTACACTTTTCATTTACTAGGTTCCATTCGTATCGTGCGATAAGCTTCTTTCCGAACATGTCAATGTATTGACGCCATCTCTTATCAAAAACCATACACTCGTAATCAAATTAAGAACACAAAGAAAAAGTTCTACTCCACCAATTTCTAAAGCGATTTCTAACAGTTAGAAGCGTTGTACGCGTCATCCGAGAATTGAACACGATATCAAAAACAACGACGTTAGATTTCACAACGATATCTATCCGAACCTATCCGTAATTCATTACAGTGATAAAACGACAAAAACCAACCGAGCCGACCATTCATACGGCCGCTAAAAACAAAGCGACGCGTTTATGTTGTAGCGAGTGTGCGCAATCAGTCATTCACAATTATTATCTTTATTGGATACAAGTAAAACCACCCTCACCTCGGCCTCGCTTCGGTTTATCTATCACTGAGTAAGTACCTACCAGCAAAATTTTCATACAATCTCCAGTTACATGTTTGCTGCTGTTTGTGAAAATGTATTTGTCGGCGTGCTGTAGGTATACTTTCTACTAGGTTGTTTATAGCCTGTCTCTCTACTTAGGTTTCATTGAAAAACAGTCACCTTAAATATTATTGTTCTTCTATACCCATTGTAACAAGTAGGTAGTACGTAATATCAGTAAGAAACAAATATTGTTGAAACTGTCACATTTATTTCAATCAGTAAAATGCTCAACTTTTTATTTTTACTTAAAATAAGTTAATGCTTGACAACGATCCCACCTGATGGTAAGTGGCGATGAAGTCCAAGATGTTGTACGCACTAACTTATAGAAGCCTATTCATTCTTCTCTTGAAGACTCCCACATTATACACAGCCGGATGCCACACATACATATACACAACTTGCAAATTGCGAGACCAAAACCGTTTATAATTTGTCTTATATCGAAAAAGACACAGACCCCACCTTTTATGACGATCAGCTCTGGGACTTTTACTTAGTACGCTAACTTTAACCGTCTCTACGATAAAATCCACCCTAAAACGTTAAAATATGAACTATTATAATTTCGAAAAAAAAACTAAATAAAAAAAACGTAACGTTTAGCTTATTCGGAAAGTGACCGAAATTAACTTTGACTGCGACATACGCACATACAAGAGTCTAGCGGTCCAGATTGACATGTGTCCGTCCGTCCGTCCGTCCGTGTGGCTCTCACGCTTGGGTGGACAAAATCAGGTATTACAATTAAATTAAAAATCACTCACGCGTAGTAATTAGTTACAATGACAGAGTACCGATAGCAAAACAATTGTGAATAAAAATTGTAATGGAAAATTTTAAAGTTTTTTGTTGTGCTCAAATAGCAGACAGAGGTTGGCGTGCGGTCAGTGTCAATGTTTATTGCATCGTCAAGGTGGAAATACTTTTAGAATACTGTTTTATTTGAAATCTATATCCAACAGTCAATATCTTAGGTATACCTACATAATAATAAATTATAATGATTATCTTAAAAATAAAAGTTTTAACTACAATAATAATTTGAAACAATTCAAAAATTAAGAACCTTTATTGTTATTTTAATATTATTTGCACGAGTTTTTATGATAACATTATTATTTTCATTACTACTGACGACAATCACTAAGACACTTGTACAACACATAATTTTATTCAAGAGGACAAAAGGATAAGGAGGTAAGTATTATAATTTTGATAGCTTGCAATTTTGAGACCTCGATTTTATCATTCGGTAAGAAGCAAGTAATCTTGTCGATTAAAAGATAATCGTCTGAAAGTAAATACAATTTTTTTTTCCGATCCTACTTATGACCGCTAGAACGATTCAATTGAATCTGCGGTATGCGTTAGTTACCACTCATTGTGGACGCTACTTTCTATCTAACACATGCTATCGAGGTGGGACATTGCCCAATCTGTCCGTTTGACGACAATATCCACTACACTTCAGCTCCCGAATCCATTGTCAAGCGAAAACAACGCTTATTACAACACAACAGAGTTTTTGATACACATTCAAACGGCACTCGTAAACTGGTTTGCACGAAAGTAGTTCGAGTAGTCAAATAATTTAACAATCTTTTTAGAAATGATTAATCATTTAACAAAAGTTTGAAACTAGAACGACTTGGCTCTAGTGAGTAGCTCGAATGTTTTAGAAATCGATACAGAAAAAGTCAAGTTGCACAGAAGTTAATGCTAATTGCAAAACAATGTAACGGTTAACTTGAGGGTTCGGTGTACAGACAATATAGAAAGAGAAATTACTGTCGGGGATTTTGTTACTTTGTTCTGTTACGGTGAGTATTGAAACAGTGGAGTAAAAAATAAAAATTGATCAGTAGATGAACTAAAGAGCTTGCGACGATCCGTGATCAAAAAAGTAAAGCAACAGCGGGCGCGGTCGGTAGTCGGATGGGTGACCGCTAGTGGCAAAATTTCTTGAGCGCTTCCGTGCTTCGGAGGGCACGTTAAACCGTCGGTCCTAGTTCTCATCGATACATAACAGTCGTTAAGCCAAGTCTCGAGCCTTCGAGCGCGGCCTGAAAACTTCCAAGACTGGGTTGGCCACTAACCCCTCCGCCAATCCGCACTGGAGCAGCGTGGTGGAGTATGCTCTAGGCCTCCTCAATAATGAGAAAAGACCCGTGCTCAGTAGTGGGCCATTAACGGATTGTAGCCAGATGAACTGAAACTTCAGACAGTGGAAATTAAGTAAAAGCGCCAGGCTATCACCGCGGGTTTTTCCCGTTGGCTCCCATTCCCATTCTCACCCGTCCCACTATACCCCGAATTCCGATTTTACTGATAACGTCAAATAAAATTAAACATTGCTTAAAAGTACAGTTATAAGAAAAAGTCTTAAAATAAAAATTGAACCATGCCGGACTTGATTGGATCACTTGAATTGCCCTTCTAAGCTCTGGCGTGGTTATCACTTACCATATTTTTTTATGGAATTAAGATAGCAAACGAGCATGCAGCCCCACCCTTCCGCTGCCGCCCATAACAACTGTGACCGACCTAGAAATAGACTCAAAGGGACTAGGATGGTTAGTCCAGTTAGTATATTATGGTATTAGAATATTAAGTTGGTTAGTTTGTTAAATAAGTATGAGGACAGGGACTCTTAGTGATATTAGTCCTGTTAGTTAATGTTAGTAATAGTACAGTTAGTTTGTCTGTTGGTTTGCTAGCCTAGTGCACAAAAGTAGAATCAAAGTGCGTGTGCGGTAAAATCAAAGACTACGCGACGGCAAAATTAAAACTAATTTGACAATTACTTAACTTAGAAAGTTGATTCATTACGGGCCCTACACTAATTAGCCCATCCGGCGGCTGACGTAAAAACTGGTTAAGCGCAAATCGTACACGCATAAAGGGTTCCGTACTGATAACGTGTACAAGAATTTACTTTTCCCTGTGTTTTTATTATTTAATTTTTGTTATTTCTTGCTTCTCTCCTCTTTCTTCGCCGACAAGACACAAGTAAGCAAGTTTGATATTACTGATGTTAATTTACACCACTTAAGTGACCACTTACGATCCGTTTGCTGATATGCTAATTGGCTATTTATATTTATAAAAAAACTGATTTTAGCATGATTTCCACATTATGCTATAGTGTCTTTTTAAATTAATAAAAAAATTTTGCTGTTTTTGTTCTAGGTATGTCTATCACTGAAATTGCTTGCTAACTACAAATACAACAAAAGACAAGACATCCTATGCAATGGAATTTCTCAATCACCAGAGAAATTCACACCTACCTTTTCAATAAGAATGGTTCTCGAATAGTCCTACAGTACCCTAAACCCATAAATTACTCGATAGATTAATTTTATTACCTCACGTATATGGTTCGTCAATCGGAGGCTGTTATTATGGCAAATGCTTGTGGTGAATCTAATGGGTTTTGTTACTTTCGACAAAATTGGTCCTATAGGCGTCTAACGCCGCATATTAATCGAGTATAATAAAAGCTATAATTTTGCAAATAGCCTCGCTGTGTCTTCATATTTAGTGGTCAGTGATGGTATAATTAAACACCTAAACAGTTTACATGGTATAATTTTGTTTGTGTGTTTGTGTCAACTTTTGCTTGCAACAATGATGTATGACGTTATTGTAAAACTGTGATAGCCGTGTGGTTGCACGTTGGACTTCCGAAGATTCCGAACCCAAAGATTAAATCCTGCACACACTTTTAGTTTTAAAAAATTACGTGCGTATTAGGATTTTACTATCTCTAATACCAGCTTTCCGACACTGTGATTAAGGTTCATTGTAGTTTGACGGCTAGAATTTAAAATGCCTAAATGAATTTAATATGAATTTAAAATTGAGTAAATTTTGCTTCCAAGCTACATTTAACTGTGAGCACACGTAATAAATTTGTTTAGTGGGGAGTAGAAATTTAACTATGCAATTATAGGGCGAATGTAAAAAAAGTACTATCGCCCGTATAAAAATCGTGAGTACCTGTAAGAAGTAAAATAGTATTTAGTAATGGGCAACAGTTAATAAAAACGTATGGTGTCGAAACGGCTATAATAGACACGAACACCGTAATTTTTGCATCCCACCTCGAGTTAATTGAAGCTAAGAATGGGTTCGTAAAAAATAAATTAATACTCCGAAATGTTCTGCACACATAATTGGTGGGTTTGGGCGTTCTAGAACAATTTATGCTACAATTGGACATTGAGGAACAATCGATGATAGGGTAGTTGTACAATAGCCGACACATATATTTTTCTTTTGTAATCTTTAATTAGTTTGGCAGTGAATGGTATGAATAAATTATCGGTGTATAGTTGATAATTATTGTTTTGTTTACTGAAAGTTCTCTGTAAGTTCTCAGAGGTAAATGAAACTGCCAATCAGGTATTGGCTAATGTGGTGGACAATGGCCTTTTAAAGTGAGAAGGTTAAGGCCATAGTCTACCATGCTGACCAAGTGCGGACTGCCAGACTTTTGACTTTGACAGACCATTGATGTTGCGCACTCTCGAGCGTGTAATAGTCCTACAAGCATCTTTAAGCGCGTGGATGACAGAGACAGCGCCGTACAGGTAAGGTGTAAGGCGCTGTTTCTGTCACCCACGCGCCAAAAGATGCTTGTAGGACTACAAGTAGGTTTCCTCACAATGTTTTCCTTCACCATTATAGCGAGTGAAATTCAAATGGTGAAAACGTATAAAACTCTGATAGTCAGTGCGTGATTTGAATCCGAAGCCTACAGGTAGAAGGTCGGATACTTAACCACTAAGCTATCACCGCTTAAATAAATGTTAATATTTTTATACGTTAAATATTATTTTACTACTTTCTAACCCGAGCTTTATCGCAATTGATAGTTGAGATAAAATAAGTAAAACAATAACATAGACTGTAAGTCGGTCAGTCAATAAATCAATACGCGAAACAGGTGTCTATTATAGAGTCAGATTGTTATCGAATCTAAAGCTAAAAGCATACGAAGGTCATTCGATAAAATCTGTAGTACGGATTTCGAGATCGTATCGACAACTCTCATTGTGTATTGTTTTGACGGGTCATTCATTGCGTAATACAGTGAACTAAAATGTTTATACCGCCATTTCTGGACATTTCACAATTTACACGGTTACACTTTATACAGGTGACATCCCAAACCAGAAGGGTAGTAACCTAGCAACACTCTATCACCGATTTAGAACGAGAATCTTTCTAACAATTATTTTAATAGATGTGACATCCCAGACCTCAAGGGTCTGGTCACGTATCTGTCACCGATTATAACGAGAATCTTACGAACAATTGTCAACTGGACTATTTATTCATTATAACATCATCATCTGACCCATCGTGGCTCACTATTGAGCACGGGTCTCTTCTCAGAATGCATTCTTAAGGCCAAGTGCGGATTGGCGGACTTCACACAGCTTTTGAGTTTTGCGAACTATCCGGCAAGTTTCCTCACGATGTTTTACTTCACCGTTTGTAGCAAGTGATATTTAAATGTTTAAAATGCACATAACTCCCAAAAGCCAGGAGTGCGTGCCCTGGTATTCGAACCCGGCCCCTCGGAATAAGAGGCCGAATTCTTAACCACTAGGCTATCACCGCTGGACTATTACTATTACTTACAACTATTAATAACAGGATTAACTATCACTAAAAGTAAGGTATAAGTAAAAAATGTGGGACCAACCCAACCGCTGAATCGACTTAGGTAATCCACAAGATTAAAATTCGGTTTCGTTTTCACTGGTTAGTCTACTTATTGAGATAATTTGACGTAATACGATACCTACCTTATCATTACTTCGGACAAATATTGTAAGTACGGTCTTCGATTAGGAAGATTTACATAACCATGCATAGATTCAAACAAAATACTGTTTTATTATCAGTTGGTAGCTAAGTTGACAGAGCTATTATAGTTTAAGAATTGTTTTAACCTTAGTAATATTTTTTTTTCATGAAATTTTACAAGCTATCTATATTTTTCTTAATTCAGGCAATAGATACATAGAATAACTATTTTAGCTGAATATTTGAGTTAGTTTTTTTTTCTTCGCTGTTTCTTTCTACTTCTTCGTTCTTGTTCAGCAACGTGTTGGCGATGTTTTGATGTTTTTGAAGTCAGTGAGCTGCTCTGGCAACTGACGATCTACTCAACGTCGTCTACTCATATATCGACTGTTATATTAAAAATATGGTAAATCTGACCTCGTTTCGCTACGGGAAACTGCACACTCGAAAATTATTAGAAATTATTTGTCGGAGATAGTCAATCTATGATACTTGTTTAATGCTATTTAATCTGTGCCGCGGGCTTCACGCAAGACATTTGTCAATGGATACCTCCATGATATGAAAATAATATAAGTAGGTACTTTCGATTTTGCAATTTTCCATTGAGCGCGTTGAAAGATCTTCTAAAAGTTCCAAGGTTCCATATAAGTGGGCATGCCGTTAATCTCTTATATTGTTGATACGTAGTGTTAATACGCGTGAGCGAGTGGATCGATTGTTATAATCAATATCGTAATATAGAGAACTAAATGAAATATGATGGAAATATGTCGGAATACCAAATTAAACTTAAACTGAGCCGCACGTGAGCATTGAATAAAGTAGTTGGTTGTGTGTGCTTAGCTCTGAACCCTGTGTTTCATTTGATATCCTGAACTGACGTCCTGGCGTTAAAGAAGCCCACATTGCATATTTTTTCAAGAGCACTAACATGGAATGGAAATTATGCAAAAGAACGCCCACAACTTACCACCCGTTCGACCAACTAATACGACATTACAACATATTATTAAACATGATTGTTTAAACTGCCATCTATTTATTTATTTCTGTACCGATTGTAATAAATACTGTATGCTAAATTAAGCTTACTGCAATATATTGTAAACCACACCCATATTGGTCGAGCGGTTTCCGAGATTAGCGCAAACAAGCAAACAAAACACAGAAAACATAAAATTTCTAACAATCGTTATATTGGTTTCTATTGCTTTGAGTACTTTATTAGTATCTCAATGGCTTTGATACAAGTTCCTCAAGAGTTTATCTCATATATCTTGCCCGTAGACAGCGATCAGTTACACCTTTATTACATACAAGTAACAAGTTACAGTTATTCGATTTAACACATGCCAATTTATGAATGTCCAACGTATCTGGAGGCGAATAGCTGGGCTATCGAAAGACATGACTCTAATTGTAACCTGGTTTTGATCTAAAATCAAATCTGAGAGAAAAATAATAACGCCAATGGCCGTAACATAGCATAGGCGTGCCGTAATATATTACCGCTGTAGGGTAACGTTTATTGATATTTCGTAAATAAATATTGACTCGGCTTCGTTTGTGACTTTGTTCGCGTTCCAATGCTTTTATTATTTCATGTTTACTTTCTATACATGTATATTTTTTGTATATGAATATTATTTATCCAATGAAATGTTACATTAAGGGGTTGCTTTTCTACTGCTAAAAACTAGTGGGTCAAAGTTAAAGAGAATTGAATTTGTGACGATAAAATGTTCTTGCCAATATTGCTTTATGTTAGGCCAATTACTTTTCCAAATAATCCATCAAACCATTTACATCTTTGTGTCTACGATGAAAGCCACGGAACAAGTTTCAACCCCAGAAATCGATTTTGGCTTTTAAAAAATAAAATTTCATTACCTCCAACATTTTCAGTAGGTATGTAAATAGATATCAATAAAAACCGTCAAGCTTGTTCACACATGATACAACAAAGTAATTCTAAAATCACAGACAGACACTTGAATTTATTTATTCGTACAGATTTGGTATAGTTAGACGAAAATAAATAATAATATCGAGACACTAGAACGGGTACGATATAACAATTTGGGCGTTTCTAGAATACATTTAATTCGGCATTCGTAATTGAAACAATACGGATGGTTATAATAAATTTTTAAATGTCTCGAGTTAATCGAATGGGCTTGTTCGGCCCCGGTGGTCTTAAGATGGATCGCTTTTAATTTTTATTGGTTTTGAAGTAGTCAAATAATGTAGGTTTACTTGGTAACTGAGGTTCTAGATGCCAGAGTTTTGTAGGAACTTACATGAAGGCACCGGTTCAGTTCTCGGCTGGGTCATTTCATTTGCGTCGTCGATAAACGAGCGAGCGAAGGAGACCAGCAACTTTCTTAAGGACCTTGGGCCTGGAATATGAACATGCATGAGACATCGCTTTTTAGATCGAGGATATTGTTACCACATTGTGCATATTCCGTTTTTGCGGCAAATGATGGGAATAATTAAATAATATAGTCGTCTTACGCACCGCGCACACATAGCGAGGCTTGAAATTATAATGCTTTAATTATGATGTAACTAGATTTTTAAATATGAAATGGATGTATTAAATATACCTATGCAAGATTATTTGAGGGTATTGAACAAGCTGTTCGCTCCAGGCCCAAATTTAATGTTCTCCTTTGACATGTACGTACATTACTTGGGTAAGGTTGTAATGGGTTCGAGTGACAGTCTTGTAACTACGCCTTTAGACTGTGATTCTAAGCAATACTACATGGAGAAAAAAAAATCAATGCATTCTTTTAGTATATAATACGAGTACAGGAACATTGCACACTATGTTTGTGACTGTTTTGACTTTCAGAATGAATAATTGTAGGTTTTAAACCCGATACAGGAAAATAAACATGTCTGTATCTCATTTGTGTGTCCATGCCATTTTAAGCCTAGGACTTCTTAAGATATTTCGGCAATAGTAAGAGCTTTTTAAACGACCTAGACATGACCTTTAGAAAGGCAATGGGCAAAGTGTGGGGCTATTAGTGAGTAGCGTTACTAAATGTCAGAAATATTATTAATTGTTATTAAATGTCAGAATCCGGAATCGAACCAGGGACTCACTGTTATCAACTAAGCGTCGTCGTGAGTTTCCCACACAATTAACAGAGCCGGTTTGTCCAAAACCAATGTCCGATCACATCGGTACGAGGTAAACCGAAGGCTTTCTAACCAGCTCTTTGTTGTCCAGCCGTCGAACAGTGAGTTCGTGGATTAAGAGGATTAGTATCAATCACAATCACAAATGAGTTGCGTCAGCTACCTACCGACTTACTGGGTTAGGTGGCGGTCGCATTATTAGCGATGGAGCGATCAAAGATAAAAACATTTTTTCGGGAATTCAACATTCAGAGAATTCAACTTAATAGGAATTCAACTTTGTGGACCTGAAGGCATTTTTAACCGACTTTTCAAAAAGGAAGAGATTCTCAATTCTACTATTAGTTGTATGTTACCTCATAACTTTGTAATCAGTTTACCTAATTTGATAATTCTATTTCATTAAAAGCATCAGTTTGCCTAATTTGATAATTTTTTTTTATAAAAAAAAACAATCAGCAATAGCTTGTCGTCTAATTTCTTATGAATTTTTGTGACATGTGACGGGTATGTGACTTATCAATTGTGAAGTCAGTTATTTTTTTGTAAAAAGTTAGTTGTCCGCAAGTTTTTAAATTTTAAATTAACCGTTAGCTTCTATAACACAACTAAGTTTCACAAGTTTTAAATGAAAACCCAGGTACATTTTTGTATCTTCTTTCGCTTTTAATACGTATCTTTGTCGTCGACAGTAAAGCAAGTACTTTATGCCGTTAAAAGCGAATACGAAGTTGAAGACCGCTGTCTTACGAGCTTAATTGGTGATTGTACGGTCAGCAAACAGCCTCAATAGTATTGAGCAGTGAGAGAAATCCACTTGTGCTGACTGTAGTAAAACGTAAAACGTTGGTAGTGTAATAAAGGAGAGATATTGTATACTCTTGTATTTTATACTTGCGGCACTTGCGAATTTGTATACCACAAAGTTATTGACTTTTAACCGACTTCTAAAGCAATTAACTTTTTACAAATAAAAAAAAACAATTTCAATCTCCACAAGTAGAGATAGCTCAAACCTATTTGTCAGTCGCTCTTTAGGTACCTATATGGGAGCGGATGATCAGTAGTAGGTATTTGAAAAAAAAGAACTATCAAAATCGGTTTACGAAATAAAACGATATACATTCACACAAAAAATATAGGTAATGCAGTCGAATTGACAACCTTTTCCTTTTCTGAGATTTCAGAAAAGGAAAAGGTTGTCAATTCGACTGCATAAAGTAAAAAACGACTGCATAAAGTAAAAAACGACTGCATAAAGTAAAAAACGACGAGATTCTCAATTCGATAGTAATTTTCAATTTTCAACATCCGAACAAGACTCGAGTCTCGTTCTAATTCGATCACAGATGCATTACTACCCTTTAGGACTGAGATGGGCGCCTCAAAAAAAGTTTCTATCTTCTTTCTATCTTCTTTCTATCCGGACAGCTTAACGACTGTTATGTAACGATAATAAACGGAACCGTTTACTTTACGTGCCCTTCGAAGCACGGAAGCGCTCAAGAAATTTTGCCACTAGCGGTCACCCATCCGACTACCGACCGCGCCCGCAGTTGCTTAACTTTGTCGGGATCGACGCAAGTCGCCGGGCTGCGACCGCTTCTGACTTCTGACAGATATTTAAATTCACACATAATAACGTGTCTGGTGCCTAATCCACACACCTGTTCTGGCAACGGTAAAATAATGGTCGCATATAAATAAGATTTTAAAAATCGTAAACATACGTGTTAAGAGCGAAGGGCGTTTGACAAGGCGTTTTGACTTTCAAATAAGAAAGGCAAGGTGATTCTCAAATCTCATAGATCAATTCATGGTGATTTGCGGTGGGGCCGTTATAATGTTTATTGTTTGTTGAGGCCTGGTATTTATTGTTAAGGTCGGTCACTCACACTCGCGCGAATAGGTACCTAAGTACGTGACGCACAAGTGAAGGACAATCTTTGCAAATTAATGATTATGCAAAGGTTTTGACACATTCGTGGTTTTACAAGCTGTCAAAGATGTGACGGTTTTTGTGAGCACATCAAAGCACACGGATCTCCAATCTTCGCGTAGTGTCCCACACATTCATGCAAACTTTCTTACAGCATAAGTATAAATGAGGCATCTGAACGAAATGTAACATTGTGTGACATGAAGTGGTCGGTGTCAACAACTTTGTGACGTCATCTAGAAATTCTAAAATGTATTCAAAGGAAAAACTTACATGGCAAAATATTTTTTAACGATAGCTAACTTAGTTTATATGTACAATTATGTCGGTCTAGTCTAGATGTTTAAATCAATTAAAAAGCTTTATTGATATATTTCATTACTTATTGACCACAATGAAATAAACATTAAGTTAGATACAAATGGCGAGCTTAATGTTAGATGCAAAATTCCCGTTCGCGCACTCATTTCATTAATTTCCTGCGATGTATCCAGGCTTTATAATTATTAACAAAATAACAAAGTAATTAACATAAACGAGAAACGAAGGCCTCAAAAGGAAGAAAGAAAGGAAAAGATTTTATTCAAGATCAAGACTTGATTCGTCTTAATTTGTTGTTTTCGATGTGTTAAGCAGTTTAGCGACTGAGACGACAGTTGCGATGACTTGAATGTCACAGCTTATACAATCTTAATTCTGTATTTTCATAATATATATACCTATCATGTTATTTGCAGGTTATGATTATCATTTACCCGACATAAGATCACAGTAAAGTCTGATATATCCCCTTAATGTTTTCAATTATGTAAAAATTGTCTGAATCAGTTGGAGAGGTAATATTGTAAGAGATAGACACGGGCCCAGCGTTGGGACGCCTTTGGAATGATGAATTACTGAACACAAACTAAAACAAAAATCCATTATTAAAACTTGAACGTCAATTAAAAAGCCGTAACATCGATCTCTCGGGTAATCGATACATCGATGTATCGGATGTAAAACCGATTCGTCTTTCTTGAGTGTCAACTGATTTTATCTAAGATGATGACGATTTTATTTTTTTTCAACGCTGGCTTCTTTCTTTGTATAAATCTCTAGATATTGTCACATGCAAAGTAGGAATATATAGTAGACGATTGTTTGATATAATTGTTTGATATAATTCCCCCATCCCCGTTCCTCCATCGCACGACACGACGCACGGCCGGTATCCATCCATACGTAGTGAACATCCCACCGGTCCGAACGTCGAGGTTCGCCTCGTCTTTCGTTATACGTACCGCGAAGGATTGGAACAACTTGCCTGCGTCAGTGTTTCCGCATACATATGACGTGGGAGTCTTCAAGAGGAGAGTGAATAGGCTTTATCTAAGTTAGTGCGCTCATCACTATGGCTTCATCTCCACTTACCATCAGGTGGGATCGTTGTCAAGCACTATCTTATAAGAAAAAAAAAAAAAAAAAAAAAAAAAAGACGAGTTAAACAAACTATCTTTGTTAGATGTTTAATTTTTTTAATTGATCAGTGTCATATTTTTTATGTCGGTGTTCTTAAATCAAGATTCAATAGTTTTTCAATAAGTAAGTGTGTTTTACCATTCTACACTACATCACCACTTAGGTACATACCATCAGGTGGAATGGCAGTAAAGCTTTAACCTACAATTATAAAAAGTGAGCGCTGTAAAAATTTATCACATGCTGTACTATTTTTGTTAAACCTTAATAATAGGTCCTTAGATGCCTTGTAATATTCCTTTGTATACCTGAAACAAAAAAAAATTAAAGTTAAATCAATTAATCAATTAGTTAAGTATATCAATAAATAAGATTTATTTTGTTTTTGTTTTTAGTTGAAGCTTTACGTTATATCTAAATAAATAATTAAAATTAATCAAACGATATTAATATTTTGATTTTCAATTTGATGCAAGCTTTGCATTATAATTGAATAAATAAATTCACATCAATCATATTATTAGGTCTATATTTGGATTCCAATTAAACATCAATTTGATTGAAGCTGAACATGATTATTGAATAAATACATAATTAAAATCAGTCATATTAAATGAAATTTAGAATTATAATTAAATCAGTAGGTTCGATTTTACGTTAAATTTATGATTTTAAGTTAAAGGAGCTGTCATTCTAGTAACATAACTACAAGCGTTTTTTGAGCGATGCAAAATGGTGTCGTCAACTTAAAAAAAGGTTTGGTACATTGCGTTATTCACTTGGAAGTTTACATGATTGAGTTTGGTTGCTCCATCTAGATAAAAGAGAAAAATATTTTTGAATTAACATAAATACAATTCATATATTGCAATAAATTCAAATCTAATTTGTTTACGAGTACTCTCACGGTTTCAAAATTAATGAAAATATTTTGGTGATGTCACTAAAATGATTATGTTAAACCGATCAACATGACCATACGGAAATAATATTTTATATGATTCCTATTCAATTTAAACCCGAAACGGATATAAATGGGTGAAATATTATAGGTTTAGAGGGAGAAGCAATAGTCAACAACAATGAATTCCCAGATAGAGTCATTTTGTCAACGACTAAGCCCGAATCTATGAAACATATTTGAATATAATATAAATAATGTTTGAGGAGCTTTCTCATGCGCTTCGAGTTTTCTCGAATGTATAAATTATTATTTTTACATTCCCATAATCTATTATTTTGTCACGTATGTAATATTGAAAACTGGTAATTTGTTTTATAGGCTATCATATAAATCATAATTTTGATAGTTCTTAACGAATTTGTTTACAATAGTGTGTACCACTATTGTACGAAAATTGTACAATAGGCCCAATTTAAATCACAATACATAAATACCTTACACCTTTAAGACCATCATATGGCGCAATGGTTATCTTGCAGTTTCAGGGATTCGATGCCTAGCGAGGTAGAAACTTGAATGATGAGTTTTCTGTTCTCGGTGGGGGTGTGTTCTTATCGTGCGTATTATCCGTGGTACGATACAAGGAATGCTAGTATTGTGTTTTTAAAGAACATAATAGTAAGTGCAAATCTGTTCTTAAAACTCATCCAAAAAAAATAAGCGGATCTTTTACGTCCTTTGCCAATAAGTAAGTGAAGTCTGTAGTATTGCATTCTTTTGTGATTTACCTACCATCAAGTGGCATGTCATGTTAATTTCGGGTGTTCATTTACAAATTATACCATAGAAAATTTCGTAATACCTAATTATGGAAGGAGGAGTTGACATTTTACAACAAAATCATAACCATAGAGTAAGTCTATCATTTCCGAGCCTGTTATTAAAACTTAACAAGTGAAACTCTCTCAAAGCTCCTCACAGTTAGATATACGGGGCTATTACACCTGTCCAACAAGCTTTGGCCCTTCGCGCCAAGGACACTGAACGCATACAAAGATCCCGACAACTTGGTAATTTATCTCCAACGACCAGTATACCTTGACCTCTTGTCAGATTTGATGTAAACTTTATAGTGGGTCACGCTGTAATAGATGGTGTACCGCAAGGAGTAATGTTATGCGGTAATAATCTAACTTTATAACAGAATGTTCATTTACTGCTTGAAAGGGATGTTCCGAGCGTGCATAGGCGCCATTGATTTCATAATGAATTAGCAAGTGTTGTTCAGACGAAGCCTTTAGAAATTATGATAATGGCCAGCTTATTGCAGAGACACTGTTAGAAAAGACGTTTGGAATGGTTTAACTTGGAATAATGGTAAGTGAAAGTAACAATAGGTTGAATTTATTACGTAATCATTGTTTATAATCTTTATTATTATTACTATTCAACGTGTTGCCCCTGTAGTCCGGTAATATTAAATCCTTGTCTGGTAGTTTCGTATTTACAGCTAATTTTGATGAAACATAATGTTTGTTCTCACGCTTTGAATATTAACTTGTTGCAGATTATACATGTTGTACCTACTTTTATGACTTAAGTCCTAGACTACATGTTTTGTTCAACGATATTTAAAACTGCCCTATAGTTATGATCATGAAATCAAAAGATTTTGGTTTGACTTTCACAGCTGTTACGTGACTGTTAGTGACGTTAAACTGCGTTATGAACATGCCTTATACCGTCGGTAATATTTATCCGATATCAATGCTTTTGTAGATTTACAAAGTCTTCAAAACCCTTTTGTCGCTCTTACTAAAGATTTTATTGTAAATACTTCTTCCAACAGAAACACCTAAGACATTACTCATGCGTTGTGGGCCAAAAAATTCTGGAGGAAACCGAAGGACCCTTATTATTACAGAATCAGGATTCTGTATTACATCTGTTATTTCCTTGTTTAACTCTAATAATTAGTTCGGTAGGTTAGGTAACTGTAACTGTGTAATGGGAAAATGAGGTATACAATTTGCGGATTTTGGTAACTGAATGCGGTTGGAAGCTGGTTAGCTAGCGTGAGATAGAAACGGACAGGCTTTTGAGAGCGCTTCACGAGCGAAAGATCATCTTACACTGGTCAATAGCAAAGTATCATAATGAAGACATTAAATGACATTCACTCTTTGACCCTGTTGTCTTGTTGAAAAGTGATCCACTAAGTTCGATTGTGGATCACTTTGTTAGTAACGAGTCGTTGGTAGGTATCACTTCTGTACAGGATTTATTCTCCTTTTGTGAACAGTATGGATGGACTATATGTTGACAATGTTGAGAACAATAATAATAGCTACTTAATGGAGACACCCTGTATATTTAGTCCACAATTTAAATTCATGCCAATGCTTTCAAAACGCTTTCTAGTTACTTTTTCATTGATGACCAATCTAATATAGGTACCTATATAAAATTCTCGTGTCACAATGTTAGTTACCTTACTTCTCCGAAACGGCTTTACCGATTTTTACCAAATTTTATATGCATATTCAGTAGGTCTGAGAATCGGCTACTATCTATTATATTTTTCATACCCCTAAGTGATAAGGGTTGTTCACCCTTAACATTTTTTTGGCAAAACAAAATTTGCCGGGTCAGCTATTATTAATATAATATCCTACTAATATTAATGCGAAAGTTTGTAAGGATGTATGTGAGTGAGTGACTGAGTGAGTGAGTGAGTGAGTGAGTGAGTGTGTGTGTGTGTTTGTTGCTCTTTCACGCAAAAACTACTGAACGGATTTTCATGAAACTTTGCAGTAATATAGCTTAGACATTGAAATAACATAATTTGTTAAAATTTATAGAGATTTTTGAAGGGACTGGTTCCCCGAAGCGAAGCGAGGGCGGATTTACTAGTAATAATATATATAACACTTTGTTTTCCTCGATGCCTAACCAATTTCTAGAACTTTTCTAATTAAAAGCTAATTGAGGCGGGTCTTGCAGAGCTTAAGCTTATTTGATCGCTGTTAAAATATTATGGTTTAACAGTTACGGCTGTCTACAGCCTTAAACCCGGTCAAGTAATAGCTATGAGAGGTAAAGGAAGATCACCAGATAATTTAAAGAAACTCGTTATGGTAGGTAACGAAGATGTTGGCTTATTACCTACCCAATGATCTAATCCTGGTAATAGATGAAGAGAAGTTATCTCTGCCTCATCAAACCCAGAACGACTTTACCTTAAAAAATAAAAACACCTTCGTAATTATGCTTTCAGATACATCAGAAATCAAAAAGTAGTCATGATATTACTTTTATTGACTTTAACGGCAATTCAATAACCAATCTCATCTGACTTTGTTTGAGTTTATAGATCTCTAAAGTAACAAACCTTTAAGCTATAATAGCTTCACACTATTGAAATGACAATTCATATACCGTTAAATAAGCCATATATTATGAAAACGATTAAATTTAATGATTTAGGATATTTACAACTTTCTCGAAGTTAAGTGTTAAGATTTAATACATCATAACGTGTTGCTTTGGTGAAGATAACATCATAACACGAATACAAAACTAAAGGTATTTCATACCAGCAGTAAATCTTTTAGGCTTAATCTACACTTTGAACATTTTTCGTTAAAATTTTACGAACTATGTAGTTTTATTATTGATATAGACCAAAAATGTGAAATTTCTACATTTCTTCTCACATTCTGTTTTTTTAATCAATAAAGCAAATGATCAACACACGAACTACAATAACTAATTGGACTATTAGTAACAACAACTAACAGGGCTAATTGTTATTAACAGTCCTAGTCCTCACACTTATTAACAATTATTAACAAACCAACTAACATTTTCACACCATCTGCTATCTGGACTTACCATCCTAGCTCCTAAATTGACTTCTCGTTCTGGGTCGGTTGTCATGCGGCGGCAGCGAAAGGATAACGATAACAATAACGAGAGATTTCGTTTTCAGTTTCTCCTTAATTTAAATCACCAATACTTACGCAATATTATAATCAAAAAATTGCACGCGTTAGGATTAGGAACACTTTAAAAATTTTAAATTTAACTTTGAATCTGAAATTGAAAATGTCATAGCCAAAATTGTTACAATACTTAGAATTCTTGAATTTAAACCTGGTGCTGCAGAGCTAAGAGCTATTGATGTTCTGGACAGAGCAAGAAACGCAGCCTTTAATGAGAATGAGTCCGTGGCTACAAGGAAGCGAGGTAAATTGCGGTAACATTTACAATGGTAATGTTTACCGGTAGCCATCTGCCCGTAACTAGCCAATTTCTAGCGTTTGCATGTTTCGCAAATCGCTCGCGTAGCGGTCAGCTAGCGGGATTGTTTTCAATGTTATGAGGTTTTAATTATATGGCTTAACTGGCTCTTGCCCGCGGCTTTGTCAAAGCTTCGTCCGTGGTCAGTGGGAATTAACAACGTGCTAAATATACGTTCATTCGTGGTGCAAGGACAAATAAGTAACAGTTTCTCAATTAAAAGAAAGCTTCTCTCCCCCTCCGCCCACAGGACCTCAGGGAACTCAGAAATCAAGGCATCAACGATACGTTATCAACTAAGAGAGAAAATAGTGGCTCTCAAATTCCCAAATGGAACATGACAATTCATTTGGCAGCAGTCCAAAGCAAGAGGATGGAAGGTGGCTACGGTACATCAAGAAAGTTCAAATATAAACACACATCCAAGTAATTATGTTAATTATAAAAAAAGACGTGTGGCACTCGGAGACTGCCGCGGTAAAGCTATTGCATAAAGTGGTGTACCAGTTTTCATTTAGTTGCCTAGTTATCAAAAGTTACATCAAAGTTTATTAGAAACGGATAATGCATTAATTTGTGCAAAGAAGATTTAAATATTCTGAACAAAAGCATAAGAACTATTTCAGTTGACAAAATAATTCTTTTTAAAAAGAAAATTGACATTTGACATTTAAGTCCTACAACGATCTTTTGGCGCGTGAATGACGTGTGGGTGACAGAGACAGTGCCTTACAGTTTGCCTTGCCTGTATGGCACTGTCTCTATCACCCTCAAGTCATTAATATAGTGTCATTATTTTATGTCATGTTATTATTTTGTATGTTTTAAATCTAAATACGCGATAATTCGACTATTATGAATACATGTTGTCGAATCCAACGCCTTATTTAATCCAGATCTACATGTAATTATTCTTAAAACACCGAACCGACGGGGCGAAAATCAAATGTTTGACAGGTAAGATTTGTATGGGAAATTAAAATTTTCATTTTTAGTATGTTCCTCGCAATTTTTCATATTTTCTCATCGCTGCAACCTTCCCTGAACTTCCACGAATATTTCAAGACTAAAATTAGCCAAATCGGTTTAGCCGTTATAAAGTAAAAGTTAGTTAACTCAGTTAAAAGTTCTGGTATTTATCGATGTGTGGGTGCATAGACATAGTAACTATGCCTGTGTGTAGGGTGTAATAAATTTTCGTTACGAAATTTTTGCATTCGGTCCCCGCGCCCAAGGCCCGCGATAAAAGCTATGCAATAGCTTAAAAATTAACATCTTTTGATCTTCGCCAACCTCTTCCACCACGCAAAGAGGCGGTCTGTGAACCAAGCCTGCCAGGATGAAAGTGAGGTCTGTTTTGTAAGCCACTCCAATAGGACCTATATTGATCAGTACTTTGAAAAATTACGGGGTCCAATGAATAAATCTGGATTCCATTTGCTTTGTTGTAATTTAAATAAAACATAAGATATCCTATCTATTAGGTGTGAAGCCAAACGGCCTTGTATTTAATGCACGTAATTCGCTTATTATGTCTGACAGATATCTCTTTATTGCGTGCTTTAATACGAGTATATTATGTGTTTTGCTGCTTATGTTTTTTGCTTAAGTACTTCATATACTTACTGCATAATAGGACATTATTTGTTTTGTTGCATATATGTACAATGTTTTACTTCAATCTAATTTAATGACTTACGGCAAATACCTATAGTGTCCCGTAGATCCAAAATTTACATCAACCTAAATTAGTGTCTAACGGCAAATACCAATATCCTGTCGCTCCGAAATCCTTCGATTAGATTCATTAGACACTTTTAATAAGAACTAAAAAATAAAATGTGAGCAATGTATTGTAAACACACACGTATGCCTGCTTACGGTGCCCCTGCCAGGCCTTCACAATCGGAACTGACGACTTTACGTGCCTTTCGAAGCCCAGAAGCGCTCGTTTAGGCATCACCCATATTGCTTATGTAATAGTAACTATGTATATTATATAAACAACAACTTTGATAAATCAACAGCACGTTTTAATTTACTCTAAACAATTTGAGCATCGTACGTGACTCCAGAAAACTGGACGTCAGATGCAATTGTTTATTGTTTGCAATCATCTTGTTTACCATCGGCCTAAGTCGCAATCTGTGTTATTACGAGCTTCCGCTTCTAAGGAATACGAATACTGGTATTCAATTACCTACATCGTCTTGGGTTGAGTAGCGGTTGTAGCTTTGTGGGCATTAAATGGGTTTGTGACCACGGATGTTCTAGCCTTTAATACTTGATTGTCTTAGTATGCCTTGTTTAAGTTACACATTCATAGCCCTGTACAAGGATTCTCTAGGTATAGCATGGATGCCACGGCCAATACATTTTTTATGGAGTTAAGGACGAGAGATGGAGTAACAGACGAGAATGAAACACCATCCTTCGTTAGTTTGACAATAAGTTTGAGGAATTGGATAAAGTTTTAACTCATCATCTACTCAACTCAAGTGGTCATCATGGCTCAAGGATACCTTTTTACAACACGATATGACTATTAGTATGTGGTTGAAAGTATGTTTAAACCCAAAAATAATAATCGCCATCGATAATATGGAAAATTCTCAATTGCGCAATATTATGAAAACCGTGAGCCAAGTGACAAATAAATGAGATGATGAGTACCTATCAAATTTAAAATTAATGAGACTTAAAACCGTATCAAGAGTCCACAAGAACCTTTGATACTATCCTAACGCCACGGCTCAATCACCTATTGACCGAAGAACAAAGGCCCGACAATTATGAAGGCTATATTACGCCCTCCAAACAGGCTGTAAAAAACAACAAGATAGAGCCTCTTTAACAAACGACAACTGTCAAGTGTGAGCGTGGGCGGGAAAGAGACAGCGCTATCGGCTTATCGGTGCGCCGGTGAGGCGTAAAGAGGCCGAATAATTATGAATAGCTACAGGTGGATACTGCAGTGGATAGTGGATAGCTTGATGCTTGGATGAGCGGGAATTTACGGGATAGCGTTGAGGATAATTAGACTAGAGAATTCGATGTTTTACAATATTACCAATGTTAAAATAGACTATGTAATATTTTGACCTTTACTTATTTTGTGACCTGTTGGAAAATACGAAGTTAAATAAATTCATTATTCCGTAGGCTGGTACTGCTGGTAGGTAGTAGCTCACGCGGTAAAGGATCTGGTTTCGATTCTCTACCAAGCCGAGGCCTTTATTTGAAAAAGAAATGTTTGTTCCCGAGTCGTGGAGATAAGTAGTGTTTAATGTTTCTTTTCCATGTCAGAATGACAGCAGCAATACAGTGCATTCTACGAGTAGTGCTTATGACTGTGTAAGTTTTATTACATTAATGACCCATGCGGCACAATCGTTACATGCTGGATCGCCATTCAATGAATCCTAGGTTCGATTTCCAGCTGAGTTTCCATGATGAGTTTAGATTTTTGTTCTTGGTCTGAGAGTGTGTTTTGTCCGTGGTGCCTGCCATGAAACAGGCAATAATTGAGTAATGGTGCACGACCCCATCGTTCAATTAATGGTGACCCTGTTGACTCTCTGACAACTTTTGACTGTTGGGAAAATATAAAAAGACAAAATGTTCTTCCTCTTTCAAGTGCATGCTTACGATTTTGTAAATATGCGTGCACATGACTCATCATTAAAAAGCGAATTAAGTTTTTTTTCTTTCTTATCGTTTTTACAAATTTTCAATTATTCATTAATTCAAACAGGCTTTACGAAAACATTATAGACATAGGTACCTATCTGCAGGTGCCAGGTACTTAAATATTATTTAAATAATGTGAACTCACATTAGAAAATAAGTCGGTACTTTGCTCTTTTTTGTCTTTAATTAACATCCGTTAGATGAAACTTTAATTATTTGGTAAGTACCTACCGAGGTCATTAATAAAAAATCAATGCTTTGTAACTTTTCACGTGAGGTGGTAAAGTAATAAACAAAACTATGAGTTATGGTGTCGATTTGTTGATTAGTTTCGTGGCTATAAATCGTGAATGGCATTCATTTAAAAAATGATTTTATTGTTTTCAACTTCTATGTGAAATATCTTAAGTATTTATTGATATGAATTTTTAAGAAATTTCAAATTTAATTTCCGATTATCAACTCAAATTTTTAACATAATATCATTATTATATTAATTAATATTAAATAATAATAATATTTAATAGTTTACATCTAGATTTTGTCTGAGTTTGGTCTTCGTGCATTGTTCATGATGTAAGATACTGTATAATTTTTAATAAATTTCAAGTAATGCAATTATTTATTTCACAGTTCAATGTAATTTAATATTTTAAAATCCAGGTTTAATTTTCAGTGACCCTTGACCATAGGAGCGGAAAGCTAGCATAAGTGTGGGTTGCCATTAAAACGAATTCCGTATCGAACGGAGTTTTTCTATGGAACTAAGGTAGCAATCGAGCATGCAGCACCACCCTTCCGCTGCCGCCCATAACAACTGTGTCCGACCTAGAACTAGACACAATTTAGGGACTGGGATCGTAAGTACAGTTAGCACGTGGTGTTAGAATATTAGTTGAATAGTTTGTTAATGAGTAATAAAACAGTGACTGTTAGTGAAAGTTAGTCCTGTTAATTTATGTTACTAACAGTTAAGTTAATAATTATTCGGTCACAGATGCGTTGCTACCATCGAAGACTGAGATGGTCGCCTCTAAATAGTTACGCCTTTCTATCCAGAACACAATTGCTCTTAAAACAATTATTATGACGGTAAAAATGGTACTAAGTACCGTAGCCAGCGGTGGTACTTCCCCGAATGAACGGCTTATTCCACAAATCCCCTTCTAAGATCCCCTTCGAAGCGCTAGGCTCTCTATCTATATTAAGGCTAAGAGTATGCAGCGATGAAATTAAGTTGTTAACATAGCTACAGCTATTCTAATAGAACACCTTCGTAGGCGATTTAAATGTTATGTAATAGTTTTATAGATACACGTAACAGCTTGACCATGTTTAGTGTTAGTTAGCTAACCGTCTGCCCACAAACAATGGGTTGGCTAATTTTGATTAGTATGATAATGGGTATTGGAAAGCGTGAGATTTGGATAGGCAAGGCCGTTGGGGCCATTTATTGTATTGGTACGAGTGTGTTATTATAATGTATTAGTAATTTTTTTACAGTATAGCAACTGTTTGAAAATAGAGACATGTTTGTGTAATGATAAGTGAATTATAAATTACTTAATATTTACCTAGTTGAAGAAACTTCTTGTGTGGAGATCATAGCATTGTCGTAGGAACTGAATAATTGAACTTTAAAAAATTTAATTTGACCATTTTAGTATATTAGTAAAAACTGCATGTAAATTGGTTAAGCCGTTTCTGAGATAACTGATAAACTTTTAATCATTTTTAATTTGTTTATTTTGTTCTGTTACAGGGTTGACAGTACTATACACTTACACTTAATTGCACTTGACCAGTACTATACACTTACAACAGTATTGCCCAATAAGATTACAGAATCTATCAATATTTACTCCAAAAAAAATATACAGCATTCTTATTCAGTTTTTAAATCAAAAACAATTATAGTTCGACAAGCATCTTTTGGCGCGTGGGTGACAGAGACAGCGCCTTACAGTTTGCCTTACCTGTAAGGCGCTGTCTCTGTCACGCACGCGCCATAAGATGCTTGTTGGACTGTACACTGTGTACGGAATTTGAATTATACGGTCACAAGGTCTGTATGTGACAAAATATATGACGTAACACGCATCAGTTATTTCAACTGTTAAGGCAGTTTTCGTGGTTGTGAGAGAGCTTAAAGCTTTTGGTTTGGTTGTATTTTAGTAGTATTTTGGCAATTGGTTTAAACAAAACAACAGTAACATTATTACACATAACGGGTACTGTATGTATGCACATTACTTTTACTGCGCATGGTCCAAAAAAAATTAATAAAACATTAAAATGGCTGTAGATCGAGGGGAGTTGGGTTTAGACCTAGTATGTAGAAGAATTTTATTCATAAAATAACTCATACTACACACCCTATAAGTATGTACAGACCGAAACCAGACACATTGTATATTGGTAAACAACTGTTTGCCCTGACTGAGAATCAAACCCGAAACTTATTATTTGTCAGAGCTTGTTATAGGTATGCAACAGGATCGTAAGGCATATCCATACTAATATTATAAATACAAAATTCTGTCTGTATGTTTGTCTGTCTGTCTGTGACGCTTTTATAGCTAAACCACCAGCCCAATTTGGATGGAATTCGGAATAAAAATAGTTAAAGATACAGGGTCAAACTTAGGCTGCCTATTTTTTCACCAACTATTAAACCAACTACTTAAGGGCATAGGGTAAAGTTTAAGTTTAGTAACTGTAGTAGGTACTCCGCATGTGTAAAGGTACTTGTTTTGGCTCGTTCCATGCCAGTCCACGAGTGACGTGCGCTCCACGCTGCCACGCTCTCTGTCACTGTCACCCTGCTACCCGCATGCCAGAGACAACGTCATATCCTTACCACAGACTACATACACTACAGTAACAAATAAAATCGTATAGTTTAGCAACAGTCATCGGAAAAATATTAATAGGGTTCCGTTTTTTACCGGTCCACAGAACCCTAAAGCCACGACTGCGAGCTCAGAGGCCGTGGGAAACAATGGCTCAATCATCATAATGCCTGCACCTGTCCACTCATCGTTAGATACATCTCTACTATCGGTTCACGATTTTATGATGATAAGGTTTTTTATAGATGAGTTTAATTCGAATCTGATGAATATTTAATAGTTTGGAATTGGTTTGAGGTACTATGAAATGCTAATTTCTGGTACTTTTCATATAGTTTCCTGATACCCTAAGATTTTTTATTAATATTTGAATCAAAACATGTTAATCATGTTAAGGTCATTTAACATGATGCCGGATTTTAATATTGTAGCTTCGAGACAAAAAGTCTACAATTACGCACTAAAAATGCACACGTACACGTATCTGTCAAGATATATATATTAATGAGCTTTGTAAGGCAGATAAATAAGATAATAAGGTTCAATTAAACATTTAAAACTATTTCAATCAATATCATCATCAATATCTGCTTCGTTCGAGAATTAGAAATAACGAAGATTATTCGCTTCTTATTTTGTTCACGTAGGTTGCACAATCTAATTAAATAGCATGAAAAAATACATACCACCGATATCTCGAATCATACTAAACTCGTCATCGATCAACGCAAAATCGAGTTTCAGTAGTAACGCATCAACGTCACATCAGACATGATACCCAAAGTGCTTCGTACAAGCTCGGACATTAAGTGAAAAAAAAACAATAGTCATCGGTTAAGGTGGTGATGAATACCCGTTCATCTCGTGTTTTTCACCACATTCGAGTTCCGTATGTATTGTTCGATGTTTTTGTCAATATTTGAAGGATGATGACGGAATTTTAAGTTCGAGTGCGCAATAACAGCACCTCTATTTATAATAATCGCGTTTAATTAGCTTTGTTCATTTTATATCTGGTTTGTATTTTTTACAATCATCGTTATAGAGTTTAGCGGAAACAAACTCACAGACAATCTGAAAAATTTTAAGAGATAAAATAAATTAGAAATTAATTCTTATTATGAGATCTATTGCGTTACAAATATCCATGTCTTCCGTCTTCGCTTCACTTCAGTAGACTCTTTCTTATCGACGTTCACAAATCTTCATTTTCTCATTCATTTTTTATTGATGCTCTGCTCCATATTTGTCGTAGTGCTATTATATAGCGTAAAGCTTTTCCAGATAAATGAAAAAATAAACAAAGAAATGTAGTTACCTAATTGAATCAGTAGTTTCTGAGATTAACTTTCATGCAAACAATTAAGGAAACTGTTCAGCTTTATAATATTAGTAGGTATATAATTGATGTGTTGACATTATTAATCAGTAAGAGTTATACCTATTATTATGTAGTAATAAATATTAACATGCATAAGAGTAAATAATTTTAAAATTCTAATTATTCAAATAAACAAGCAATCTATTAATTGCCGTGCAGTAGCATTATAACCGGCGCAGGCTGCGTCTATAAATAAAAAATACAGTTGTAATGCTGGTTTTCAAGACTGAGATGAAATGCCTCTTCGTCCCACTCATTAGTATGTAGCAAAACTTGCGGTTTTGTTACATAAAGTTATATTTACGAGAAAAATCGCAGGCATAGAAAAGTCTTCGGAGGTTGGTACCAAACCTCCGAAGACTTAGTTAATTACATGTAATTTATAATTTATTTATACTCCCAGCCATACGGTCTGACTATAGTTTCAATTAAAAACATACTTGAAATTTCTGTTCTTGGTCCGGGTCTCTGTTCTTTTCTGTATTGTCCACGGAATCCCCGAAACAAGATATACCTACTAGAGCTGGGCTTCGAACTTATATTTTTATTAAAATGTGGACATTATTTCGGCGTTCCTCCTCCGTCATATTAAAACACTTTTCCGAAACATAACGTAAAAAAAATACGCGGTTTTGTAAATCAATACCTAATGCCTTTTAAATAAAAGATTTAAATTTAAATCCTAAGATTGTGCTAAGACACTAAAGCTAATCCCACACACCATAAAACGAGCGATAAACTCGACAACAAGCAAATTCAACACGTGCAAAATTCCCAATTACCAAGAAAAATGAAACCGCGCTGCCCTTCTGACTCGCGTCTAATAGCCTTTCACTACGCCACAGCCCAGCCAATTTCTAACATTCTCCCTCATTTGTTTTACGCAAGACTATCTTTCATATCCATAGGAAATTATACAGGAATAAGGATCCATCCATCCATCCACTATTGTGGTATTAATTGTTGCTCGGACGCCCTACTGGGAGTAAATAAAACGTCAGTCATACGGTTGTCAGTGATGAACGTTCGTGTGGACGTGTGTGATGTGCGTGTAGCTTTGTGTGTAATAACCGTTAACGTGTCCGTATTGTGTTGTGATATAATATATGATGACTTTGATGTTGTTGACGTGTTATTCGTGTAAGCGTTCGTGGTTAAGCTCATAGAGATCGCCCGAATCGTCACGGTAGCTAGTTGGTACCATTTCTACCGTGTTATAATTGTTTTAACAGCAATTGTGTTGTTGGAAATGTGTAGATACCGGTTACAGATTTTGAGGAAATCATCTTAATCTTTAACTGTAACAATACATTTGTAAGCGAATTAGATACTAGAAAATACTCTGCTAACAACAACTAATTGGATTAAGTACCACTAACATTCCCGTAGCAAGTATCAGTAATAATTATATAGCATTTGACTCTTGACTCTTGGCAGGGCATCTTTAGGACTGAATACTTCACTCATAGCCCGACACTAAGATTCAATCGAATTCAGGACCCTTGGAACAGCTGCGCTACGCAAAAGAGGGCAATGTATTTGGCAGTATAAGTATGTAGGTAGTTTTATATATTTCTAGCATTCTAGAGATAAAACATGTGAGCAAATTTAGTTATTTCTATCATCTTAAATGACTAATTTAAGTCTACAATGATTTAAAGTTGTTTACCAGACATCTTCACTTACATTTTCAATCGTATTGCGTAGTCAGTTAAGTTTTTAACTTAACACTATTTAATTCTCTTAAGTTTCCATAGTAAACATGAGGAGAAATCCATAGCTGTCCACAATGTATCACTAACTTTCACGGGCAAACCAATGTTATAGAAACCAGTGAAGCAGCCGCAATTATTCAGAAAGGAGATACATTATTGATAAGTAGAAGATAAACACAGTACAGTATTTTCCTTATTGTTCTTCATACAATGGGCCATTATAAACTAATACAGCGAATTCAATACGTTTGTATCATAAATACGTAAAATCCTTATTTATGGAGTCACGATGAACAAATTGTAGATATAGGTAAGCACGTAGGTTTAGAAATAGGCAAAGCCTAGGGTTCGCCCGGGGTAGTACTACCACCCGCTACGATACCTAGGACTATTTCTACCGAGGAATAATTGTTTAAATAGCAATTGTGTTCCGGACACAAAGGTATGGATCCAGTTACGTTTTTAGAGGTTATAGAGGGATCTTAGCCTTCGATGGCAGGAACACATCTGTGACCAAATTAAAATGAGACTTTATAACATGTACTGGATGCGCTATTACTAACAACAACTAACATACCTTACCTACTTAGCACTAACAGCCCCTGCTTCAGTCATCAAACATACTTATGTACCTACTGACCAATAAACACTTAATAATACCATCTGCTAACTGGATTAGGGTCCCCGCAGACTGAGTGCAGCCAGCGCTGTGGCGCTTCTTTTTGGCCGGACCGCGCTTCGGGTCGCCGCATACGAGCCACCGGCCACCACCACAAAACGCCACCACTGGCATATTTAATGTTGTTTTCATACATTTTATATGGACTCGCCGCACACGGTTGACGCCGGTAGTCGCCACACACTACAAATCGCCGTTGCTCGCTTTTTGTGGCCCGCAACGGCCACTAACCGCCGATACAAAACGCCGCCACACGCCACTCGCGCGATTCCCCACCCCTCTCTCCCTTACCTCAGTTAACCTGTTCAAGTCGAAGGCAACGCACGTACCTACGTAGTCTGTTTGTTGTGTTTGTGTCGTGTGTCGTGGTGCTTTAAGCCATCATATAACAAAGCCAGTAGTTCCCAAAACGTATCTATACTTAAACGAAAATTTTTGAAAAACTTTTCTGGGTGGTTTAAAAGATTATCGAAATGCTCGTTACATTTGTGTACATTTGTTAAAATTGGATGTATCCAATAACTACGGTTTCGTCTTCTACGACGACGTTTTTTTATCAGAAGAAGTGCAATTAAACTTTCTTCGTCAGAGTCCATTATGACACTGCGCTGATGGGTTAAAAAAAGTAGCAAGCAGCGACGGCAAATGTCGACCACCGGCCACAAGTGGCTGTCGCGCGCTTTAGCTACCTTTGTAGCCGCTTCGAGCTTCTCGTGGCGGCGTTTGTGGCTGTCGCGTGTGGCTCGTGTGCGGCGTAAAAAGAAGCGCCACAGCGCCACAGCCGCCGTTGGCTGCAGTCAGTTTGCGGAGACCCTAAATCATCCCAATCGACGACTATCCGACGATACTCTTCTTCTGACTCTACGGTCACAGTTGTCATAGGAGTAGCGGAAGCGTGGTGCTGGATGCTCGTTTACTATCCATAAGAAAAAAGAATCATTTACATCCATATGTAATTCTAAACACTCATTTACACACAAGGAGTTTCTTGCGAGAAAATCGTAAACAATGTATGCCGTAAACTTGCTCTTCTTTAAAACGTCGCTTTTTGTATTTTATTGGTCTTTACAAACGTCAACAATAAATTGTGAAGTTGGAAAATTTTGAATAAGTGGTTACGTGTTTTGATTCCATTATTAAATGAAACGTTCACACACTCATACCCGAAGTAATGTTTCGTAACCTTTATTCCTCTATTCAACTGATTTTAGAGTAAAACTAAAATGATTTCCAGCAAAAAATAAAATAATAAAAAAAAAATAACTTTTTAAAATTCCACCAGCACCTCGAGCTATGTAACGACGACACGTACTACAAACTAAATGACAAACAAATAACTGTATTTATCAGTCTCGACTATGATACAAAATATCGCAATACAATCTCAGAAGTCACTTAAATTGTAATTGTGTTTTTGTCCACAAGCCGGCGATAAACTCCGCCATTTACAATACATAGAAAAGCCTACCGGTCAACTAAGTTGCGGCGGTGTCATAATCGAATTTAAATTCACACGAATGCGTTCCGAAGAACTTCGGACAATCTCCGTTACAAAACCTCTTGCTAGTGATAATCCACCGGCCACTTGTTACTAGAGTCCCTGTGTTCACTTACTTTATTAGGACACTCTTAGTGAGGTGTATCAAATGGTTCATAATTAACTTGATAGACTACATAGTCTTGTTCTTTCTGGACCTTACGACCTTTTATTTATTGGTTGCATTGATTTCGTTTATTGCTATTTATTGGTTGTTGAATAGTGGTAGGTTCGGAAGTACCCGCTTGTTTCATTTGATTGCCAAAATTATTATTTCGACTGGGACTTTGAAAACCAGTATTTTCTTTCTGCCTTTTCCTACTTTTTTGATTGAAAATAAATTGGTGGTGTCTTTATCTCACTGACGCACCAGATGGTTTGTCTGTTCGTCCGTTATTACGTAAAATTACGTGTAAATTATTATTGTCTCGTCAGAAAATGTCTCATAAACCCATACACTCATGGCGTCCCTACTCGTTACTCGCACCAACACATTAGAAACGTCTGTATCGTAATTCTAATAAGGCCATTAGTGAACCGCGGATGTACGAAGCCTATAAAACAGTTTGATGCGGCATTAATATTGCAAGGGAACTTCAAACGGAACTGGTTAGAGTTTAGACGGTACTGCGGAGATTTCACACTAGCGATTTTTGAAGTTTAACTATGGATGCGTGAAGATGTGCGGGATAATTAACACAAAATAATTATTTCTAGTAAATAGACAAAATGAGATGTGAACTTTATTTATATCGATCTATAAAACTGCGAACAATCAATGCTTGTCAAGTTAATTTTTGGTACTTACTCTTATTTACACGTTTACACCCATACAAGTACAGTTTTTTTGTCAAAATACTTTACATTGAAGATAAACAGAAAACGAAGTATACGAGTAAAGCAAACGAAGAACCACTTGATGAGAGGTGGCCGTGGCCCATGGACATGAGTAATCCCAAAACCTTCATCAATGCGTTGTCTACCAAGAAGTAAGGAAGTGGAACGACAATACTGGCCCTCATGCCACCAACCGAAACACGAGAAGGAGTTTTGTAGTCGACGCTTGTAAGACGGTGGTAGCTAGCCAGCTAACTTTCAGCCATACCACCTAGCAGGGGTCTCATACGATACCCCGGTCTGCCTGTGGGAATCTGGGGAATTACTGTGGAATCAAATCTTACGGAGTATTTTATGGCTATTGAACGGTGAAAATCATTGCTTCGTTTTGACGGTAAGAAGTGCTTGCTTTTCTTACAGGAAATATTCTTACACTTTGTGACACACTGAGTTCCACGCGGGCGGAGCTGCGGGTACAGCTAGTAATATAATAATAGGATAATTGTAATAGTAAAACAGCAATTAATGCCAGCGTCGGAGTGTCAGTGACATCGAAGACTACATCACAAGTTACCAACACGTGGGATTGCAGTCAAGCGTTATGTTATAAAAAAACAGATAGATATATCACTCGAATCAATCCACGAGCAACAAAGTGTTATAAAGTTATCGTCTTAGCGTTATGATCCATCAGTGGAGGCTGATGGTAATTGCAGGAAACGGATTAGACGGCGCTGAACAGTGTCAAGTGTCGGATTTTCTAAATGGGTTCCGGTTTGTTAAGCCTAAGTAACTGGACTTCCGATTGCTCAACTTATCTGGCAGATATGGTAATTAGGTACGGACAAACGCTTTTGTCGTTAGTATAGTGATAACTTGATTGAATGTTCAGATAAATTTAAGATATGTTGGAATTGGAAACTGCTATTTATTTTATTGGCTGTAATTTGTCTATATTATTATGTGAATCTATAATCCCCTTATTTTTTCAGTGAAATTCCCAATGTGATTCCAAAATGATTCAGCCATTTCAGAGATTAATCGGGACAAACAATCACACATAGACCCTTTAATTTAAATATTTAGAGAGGTAATCTGTCACAAGCAACTTGCAGTGATAGCAAAGCCGTTTGAAAGTTGAAAATCTCGATAGAGTGCCTAAGCTCAAATTATACCCGTACAATCTAGTTTGAATATAATATCATGTATCTAGTAAAAAATAATTATCAGTTTCTTCAGTAAAGGAAAACATTGTGAAAAAAACCTGTAGGTACCCTGTACCTACCTGAGAGATTTCTCCTTATTTTCAAAGGAGTTGTAAACTTTGCCGATCCGCACTTCATCAACATGTATACCTACTGTACATACATATTATCTATATAGAATCGTATATCATCGTATATCTAGAATCGAATGTTATCATATTTTTAAGTAGTTTTAACAACAGCTGCGCACGGTCTCCTCTTACCCACAGTCCAATATGGTGGCCAAGTGCGTATTAGCAGACGAATTACTGATTGATCTTTTCAAATTTCTACGACGTTTTCCTTCGTAGGAGCAAGTGATATTTCTATCACAAATAATTTTTGTAAATTGGAGATGCTCTATTTCAATCCAAGTCCGGTTCCACGGTAACCGAAGATAATCACAGCATAAAAGGTTAGTGAAAAAACAATTAAACATGGCGATAAGCGCACAGATCCTAAACAGTGGTGTTGCAGCAAAACAATTATCATCAATATTCTAAGCTACATCTCGGACCAAGTTTTTGTCCTGTTCTTCCGTGCGTCGGTGTATAGTCGAGATGTTTTGCTGCCACTGTGGACGCAGCCTTTTATGGCGCTGACGGGAGAACATCTAAAAAGTGGAACTGTTACTCCGTTAGGTCGCGTTCACAGTGACCACTTGGTGGTATTAAAGGATTATCCAGTTTATGGTTTTTGAGTATGGATTTAGGTGGAGTAAAGGTATAGGGTAGTAGAACTCTTAATACCTATACTGTAGTATGAACGAATTTATTATAACGACGCGACGAAAATTAGTGTTACCTCTAGGTCCCAGTAATTTAGCGATTGTAATCTGTAACAATCGAGTTCATTGTAATACACAGTTGACAATTGTGTTCTGTGACAATTAACTTATAATAAGTGCTGAGGAGTTTCTTTTGCCGTATCTCCTGTAAGTTAAAGCACTTTTGTAAAAATTACTTATTGTTAATATCCCTGTCTCCATCCTAGCTGTGGGGAAGAGCTCTTTTTAAGGTATACAAGTAATTTCTTTATTGTCAACATTTTGTTTGCATTTTAGGTATGCTATTAAACTTGCTGTAAGGTATTACGAGTATACCTAACAAAATTTGTGAAAACAAAGTCATTGTGAACACGGTCTTACAATCGCAATTGTAAACTGGGTACACAACAACGGCTCGTACGTTCCTACTTTTCCCGATTGGTACTCGTGGAATGAAATAGGTAGGAACAGTTAATCAACATAGGATTTTTATTGTAAAATACCAATTTATCTGGTTTCAACCCATTATTTTGTGTTGCACAAAGAATGATTTTTTCATTATAACTGAAGTGGACTGAAGCAAATTCTACCACGTTGCTCTAGTGCGGATTGGTATAGGAGTTAGTGGCCAACTTAAGTTACAGCTGCCAAGAGGCCTGCATAACGCAGAGAGTGCTATTTGACATACGTAGACAAGTTATAAAATATTTGATACTCAAATATTATTTTGTTGACATTTTGCAACATCCTGTAGCTATTTACACCTAAATAATCCCCGTAAGTAACAAACCGTAAAATAAATTCCTAGTATTACTAACATCGTATGCATTACTAATGCTATAGCAAACCGAGTGCAATCAGCGATTCAGCGATTCCATATAGATTTCTGTGTTGGGCAATAAAGAAGTCTCATTTGGAACTAAATTATCGCTGTGTTCAATACCATTCGTATTGTTAGGTAGGTACTTAGCTTCGGCCGAGAATTGCGTAAGGCCATATCTTTGTAAGATCTAGTATAAACAGACATAAATTATATAGTTATTGTTGACTGGCTGTGCCCGCGACTTTGTGTGGTCGGATGTCATTGTTTAAGTTGTTATCACGTTGATAAAGTTTTTGAATGAAGTGAGGGCTAATTTGTTACCTTAAGCTCGATTCACACATATCAGTGAAGTCACCTTTCCGTCACAGTACCGGCAAATCTTTCATACATTCTCGGCATTGTCAGTGCAGTGTCAGTGCTGATAATGCCGAGAATGTATATGAAAGATTTGCCGGTACTGTGACAGAACGGTGACTTCACTGATATGTGTGAATCGAGCGTTAAGCTGTAACTTGTTAATGATCCACTAATGAGGAAGGTTGAGAGATCTTTCCTTAACAGTGGATAATTACATCGGAGGGATAGAACGCAATCCACCACGCTGCTAGTGCGGATGGTGGAGCTATTACACAATAGGATATTATATTTTACGTTCGCAGAATTCAATACTGTTTGATTTCATGTAATTTTCAAAAGACGGGGTTAAATAAAATTTGTTTTATAATTACTTCTCAATCCATTCATTTTCTTAATGATTACAAGGCTAATATTTTTAACGACAAAATTTTTTGGTAAAGTAAAGTAACCGTAAGTTACTAGATTGCTAAAAGTAAGTGAGGCGCGATTACCAGCCGCGCGCACACCCGTGATACCGTCACAGATGTAGCGTGACTTTACATTGAAATTCATGACATCTATATCGGATTAAGCTACTAAGCTTACTCGCTTGTCACACCTGTGGTGACAAAAGATAAGCTATAAGTGTTTTTTTTTTGTTTCTCAGCTAATTTATAATACGGGTTAACAGAATTTGTGATGTGATTACTAGGTGATGGTGTAACAGTGCATTTTAAAGAACATAAAAATATATTTCAGAAAAATTATCAAACTGTAACTTCTACGTCTGTTACATTTTTTAAGTACCTAGCTTGTAATCTTAGGGTAAGAAATTAATTACGCATAGGTATAGGTAATGCAAGTCAAGGAGTACCTAATTGAGTTGAGAAAATTAAAAGTAGTTAAAACAAGTTAGACATAAATACAAAAATACGAATATGTTTTGCCCAAATAAAGCCATTTTTGTTACCATAAATTACTTGTTTTCTTATTGTTAACAGAGATTAGTTACCCTAAGTTATTTGATTGCTGACGTAAAAGTAAATTGCTATAATATAGTCCAACGCTACCGCAGTCGACAGAGTCAGACGTACACCAATAAACGATCAGATTGTATGTATATAGAGATATTTTCTGTAACGATAGGACAAGTGGCTTAATCTTAGTTTAAGTGGTGACATAAATTCACACGTCAGATAAATAAAGACTTGAGCGCGTATATAGGTATGCGTGGTACTTACGACTGTTTTAGATTTCATTATTGAGTACTTCGTTAGATAGGTTATAATATAACTTAGTTACAATTGTAAAATTAGCTTAGAATTATGCATATAGCTCGGCGACTTGCGTCGATTTCAAGTGATCGACAAAGTTAAGCAACTGCGGGTGCGGTCGGTAGTTGGATGGGTGACCGCTAGTCGCAAAATTTCTTGAGTGCTTTCGTGCTTCGGAGGGCACGTAAAGCCGTCGGTCCCGGTTGTTGCCGATAGATAACAGTCATTAAGTCATGTCGGAAGGCCTTTGGGTAGCTTGAAAACTTCCGATACTGAGTTGGTTACTAACCCCTCCGCCAATCCTCATTGGAGCAATGTGGTGGAGTATGCTCAGGAGAGGGGCATCAATGGGTTATAGCCATGCACTATATCTACATTTATATTATAAAAAATGATGATTGGGAAAGGCTATAGACTACATAACATCACACTACGAGCAATAGAAGCACATACATAAAATATATTAAATGAGATATCACACGCACCATCAATTCGAGACTATATACCATGACAGCGGCTTATAGCAATTATAACCCCATAGCAATTTTTTTTACATAAAACAATAAAAACAACGTTTTAGCTATAAGTAGTTAGCGCAATCTTTAAATGTGTGTAGGATAAAATAACCTCTTTGGAAATATCTTGTTGCTTCTTCTTCCAAAACCACAACTTTTGCCTTCAACTTCAACTACACCGTAGCCACACGTACATAGAAATGTGACGAAAATCTTTTCGTGCCTGGACTGCCGAACAGCTCGGAATTAAGTAAACGAAAAGAACGAATTGCTAGAAGGCCTCGCTTTACGAACGCGTGAGCACCGACCGGGACGACTCGTGAAACAGCACTGCGCGCGCGCCATCTATGTTGCTCGCACACGAATTACAAGAAAAAGGAGGGTAGAAACCATATTAACGAGAAACATTTTATCCATTGCAAGTATATTGCCAGAATCAAACTAATATAAATAGATATTTCTAAACTATTAATCTCGGTTCATAGATAAATCTAAAAATAAAAAATCTTAGAAATTTTCTTAATTGTTGGTTAAACGCGTAGGTTTTCCGAAAACGTACATAAGACTACAATGTTTGCAATGCAACTTTGTATAACATCTCAATGGCAATATATCATATGGACTTCGTATTTATTTATACATATTAAGAGGCTACTTGTTCATTTTACGTTATAAATATTCTTTACTTATTGTAATAGCTTACGGTAAAAAATAACATAGAATAATGGCGTCTGCACACAATTAGTAAGTTGACGCCTAAGAAACATAGTAAGTCATAAAAATAATAAATAACAGAGGTCAGCGACCTTGCACATGCATTGAAAACAGGTGAGCATTACAAAAATATATTAATTACTTGCGCATATGAGATAAACCAGTGACACTCAACCTTTGAAAGTTACTTGACTCTAATTTTATTAGTTCACTATTTATTATTGTAGTTTAGAATTTATACTTTAAACCATTTAGGTATATATGAATTGATGTTGTATTTAAAATAGATTTTTTTGATTAGAAAATAATAATTATTTAATTTATTTGAGGTACTTGAAATACGATATGAGATCATAATTATTCATAGTATCGAATATCTTGCAATGATTCAAATTCAAATGCAAAAAAATTTATATTTTTTGGTATTATAACAAAATATTCCGATGAAATAATTGATAAGACGTGAGAATACCATTTTCGCGCCCGCCATAAATTTACATCTGATCATAAAATGTTAATTCTTAATTTTATTTTTATGTGTGTTTTAATCTCTTTGACTGCTTTTCAAACTTAAAACATGTCTGAACAAGCTTTAAGCATTATATCGATAAACTAAAACTAAATTACAAGTTTTTAATGTGTTCCCACAAATAAGAGGAGTCTATGGCTAACGGGATTACATTAATTTAGGTGTTAAAAGTCCGGAATAAATAAACGCTTACGTAATCATAGCCGAGCACTATACTTACTTTACTTATATGCGATTAAGGTAGATATAAGATTGACGGAGGGATCTAAAAATGCTCTTTGTTAAATTTAGTTTCCAAGCTAAATTGAACAGTGAGCACAGGTTATAAGTTTCGTTTTGGCAGAGAGTGGCAATTACATATGCTGGCATGATTCTGCTGTACCATTTGAGGCTTAATTCTAGTAATTGAATGGCATAAGTCAGGTGTCGTTTACATAGTTTGACACATTTTGTATATTTAAAAAATGTGACTATCCAATAAGCCCCAATTGAAGGGCCGTCATCAAGAAACAAACACATTATAAGTTAATAACAATGTATCAGCCATTACGACACGCACTTAGAGTTGGTTAACGAAGGTGAATTGACTATTTTTCTTGTAGGTTTATGACATTACCATGTTTATATTTTCGAAACGATGTATTAAAAATATTATTCTATATTAATACGAGAATCGGTTGAGAACCTTAGTCTTGTTTTACATCCATAAAACAATATACAAAAGTTAATTCTATGCACAAGACCAAAGATAAGACTTAACATTTGTAAAGAAAAAATACCGCAATAAACTTAAAACATTTTCTCATTACATTGTCACCAATTTATCACTTCATAAAACCTAAGAACAATCAATAAAACAAAGCTAAGACACGACTAAAACAATGTGTATGTGTGAATTAATAATAAAACACGTAAAAACAAACTTATACAACTGCGTGTAGGCGGTTTTATGATCAATTGTAGTTTTAACAAGAATATGGAAAATTTCGATACAAAGTACTTTATTCTCGTGGTCCTTATAGTAAGGGAATAGGGTTGAAATTTAATTGATTATTGGTTAGTGAGAGTTACAAGTGTAATAAACACAGTCATATTTTAAGACAAAGCGCGCTGTCAAACGAACACGTCTTCCTTGTAGTGAACTATTGTTAGTTTTGTTGATTTTATTTTGCATGTTTCTATTTGTTTTGTGTTAAATCTCAGTTGTGTTATCGTTGATCTCGTACGGTATACAAAATATAGCTTATTTTTAAATACAAATGGCTGAGAAACGAGTATGTGTCCAGGACAGAATATGAGATGAGACCAACAGTCTATAATCAACTACGATGGCCAAGACATAAAGCGGACTTCACACATCTTTGAAAACATTATGCAGATCTTTTCAGAGTGCAGGTTTCCTCACGGTGTTTTCCGTACCAAAGTTTATTAAATTAGAGGTGCATTCAGGGTTTGATTGCAGGAACTCCTGTTCTAGAGTCTTAATTTCAAACCGCTGAGGCATCACTTCTGTTCTTTACCTGATATAAAACCTATAGGAAACAAATGAAAAACCTCTTCGATTACACTTTTTTTGAGGCAACCGTCTTTGCCTCCCTTCTCGTTAGTAACATATCTGTCATGAGATTAGAATGAAACTCTTATCGTCTGCTACTTACAGGACTAACTATCACTAACATTCCCTTCCCCGTACTTACGCGTATAACGAACTACCCAACTAACGTTCTAATTACCACCCTCTGGAAATTGGACAAACCATCCTAGTATTGAGTATTTTTCTGTGTCGGTCTCAATGCTTCGGCGGCAGCGCAATAGTGCCGCATGCTCATTATCTATCTTAATATGCCATAAAAACAAGAGAAAATAGAGATCTTAGCAGATGACAGGGTCGAATCGACATTAATACAATAATATTTTAACTACTTATACCGTTAGTACGCACGTAGGTATGTCGAATAGATGTGCTACACTGTACGTTAATGATAAAAATAACAAAAACCAGTTTCGTATTTATCGAGATTTACGAGCAACGACAGGTGCACACTGAGTTATACTGACTTCGCTTAACTCATTTGAATATACGAATGTACTTCTACACGTACTCTGCTTCCAAATTGGCTGGCTTCAGCCCATTGAGGTCTACTTCAGGTCTCTGGTCCCTCCTTATCAAGGCCTGGAGTATATTCAACTACAAGACTCCAATGCCTTTGGTAGAATGGTCAAACTAGATTTCGGATGATATTTGTATCGTTTGAATTTTTTCAATATGACTTGGCGAAGAACGATAAATAGTAGCCTCAGAAGAATTTCATTGTATTTATATAGATAGGGGTTTAAATTTAAAGAAAATAGGTTCAGTGTAGTCCATTAGGTAAGGTATGCTTAGTACCTAAATCTTACCATTTAGTTTTGATTACCGTGAGGAAATTGGTTTGCTTTTCGCAGTTAGGAAAAAACGCGAAATCGAGCAGATTGATGGTAAATCGTTACTCGTCAGTTCACAAAAGTATCAGCATTGCCATCTTAAAAAAGATGTGAGCTGAATGAATGAAAGTACCGGGTCTCAAGTCTAGCAAATACCTACCGAAGTCCTTCTGATCTGATTCATGCAAGAGCTACCCAGCCTTCACACCTCCAGTAAAAAACCATTATCATTACACTTCAATATCCCTATCGTACGAATGCAAATAAAAATCTTGATTCCTTTCAACGCCTTCATCCCAATCAGAAATTGTTAATTTTATTCAATCGTGTCTTTATTTAGATACATAAATAAACCGGGTTGGACTAATGAAAGTATAAATTATAAAAAGACAAAGAATGGCTTGCGTGTTGGCCACTTCGCACGGAAGGTGTTTAGTTGTTTTGTTGTCGGTAACATTCGATAATCGAGTATATTGAAACCTCTCGATAACATTCCGATTTTAAATCGAGAAGTTCTATTTTCGATCGCATCTCGCAGTTTTATGCGTTCGATTTATTTATTATGCGTTTGGACACGCATTTGATATACGCATTTTACACGCAACTGTTTGTTGTAAAGTCTGTTTCGGTAAAATGATATTTGAGCGTTAGTTTTTGGGTGTAAATGTTGTTATTATTGATTTTTTGTATGATACTTTTATTACTTGCATACTTTATTTATTCAAAAGTTTGTACTTAATTAAAAAGTAAAAGGATCAAAGTTAAGGCGGTAAAGTCCGCCTTTGTTCCTTTTAAATTTTAAAATTTTTCCAATGTTTAATTATATAACTTGATTCTTCACTTCACGCGAAAGAGGCCAGTTAGACCAGGAGATAAGTTTACAAGATACCATAAAAAAACATTTCTACCGCCATAATTAGGTAATTTTTTAACAGCAATTATGTTTCGGTTTGAAAGATGTGGAGTCGATTACACTTTTTAGTTCACTCGTTTGCCTTATATACCTTAAAATACTTAGACAAGAGATTAGAACAGTTGGACCACTGATCAAGCACCATCAATCAAGCCAAGGCACATACCTAACTGATACACAATTGTTCTTTACGACACTGATATTATAGCAAACAAAGTTTTGTATGTTTGTAACGAATAAACTAAAAAAACAACGTTACTGATTTCAAAAATTCTTTCACAATGCACCGTATTTTTCTTAATTTTTGAACGTTTGTCAGCGCTTACACGGCCAAATTCACTTATGCATTTTAAACTTACAATTATTGGACTGATTAAAGTAATTGCCTGTTTCGTGTACACGCGGTTTTGAGAAACTTTTTCTTCGTTAGTTACAAAGTTGCAGAGTTTCAGGTTACATTTTATTGGATCATTTAAGAGTATAAGTACATTTCTGAATAAAAGAGCAACATCTAAAATTATTAAATCCAAGTTAGGTAGTTTCGACGGGATGAATAATATATTTTTATGCGTCGTATTTTTATATTTATTTGTGAATCGATTAAAGTAAAAATAAGCAATTTGACGACCCTGTAGCCTAGTTGGCAGCGACCCTGCCTGCGACGCGAGGGGTCCCGGGTTCGATTCCCGGCCGGGGAATTTATTTATGTGGCAGATAAATATTTGTACTCAGGTCATGGGTGTAATTGTAATGTGTATGTGTAGTCCATGCCACCCGCGACACAGGTACCTAGTAACCTACTGCGGGGGTAGGAGTGTGTTAGCTTTTTTTTTGTTTATTACTCTCGCCCTAATTCAATAGGTTATAATTAAAAGAGTAAAAACCGTGAGCGCCTTTGTTATGCTCATATGATTAGCAAGAATTTTAAAAATCAATCAAGTCACTTTAAAATAACTTTACCTCTTAATTGACTTAAGTATACATTATAATAACTGCAAATTAATGGCAGGCCTTATTAATGACTTACATCTGTATGTTTTCCCGCTTATAATCGTTGTAAGGACACAAATAATTTCTTATATCTTTATCTTTTGCTAAATAAAAAATACTCTTATTAACAAATGATTAATTAATCTGTTGTAACAATGTCACGACACACCTTTTTACAACAGAAAGCCTTAATTACGTACCAACATGAATTATTCAACCAGTAATATAAGCCACTCATTACAAATGATGTAAGAACGTTTCTTCCATACCAAAGACTTCAACGCGTCGCGGTTACATTATGCCGTGTTAACTCGAGTTATATTTAAACTAGGGTAGGGGCCCAAATCTATCAATGTAAATGCTTAGACTACGTTGTATCGAAATAGTTTGACCATGGAGCAAATATAGAGTTTGACATATTTTTACGTTGATTTGGTAAACGAAATTCAACATGTTTAAATTCATCTTGTTAAACCAAGTTTAAATTTAATGAGGGTTTTCTTTTGTAGATTTGTTTTAAAGAGAACTGTCTTATAATCTTCTAGGTAATCAGATGTATTTTTTTTAGAATAGTGTAATTAAGCTGTTCCTAACTAGTAGCAGTAGGTTTAATAAACGAGTTAAACATTTATGTGAATAGCGTCCGAAAGCTGGAATTACTAAGAAGTATACCGACTAACGATCACGTATTCAATCTCTTTCCGCGGTCGATCATATTGTAATTAAACGCAAATCCATGCTAGTATTAATTTTATCAAAAATACCTAACTTTTTTTCTGGAATTAAGATAGCAAACGAGCATGGAGCACCACCCTTCCGCTGCCGCCCATGACAACTGTGACCGAAAAAAAGGTAAAGGTAAGATAAGTGGTTTTTAGTCAATTAGATGAACTGATGATTTGACACTTATTAGATTCATTAGATTTAAAAGTCATCTTCTACTAAAAGTTCCTACAGACCGTTCCGTAGATTGGCAACCTATTCACTATAAGTATTACAAACAGATAAACATTTATTGCCAAAAAATTCATTTGTCTAACCAACCTTCGCGTAATTAATCCGATACACCGAAACCCTTCAACCGCCAAACTCGGACACACCACAAATACCTAATTAAATCATATGTCAATCAATTGTTCATTAAAAAGCGCGGAGAATACGCAATCCATCATTCTCCACGCTCCACGCTCTCCGCTCCGGTTGCCATGGTTACGGAATACGTTTCGCTCCGCCGCCAAAGACAGGTTGTAACAAAAGTTGGCCACAATAATTGATTTGTATCTCGTACGCATCGGTTGGTGCCAGGTATGTGTTACCAGTCGGGTCATTAATACCTTTCGGTGGGAGCAATTGGACTGATTGGATTGGCTGGGCTACTGGGCATACACCGACGGTAATTACTAGTATTCCTATGTACCTAATAGTGCTAAACTGCTAATGGGAACGAATTGAAACTTTATTCATCGTTTCGAGTATATAAATCAAAACATTTCGAGTATATAAATCAAAACTATGTACCTACCTACTCATCAGTTCTAGTATACATACTTCGCTAGTATTAACAAGAGAGCCGATGACATCAAAATACACTTATTAGATCTATAAGGCCCTATGATAAACTGCAAATTAATCTTAAATTATGTTAAATAAAATTTGGTAGGTACACTAATTTATATGAATTTTGGAATCTTTTAGGTAATACCTATCTGGGTATTTTTAATATAGTGCGGTGAATAATAAAATGAAATGAAGAAAGAAGGAGGGCGTCAACAGATCTGTAATAGGTACTACCGAATAAAGACGTCAACCATTTTTGTAATAGGTATTTAATTTTGGCATGAATAAAATAATTTATTTTCTTTCTATTTGTTCTTATTTCTATCTCTTAATAGTTCTTTAACTACTTTTTAGCAAATTTCACACTTTTATATGTAGGTATGCATGCCTTCGTTTAAAAGGAGAAAAAAAATTACTTCGCTTATTAATATGAACCACATCCTATTTTGAAACACTATATTAAATAATTTCATAACGATAAATTTAAAGTCTTATTCTAGGTCTTTAAACACTGCGTTCCAATATTTAACATGTAACATGGCGTAGTAATAAAGATTAAAGAGCTGGGCTAACCGAAATACAAATTCGAACTACATTGTAGTAAGTATGGCATTTGAAATCGGCGCGCGCACCTGCTAAGTAACAGACAGAGCTGTCATTTTATTAACATATAGGTATAGTACACCCAACTTAAGATTGAAACGAAAGAGGCGCTGTCGGACGCATTTGACATTCATTTGACCAATCATTGCACACTAGTAACTGACAGATGAATGACCACAACGTACTTATGAATGACTTTTCATTAGTACCAATTTTTGTCATTTCAGAGATAAGTTGGGCGCACTGTAGCGTCTTTTGACTTTTGATGTATTAGGTAAAGAGTTTGCGTTTTTACTAAACGAGTGACGTCTTTTAATTTATTACAGGAAACTATAAAAGAAACATTGTCATATATACAAGTATATATTCTGCAAGTACCGTATTTTAGTGTATTATAGCGTATAACGTTGTCATTTGATTAATCGCACACCTACTGTCTTTTGACGTAGCACGGGAAAAGTTGGCATTTTACTAAACGAGTGACGTCTTTTGACGTATTACAGGAAACTATACTGGAAACATCATCATTATTTCTAAAAAATACCGTTTTTTGCGTATTATGTAAAACGACGTCATTTTATTAATCGCGTACCGTCTTTTGGCGTGTTACGGCTAAAGTTGGCATTTTACTAAACGCGTATCGTGACGTCTTTCAATGTAAACTAGAAACGTCGTCATATTATTATTAAATCACAGTATTTTGGTGCATTAGGTACACCAAATGTCGTCTTTTTACGTATTACGGGAAAAGTTGGCATTGACTAAGAGCGTGTCGTAGTTTGACGTATTACAAGCAAAATTATCATTTTACTAATCGTTTAAAATATTTCTCACAAACCGATAAACGGACAAAATTCCACAACCGTTGTTATAGAACCTATTACATTCCATGCACGTATTTCGATCAGATAGATATATGTAGTGTTTCAAAATATCTAGATATACCAGCACATGTTAAAACAGTACAGGCACACAATGTATGTATGGCCGTAAATAAAGGCCTACTATATTCAAATATAAATCCATAGTAAGTACACTGTGACGTGATTCGGCCCTACCGCACCTGGCAGTCATAGCTGTCATTTCGTACGCGTGGGCTACGCACTTGTTAGTTGTACTACTTCACCGCAATAGGTTAGCAGAGCCGGTTACACTTATTCTGAGGTGACCATCTCGGTTCTAAAAAGTAATAACGCATCGGTGACGGAATTAGAACAAGATTCTTTTTTACTCATCGCAACCCATAATTGCCTCACTGCCGGGCAAAATCTTAATCTTCTCAAAATGAGAAGGTTAAGATCATAGTGCATCACGATGGCCAAGTGCGGATTGGCGGACTTCACGCACCTTTGAGTTTTGCAAATTCGCCGGCATGTAGGTTTTAAAACGCATAGAACTCCAAAAAGTCAGAGGTGCGTGCCCTGGGGATTCGAAGAGTTTAGAGGAGAATTCAGAGAGGGAGACCGAATTCTTAACCACTGTGCTATTACCGCCCTCACTCTTACTAATAATTATTTTTTGGATTATAATTATTTATAAAGGTATAATCGCATAATAGACAAATACACACTCATTACACAGCGAAATTTGCTTACGGATTACAGAAGTATTTACGAGGCATAACTAAACTATTCTTATTAGAAACAATTATAAGGAACGACTTTAAGAACTCGAAGATAATTTTAATAGGAACCGGGCATATTTGGAACTCTTTTCATAGAACTAAGCTACTTGTAGCAAAGGAGCATACAGGACCATGCTTCCTCTGCCGCCCTTGTCAACTGTGACTGATCTAGAATAAGACTATTTAGGGACTGGGATGGTTAGTCCAGCTAGCGGAAGGTGCTAGAATATTATTTGATTAGTTTGATAATAAGTGTGAGCACAGGGACTGTCAGTGATAGTTAGTCCTATTAATTGATTTCAGTAATAGTCCAGTTAGTATGAGTGTCGTTCTAATTAAGTCACAGATGCGTTACTACCACTGAGGATTAAGATGGTCGCCTCTTTAAAGCGTAACCGGCTCCATATTATTGAAACCAATATAATAACAATATATGGCATAAATAACCAGTATAATTATTAAATATTATACTGGTTAAAAAAGGCTACTAAGATGAGATACACGGAATGTAAACTTTTAAAACTATTATTTTAGGGAAAAGAGCTTTGATGTTTACGTAACATTATGAAATAAACCGAATGATACTAAAATTCTTACATTTTAAGGAGCTTTTTAGTAAACCTACTTACGTTGTGTTGTATGATTTAAAGAACCAGAAATAATCTACTTTTTAGTCGACTTAAAAAAGGAGGAGGTTCTCAATTCGAATGTATGTCTTTATTTAATTTTTAATCAAGGGTTCGGCTTTTTATACTTTTTTTTATTCTAAAGTTGGCGCTAGACGTTTGATTTCATATTTAAGCGACATCTGACTCAAAAGCTACCCGTTTTTGAGTTATCGCTACCTGTCGATTTTGAAGTCGGTTATGTTAATATATATGTTGTTTCTTTCGCATATTAAAATGAAATAGATCAAGACAATAGGTCCAAGAAATATTTTCTATACATAATAATAAGGTGTAAAGTTATTTTATTATTATTGCTTAGAAAAATACTTATTAACTGTAACAGTTAACACTGCAACACGCGATTAAGGGTGCGGTTCCACTGAGGCGGAGCGGAGCGGAGCAGTGCGCGATTCACCAATCACATGCCTTGAAATCCCCGCTCGTTGTGCCTCGTGCGGAATAATCTTACGGAATATTACATTTTACGACGTTCAAGTTTCTTGATATAATGAAAACACTATCTGCAATTAGCGTTAAACTAACCGGCCTATTGTTATTACTACAATAACTTGAGAGAACGGTTCTTCCCCGAATCATAAATTACACCTGTTTACAACCACGCCGATTGAGTAAGTGTTTGATAGTGAAATGTATCACGTTTAAATGCTAAACTGTATTGCAAACTGAAGTTTCCGCGATACCGGACTTTTAATACGACTTTCTCGGTCTGAGTCACATCTCTGACACACACAAACCTTTACAATATCATAGTAAACACAATACGTTTTATGTGTGTTTTATTTTCATAGGCGATGCAGATTTTCTGTTTGATCAATTACATTTTTATCCGTGACTGAATTTCTACACTTTTGAAGTCTTCAACTTACTTATCTCGCAAATATGAATAGTCAGTTCAGACCATTAGAAACCTCAAACCCAATGCTTGCAATCAAGCACAATAAACACTCAACAATTTATTTATAATAGAATACCATTTTCGCCTCAACAAAAACTCTTGCCGTACCGCTAGACAAATACAATTAAAATGCGCTTTGTGAAGTCTAAAGTAAACATCATAGAAGCAAAAAATATTCACCTTGTAACTCCGAAAAAGTTGTCGCAAACTGCACTTCACAGTTATTTCGAAAAACACAATTACAAGGTTTCAGTGTATCAAAACAAAAACACATGTCACCTATACGCATGCATGTTAAGTCCACTTTTCACTCGCACTCAAGGTCCTGCACTTACGTCCAAACATTCGTTGGTGGACCTAACGACGATTCGAATGGGATTCGTATTAGAACATGACGCGGGATTATTTTTGTGACATCGCGATTTCGAAAAGGGCGCGCGAGAACGCGCGTGTGTGTGTTACAACCTGACCATAAGCTTGCGTAGACGCAACTGAAATCACCTTGCAAGGCCCACTATACCCGTCTCGCACTAAACCTCTCGTGGTCCTGCTCTAGCGGGCATTGTGCCCAGTCGAGTGACTGGCTTACACGGCTGACAATAAATTACGTATAGAATCTAATCAGTTTAATAGATGTGTGATTTTTTTAACGCTGCCCGTTTAATGGCACCATGCAATAGTCGGGGAAGGAGGGGCATTAATTATCTAAAGGCGATTTGATTGTGATGACTCTAACGCTATGTAAGCCGACCTGTTGGAAAACTTAATAGTATACCTGTCTCGATAATATGAAAGCTTTTTTATATCTGCAGCTATCAAGTCACTAAAAGATTGGAAAGGATTCCTTTGTAATTATCAAATTTCAAATAGTCGGTATACGTAGAACCTAGCTTAGTTCTGATTCGATTCCAGTTGGAAGAAACATTTACTAAGTTGAGAAATATTAACGGACACACACTGCCTCTAAAGCTGAACATTTCTTTTCGCTCATCTTAGAAAAGTCTTCACTTGTATAAAGGACATTAACCTGGGCGTAATTTATAGTATTTATTTTATTACATCATATCACTAATAAGCTAGAAGATGACACATACCACAAACAATTGCGACCCGATAATGTGAATGCTTAACCAGGACTCCAATCTGAGACTCATAGTTCGGCGGACCTGGTCAATATACCAGTAACAGCAAGTCTAAACAAAACTTTCAAATAACAACATTTAGAAAAACCGACTTCAAAATTGAAAAGTTGATATACTTCAAAAACTACGCGACAAATATCGTTCAATTTTAAACGTAGCCAGACGAAAAGCACAGGCTTTCAAATTAAAAAGGATCCCTAAAATCGGAACTCCGAGTAAAAAGATATGAGATAACGCACATAACAAACAGTCGAATAGACAACCTCATCTTTGAAGTCGGTTAAAAAGTAAACGTGTCAAAGATGGCCTATTCCAACACAGATATGCAAATTCAATAACTTAACAGACAGGTATCAAAGCAAGAAGCAAAAAAGGCACAAACATTAAACAAATTATTTCCGAAGTCTATATTGCATTCGGTAGCGATTAATCTAACAATTAGCTTCGCTACCTAATCCGAACAGTTTGAAAGGCTAGCTAGAATCTAGCTGCTAGATTGTATCGATTCACGCGACGTAATTCGGTCACTTCGTTTTCTTGCGTATTTTCCAATTAACGTCGCCTGTTTTATTGTCAGCGAGTGAGCGAGTGAAGGGCTTGTTATGTAAAACGAATAATAAATAATAACGCTTACGTTACGATAAGGACAACCTAAAAATAAAACACACACCGAGAACTAAACTAGAAATTTAATCTCATTTTTAAATTGCCACCACGATAGAAATCAAACCCAGGACCGCAAACTAATAACAATGAAATACTATCCACGAATAGTCCTTGCTACTATTGTACTGACCAATTTACTGATAACGTACGGACTATCCTAGTTCCGATTTAAGCCTTGTTTTGAATTGGAGATAAGCTTCAGGTTAAAAAAATAACCGTCATTGCGGCATGATGAAAAACAAAAACAACCAATAAACATACATAGGTTATGTTAAATGAATACCCATCAAACAAAAAACTAAAGAAAGTAAACGCACACCTACACTTCGTTTTTGTTTTGCTCGTTTTGCTAGACAAGCACGTGTAAAAAAGCCAGGGATTTTACTGATTCATTGTTAATAAGAACTATGAACCCGCTCTACATTATCGCTTATCGCAAGCGCGTTACCGGTCAAACACAATAGAACACAGCAATAAACTTAGTGTTTTACAAGTGATAGAAATTTCCCATCAGATCATATATCCAACCTCCGCAGCAAGGATAAGATTACCAACAATAGCGTTTATAAAATGTTAAACGGACTGGGAGCCGAGTGGTAACACGGCCCTCCTACGCGTTTATATTGACAATGTTTTATAAACAAAGTGATAATAATACTGTGGATACAAGCTATTAGCAGCGACAGTTTAGTGGGTTAGGGTCTTGCACGGGTCCGGTTTCGAATCCGGGTTTAAGTTTTTGAAAAGTACTGTGAAGTTTAGCCGTTTAGCTAAGTAAGCTGTAGGTCTAGTTAAATAATCGATTGACTGAGTCGATATGTAGACGGAAAAAAATGTCACTCACCGCGAGCATTTGCAGGTAAAGTAACATTATAGATTCGACTTCGAGCATTACATTACAATACTACCTCCCTGATTAACTTTTAGTTGGTTGGGTGCCGCGTCGTTCTAATTTACGCAGTCCATAATACGCACATATCTTTTGAAAATTAGGGGTGCGTACAGGATTCAAACACAAATATCCCGTTCGGGAATAAAATGTTCAAAGCTCATAAGTAACACAGCTTATCGTATAAACACAATAATAATACAAAAGTTACATTATTATTACAAACCGGTTATATTATATAGTATGATATTAACGTATAATTTTGCATACAAAGAACAAGAATGCAATATGCCAGTAGATTTTATGCAAATAATCGCACCGTATTATATGAATTTTAATACTTTAATAATATAAAGTTATGAATAATCTGATTGTAAACATTGTAGAAATAATTGCATTGCGACTTCGAATAACTAAACATAGTTTGAGGTTTGAGAAGCTTGCAAATAAATAATTAACACTACATCGTCATAGCCTTATATTGTTTTATTTTCTAGTTTGGTCGAATACAAAAAATTCTAAGTAAATAAATAGTTCCACAAAAAGTTTCTCTGTACCTATTTTGGGTGGGTACTATAAAGATAACAGAAAGATACATAAAAACAGCCCAGCTACCTAACACAATGTGATACTACGTGTCTTTGTCATATTTTAGCAAAAGTAAAAGCCCATTCACACACTTGACATTGTAGGTATCTCAAGATTTCCCAGATGTACCGTGACTCATCCATGCAGGTTTAATGCTAGTAGGTATTGTTCATTTAATTCTATCTAATTTTCCTCAAGTCAGTCGCTACAACACAAAAAATGAGAACAATATAAGGTTTTTTATGTACTTACGGTAGGAAGTGAGCTTGCATGCCGTTCCTATGCTGCCCGTCACAACTGTGTCAAACTCAAAACAAGAATCAAAGTCGTAATTAAGTATAATTTATTCGCTTTCGATATGGAATTCGTTTAAATGGCAACCCACACAAATGCCAGCTTTCTGCCCCTGTGATTAAGGTTCTTTGAAGATTGACGACGAGAATTTCAAATGCCTTAAGTAAATTTTGCTTACAAGCAAAACTGTATTATGTGTAATTTCCATATTCTCGGTGACTCAAGTATAGGATCGTGTTATTGTGAATGTTAGTTACTTCCTTGATTGAGGCTTGTTAGTGAGAATTAATCCTTTTAGTTCTTGTTAGTATCTACCTAATAGACCAATTAGTATCTTATTGCTAGCAAGAGTAATTCTTATTCGGTCACAGGAGTGCTGCTATCCCTTAAGACTAAAACAGGCACTTAAAAAATTGTAACCGAAGGTGTAGACCTTTACAAGCACAAAACAATTGCTGTTAAAACAAATATCATACGGTTGAAATTGTATTTTGCGGGCAGTGAGACCGTATACGTTCTATCATCTATTAAAACCTGTTGTTGGCACTTTGCGCTAACTTAACCATAGATTTTAAATACATACATTATTGAAAACGACCGTAAGTAAAACAAAAACAAAAACTATAGTGTTTACCCTAATGATACAAGCAAAGACGTACAATATTGTAATTTATTATAATTCTGAAAATAAGACTTCTATAACGTTGGAGAGACGCGAGAAAAACGAACCTAACTGGATCCAGACAACTTATTATAACTCCGTAGATGGCACGCGAGGGCACCGTAAAGATCAGGCTTCGAATCCCGGCTCGGGCATGCAATAGCTTTATGGTTTAACAGCAGCATTTCACTCATTTCGTATTCCGTTCAGATTTTCTCAACTCGAAACAAGTTAGGTAGCATAGACCGTAATGAGGCTAAATAAAATATGTATGGATTTACAAAGTGTTAGCCGATACTACAAATAGGCTTTTTATTCAGCTCCTGTTGATAAAAAAGGTACGAGTTTTAAATTGATATTTACGTCTGGTGACAGGCTAAGTGTTGGAAAATGGTAAACTATTGCGCAATATTCGTAGCGTATGGACTTTAAGGGTCCGTAGGTAAACATGAGATGATAAAACATTTCAGAGCACAAACAAGAAAAGAATAAAACACTTCGTTTAAAAATAAATGAAACTTTATTAAAATTCAAAACGGTTCACAATTTTCTATAACCGTTATACCAATATTTCGACCCAATTATATGGTCAAGTCAAAATATGGTGGTCACAGCGAAAACAAAATCTTAGAAATACCTGCGAAATAACAAAGTAAAAAAGTATGGTGTTCGATGATTATATGTCTTATTTTTGGAATACTTATTCATCAAATATTTAGGTACCTGTTGTACGTTCATTTTTCTGTGGACGAAGTTGTGGCCACCAGCAAAAAGATAAATAATGACGTGCTGACACATAATACCTCTCAGAAGTTTGGTAATAATCCATACTTCCGTACTAATATTATAAATGCGAAATCGTCCGTCTATGACGTTTTCATGCCTAATAAACTACCCGTCCGATTTGGATAGAATTCTGAAAAAAACCAACCATTAGTGTCTGAAATAGGGGATGAAAGTGAATTACACGTGGGCGAAGCCGCGGGCGGAGAGCTAATTCTGTACCTAAACCGATTGTAAAACTCCCATCATAGACATAGTATGGTTTAACTATTTTTATGTCAACAGCCAACGAGATGACGAATCACTTGGCAGCTCTGATGGTGAATGATCATCGTCACCCATGGACATCAGGGTCATCAATATACCAAAGATATCACCGATGGTTTTGGCCCTAAAAGAACGAAAAGAAAAGAAATAATTTCTTACGGAATAGCTACAATATTGTAAGCGACTCACGCTTTACACTTAATTTAGGTGCCTGTGTGTTTACGTGTTAACTAACTTGTCACATAACTACATACTTATTGGGACCGTAGGTTTTCATTAAAGTAAGTAACGATATCATTATAATATTATAAACGAGAAATGATAATGTAAATGATAAAAAGTAAATAAGAACAACAGAATTGGGCCTTAATTAAAGTTACCACTTATGCAATATTGTTAAGTTTTATGTTCTGGCTTTTGTGATGTCAAATGTTCGGGATGTCCCAGGACTTCAATTATTAATTTGTAGTTTGTGTTCCGAGAGATATGAAATGTTAAGTATTCCCAAACCATTTAAATTTCCTTCTCACTTTGACAGGAACCCAGAAATCTTTCGAATGGGAATCCGGCCTGGTAATCTTTTCACTGTAAGAATCATCATTTTAAATCCTTAAAACGTATCTGACAGCAAGTAAGGTTAAAACCTTTTTACACCGCATAGATCCTGATAAGTCATTTACGATAAGACGTTTATACCTCATGGTACTTAATTATCCATCGCTACTTGACTCCATATAAAGAGAATATTACAATTTGTAATACAATGCGTTGCACAGAGCTGACGGTTGGGGCAAAAACTGGCGTTGGGGCAAAAACTGGCCGCGCCCCAAATGGGGCAACGGGGCTGTTGACTCCACTCCTTGTGCAGTGCCTTATTGCAACGACGTGTAATTGCAATTCTGATTGTTGGTGCCTTCGATATGTGGGGTTTGTAAAGAAAATTTCTATTTGAACGACTGAAAAAGTTAACTCTTTTTGTTGATGCAAGAAAATGCTGAAATATTCAGTCCTTTTGAGGTTCTGGCAATGCTTTATTTCCTTATTTCGGTAAACAGGCAGGCGTTTTTAGGAGTTCTGTGAACGGTTTCTTTTCGTTAATAAGACAGAGAGGATTTTTGGAAATTTTCCCCAAAGGGGGATAAAAAAGGGGATAAACCGTAACTTTTTTTCTCAATGGATTCCCTTAAAACTTTACGTATAGGTTCCTCAAGTGACGCAAGTGGGCATCAAGAAGTGTTTTTGGAAATTAACCCTCAATTAGTCATACCTACTATAACTATATAAGATTTTATTTAAAGTGATCTAAGCTATGGGACTTAAGTTGGTGATAATGGATTGAATTAAATAACATTTTTACGCCATTTCTAATTAACATACTAATCCAATAAGTTTGTGTTTAAAACGCCTATTATCTTTTAACGCATAGTTTATTGGTTATATTAAATTAACGCCCGCACCAATGGCTAAATTAAGTTTGGGACAGGTGTCGAGAACATTCCATTAGCAACGAACGCTATACGATTACATACTTCTTTCTAATATGAAAGTTATGTAATATAAATCATACTTTTATGAGCAATAACGTCGTTGAAATTCACTTGATTGTGAATAGGGTTATGTTAAAAAGAAGTAAGCGACAAATGTGAAAAAAGTTGTTAATGCAGATTAATGATAGGCTAGCAAAATGTTAAGTTTATCAGATAACATTAACTTTCGATAAGGGCTTAAATAACTTTTAACAAAATAGAACCAACTTTAACGCCGAAAAGTAAATCAGTTAAACGCAGTTAATATTCCTAAATCCAATCCAATGTGTTGTAATTTTCCACTTTTCCCACTTTGAACTGGATTTCCCCAATTTTATTATTTTAATTTGTTACAAAAAACTATAATTTATTGCTCTGTACATAAAAGATATTACAAAAAAAATCTTTATAAACGGTATTTACAAAATATAGGTATAAAAATTTCTATAATTACAATTAGTAATGAAAATATTAAAGAATTATTATAAAAACAAAAAACCCGACTGCTTACAAAAGAACTCAAAAGAAAAAAACAAGTGTCACAATATCAACATAAAATACTTCATGGTGCTGCAGGCGGGGACAAACGTAGTAGGTACTTGTAATAAATCTTTTTTTACCCGTAGGTAGCAGTATAGTTTGTCCCCACCTGCAGCACCATGAAGTATTTTATGTTGATATTGTGACACTTGTTTTTTTTCTTTTGAGTTCTTTTGTAAGCAGTCGGGTTTTTTGTTTTTATAATAATATTTTTAATATTTTTATTTCAGACTTTTTAGTGTTTTCACCGAAAAATTCTACTTTTTGGAATGGTTTTTGACAATTTGGGTTAAAACGACGTTATATGATAGATATACATATATTTTTGAAAAGGTCTTTTTACGATCTTTCATTTGATACCCATATTGCCAAGATAACAAAAAAACTCAAGATTATCCCCTCTTTTTCTTCCACTTTCGGGCGCCATTTTGAAAATTCATATATACTTTTGACTGACAGAAGACGCATCGTCCTGTCAGTGCATAGTGTCAAATGCATACTAATTTTGGGTAGCGTTGCAGTCGCGTAGCTCATGAATAGCGTTGTGTGAGAAGTGCCTTAGAGTACAGATACTAAGCCATAGGTCGATGCGACAGTGCTTTCTACTCAACAAATCTCAACTACTTTCAAAAGTTTATTTAGTATTCCTACCATACCACTATTTAAAGTGTGACCAGAAATCACCACATCCCTTTAAAAGCCGATTGAGATCTACATCACTGTATTTCCATAAACACCGAATGTCCAAATGATTCAACCGCCTCAAGCTGCAACACAAATTTCATTTTAACCTGTTAAAGTACCGATAACTATTCAATGCTTACCGTTAACGTGCCGAATATCCGAAAGATCCGAAACAATAAAATTGCCGGCCACGCCCCCTGGGCGGCGCTACATAAATCACACAAAACACAATTACACGAGATTACATGTAACACACGCGTGTAATTAAAAACGGTTGTAATTTAACCTGTCGAATATTACAAATACTTAGCGGACCACCTAGGGATGCCGGTATTTTATCTATGGTTATTATAAATGTTAGTCGGTTGTGCATCTGTAGACTGCTCTGGTTTGTACCACATGTACGTATTATCTATGTATGTGAAATGTAAATTTTTATTAATTATAAATATTCAAATGTTCCACACAATATTAATATTTAATATTAAACGTATTTCATTTGTATTCATTAACATAAAATGTTGTGATAATGTGATATTATTTTGATAACCGACTCTCATTTCATTTTTTGTTAGGGTTCCGTACTCAAGTAAGTATAAGTTAAGTGAATATTTATGTAGTTAACCAGCCCTCTAATATCTGCCTGTGTATTAGTTACTGGGCTGTCTTTTTCTAAAAGGGAAAAGCAGGCATCTAAAATTTTCATAAAATATGTCTGTTTAGCTTTCATCAAAAACATAAGTGTGAAATGAGAGCCAAGTTCAATGAAATAATTATTTGGTTGTTAAGTTCCACGAAAAAAAAAATTTGTATTGGGTGTCAATTTAAATGGTTTATCCTGAATTTTGTTTAGGACAACGCAAAATATTAGATATAAATAACAACTAAAAATATCATTTCCTTTTATAACTTAGGATAATATTATATTGAAGCCTAAGGTCTTTGCTGGTTTCCGTATAAAACCTTGATTCGGTTTTTTGATAGGCATCTATATTTCTGTCACAAATTCATTGTGTATTAGTGGCTTCATTTGTTATTACAGTATAACATAAACCAACGATCAACGAATTCCCATCAATAGTTAACTAACTGTACTTAGGTTAAGTTATGTTTACTTTAAAGGCCAAAAAGCTTTACATTTTATTCCGTTATGCTATACCGAGACACACGATTATGACCAATAAAGTGTGAAGCGAATTATTTAGGTATACCGTGTAAACATAATACGTGGTAATGTTGCTATTAAATTATAATGACAGTTTTAAAACTGCGCGTAGGGTGTATTTTATCTGTAGACACTTTGTGTTTTAGTACCGTTTCGTCTAATTATGAACTTTTTTCCTTATTTATTAATATATCCATACTAATATTATAAATGTGAGTGTGTTTGTTTGTGACTCTTTCACGTCGCATCATGGCTATTATTATGGTATGGTTTATGTGTGTGGGGATAGTTAGGAGGGTGGAGAGTGACGTCGGCTACTTTTTACCGCGGACAAACATCTCATTCCCTTGGGAAGATCGATGTTGTGTTAGTTGCTAGATATTTAGTTCCGGATGTTGTTAATAGATGGCGTTGGTAAAATTCATTTGCAAGTTCTGAATCACGCTATCAAATAATAGGCTACCTACTGTTTAGCCGAGATTCCTACGGGAGCGGGACCTACGCGGCTGTTACCTACGGGTCCCGAAGCGAAGCGCGGGCGGTTCTCTAGTTTGTTAATATTTTACTAGATTTTTGCCGGCGGCTTCATCCAGGTTTTAGTTTTTAATGGATAGATGGATGGACAAGGGAGGAAGGAAGAGGATAATATCTTATCCCCCATTTACCTGCTAAGGGGGAAGGAGAGGTGGGGGTAAATAGATATCCTTTCTTAGTGCCAACTTACGTCATTTCAGGAACCCACACATAAAGATTCAAGTGAATTCATTGATATTAAGATGTTTCAGTTTACCTTCTAACCCCTTAGGAGAGGAATTTCCAAAAATCCTCTTTTCTTGGTCCCCTATATTTCCTAAAGCATATAGATGCTAAAGTCAGCTTCTTGCGTTCTGTAAATTGTATGTCTGTCAGTTAGTTGGTCACTCAGTAAAGTTGGACAATATACAATGTACAAGAATAAAAGGCTAACTTAATTCTAAAATGATTCCCTGCCAGTCAACCTTTTATGTTTTCGATAAAATTATTATTACCTATCATCAATTATATTGATATGAAAGTAGTGATAGTGATAGTTTGGACATTGATCTCCTAAACAAGATAGCCTGGTTTCGAATGCTTTTCTAAAATGTTATGCGTATCAGAAACTAATAACTCTTGCTTTAATGAAAAATCTCACGCCATGTATATGCATTGCGTAAAAGAGGTACCTACAATGTTCTCTATTCACATAATATGTGTTTAGATTAGGTAACAATCATGACATATAAGTGAGTGTGCGAGGGCCCCAATAAACACGGGATTTAGTAAAAAGCGGCCAAGACTCAATTATCTATACGACCAATTGTCCGAAGCCCGAACCAATAAAATTAATCTCAACACAACCGACGCCATTACGTACGGGACCGTATTAATCTCGAAGCGTTGATTAGTAAAACTATAAAAGCGGAAGTATCACAAGAATGCGGTTAATGAGAGACTGAAACCCGATTTTATGGTTGATCGTTAAAATGGCCGACAATTGTCTAATTGTTACCTACCGTGCGCCACCGTGAGAAGTCGGTAGTCGACTGACAGAGAAAGCGAAGACTGACATTTTATAGCGTCAACTGACTTCTAAATTCAAATTGTAATCGGAACAACGAATCGCTTTTAAGTTCCAATTTCAAAAAGGAATCGAATGTATTTAAACGTACAATTCTCGCGTTTACGACTGTACGTGTTCCTTCAATTGTTTATGACCGTAAAAGGTGATATAAATAATGATGTATTAAGAAAATGAAGACAGTAAAAATATGAACTTATGTGATGATTAAGAAGCTTAAAAACATTAAGTTTTATGTTTATTGCAGTATGCGGTCAAAAAGTTGGCCTTTTAACTCGTACGATGATGTTTGTAATTTCTTTAATGCTTCTTTAATCAATTAAGATTAAGTTTGTGGGTAAAAGTGACACACGATTCAAAATCACGTTTTAATTTCAATGATGTCGTTGAATTACAAAAAGGCAAAGAAGAATAAAAAAGGAAACGAAAGAAGAGTAAGTATAGGTTGCCCTCGACTAGGTGGACTGATGATCTGAAGAAGACAGCGGGAAGGCCCAGAACTTCAAAGTGGCGCTAATTAAGGGAGGCATAATTATGTCCAGCAATGGGCTTATTATGGAATATTACAATTGTGAATGTAAATCTGTCTGAATGGCTATCTATCTTCTGAAAAGCTTGCTGACATTTGTGGCCATCTCAAAGGATACCGTTATCATTTTCTTTCTAAAGTTTTGGTCATGGAACTTTAAAAATGCGATGAAAATAAAATAATATCCATATTAGGATCACATAATTGTGTTGACAGCTCTGTGGTTTTCTTCATATTCATATCTGACAGTGAGTTACCAACACGTCGTCTACTAAATCATTGATAAACACATACATAGGTAGTAGTAATTACGTATGTAATAAGCTTTATTTTTACAAATACAATGTACAAAAAGCAAACCAGTCGGAACTTTCAAACGTCCACAGTTCTTAGCGACATTGAATGCGAATGCGACAATACGTCGACAAAGCGACAAGTAGCGGGCGACGACGACGCTGCCACTTGTCGGCTTAATTGGACGTTCTTTCGCTTTCCGACGCGACTGTACCGACAGATACATATGCAGGGAGCAATAGTAATTTGTTATTGAGTGTACTAGGGATTTCTGTTGAAATCTTGTATCTGCATTTACGCTCATTCAAATAGTTCATATTGAGAAATGTGTGAATTCTAAAGTTATTAAGGAGCGGTTATAGCTCATCGGCTTGATTGAGTTAATCATTATAAAACATAGTTTAAGGAAGAGCTATTCAAAATAATGCCCTTTATTCTGGACAACTTGACAACTGAAATATGTCGCTAAAATTATTGAACGCAAAAGACTGAAATTTGGTTTATGTTCCTGGGAGAGAATAGGGGAGCACTTTGAGAAAATTTTCGGAAATTCCACTCTAAAGGGATAAAAAGGATATATAGGTACAGTGTACACCCCCTTTTTAAACATAAATTCTACGTAAGCCATGACGTAATGGGAGAGCTAGTACCTATAATATATTATGTACATATACCTAATTTTACCAACGCAAGTAAATGAATTCAAAATATACTTAGCAGACCTTGTAGCCATTATTACTACAATAGCTTGTTTTTGAGTGAAGAAATAGCATACCAAACTATTATCCAACGAATTTTAATATCAGTGAAATTACAGTTATGATTGATAAGTCTTGTAACAAATTATTCATATCAAGTAAAGTTTTTGCAAGAACTCGATCAAGGTTTCAGATATATCCTAAAGACTATCCAAACAAGCCAAATTGAACTCTATGTTCCTGTATTTAGAAATGATCAAAAGCGTCTTCGCGAAATGAATCGGTAGTATGAAGTGATTGCAGGTTACAAACTTGTTTAAAGACTTAATTTGACGTTTGGTCAACAATTCGGGACTTCCAGGAATTGTTTAAGCGACGTTTTGTGGGTGGTTATTAACGAAAGCTCTGAATTTTGTGAGCTTTTGGAAGTAAAAGCCTTTCTACTAATTGATGGTCTTATTTCTTGATCGCGAATACCTTTGGTGGTATCATACAGAAATATTCTGCGATCATAATCTAAGTGAAGGTAGGTTGTATGAGTTGTATCTAAGCGTTCTTTTTTGAGGTCATAATTAATTTAAAATTAAATAACAAATTGTCAAAAATTCTTAAAACTTAATATCTATCTATTACGTTTCTTGTCTTCTTGTCTTGTCTTAATAACATGCGTAAGTTTTTTTCTTCCTACTAATATTATAAATGCGAAAGTTTGTAAGGATGTATGTATGTGAGTGAGTGAGTGAGTGAGTGAGTGTGTGTGTATGTTTGTTGCTCTTTCACGCAAAAACTACTGAACGGATTTTCATGAAACTTTGCAGTAATATATCTTAGGCATCGGATTAACATAATTTGTTAAAATTTATAGAGATTTTTATATCTTACTAATCTTATTAATATTATAAATGCGAAAGTTTGGATATTTTATCACGCCAAAACGGCAGAACGGTTTTAAGCCAAATTTGTCACACAGATAGTTATTCACGAGACCTAAAATACCAAATACTTATAATCCCGGTAAACCTATCGGTTCCCGCGGGATAAGAGGTTTATAGTCGACACGTAACTGGGAGATATCTAGAGGAAGTTGTAAAGTAACGTATAGGCTACTTTTTATCCCGGGATTTCCCGCGGGATCAGGATTCACGTGGGAAAAACTTTTATGCGCGAAGTAAGAATGGGCTTATATTTTTATGGGACTTTCACTGGGAGATAGAGGAAGTTGTAAAGTAACATATAGGCTAATTTTTGTCCCGGAGTTCCCGCGGGATCAGGATTCACGCGGGAAAAACTCTTAATACGAGAAGGCGCGGCATAATTTTTTATGGGAAGGAAGTTGCGAAGTAACATATAGGCTACTTTTTATCCCGAAATTCCCGCGGGATCAGGATTCACACAAAAAAACCCTATTCGCAAAGTTGCGTGCTTAGTTTTTTATGGGACTTTAACTGGGAAATACCTAGAGGAAGTTGTAAAGTAACATATAGAATACTTTTATTCCCGGAATTTCCGCGGGATCAGGATTCACGTGGGAAAAACTCCTGTGCGCGAAATAGTGGTCTTAGATTTTAATAGGACTTTCACTGAGAGATAGAGGAGGTTATGGAGCATTGTATAGGCTACTTTTTGTTCCTGACTTCTCGCGGGATCGAGATTTACGCGGGAAAAACTTTGTGACACACTCAGTTTCACGCGAGCGGAGCCGCGGGCACAGCTAGTCTTTCAATATGGGAACGACAGAGAAAAACAATTCACCTTTATTCTCTTTACGCTTCATGGCACATGGACGGCAATCGCTTATCCACAGTTTTTACTCCTAAACGTCAACAAACACGACGATTACATGCACTGTTACCTTCAATTGTAAAAACGTACGCGTGCGGCCAATCTACTACTACATAATTTACAATTACCCTAATCACTCTTCGATATTCAACCTTCGCACTAAATAATAAGGTATAAATTCAAACGATAAACATTTCATAGTGCGCACCGAAGTGTGAAAACCTAACCAATTTTGGTATGGAACGCGCTAGGGTGTCGTTGGTTAACTGTCCTGAAAATTTTATACACTTAATTTGTGAGGCCACGGTCGAGCGGTCGTGTGGAACGCCCCTTATCGCGAGTTAACTTGTTAACACTTACCAATTTGTTAATAGTTGTAATTATGTTAATGGTTACTTATATCGTTAACATTTTAATTCTTGTGGCGATTATAATAATGATTATGTTAACAAGCGTTTGGTACCGTTTTTGATCTTTCGGAACATTTATTCTCATTCAAAGTTGCCTGATTGATGTTTGTTGTTGAGACTGGGGGTCACCATCGTTTGGACAACAGTTCAAGGCCATCACCGACATTACTCACCATTGCGTTGTCAAACAATACACAAAGGGATGATCGGCATTGTAATTGCCTCTCTGACAATTTGACGGGAACACGAGGTCATTTTACAATCGATCTTAGGAGTAGGGTAGCTGACCAGTGTGGAGAAAATACCGTAATCTAGAATCATGAGGATTGAATTGTGGTAGCATAGTCTAGTGATGGTCAGTGACCTCCAATATTCGTGACCTGACACCACAGATGATGTTCAGCAAGGTGCACTACAATGGGGGAAAGTATTGGACTCAAGGATGAACAGTCACTTTCACCCACAATCACTGTGCACGTACATTTTTAATTCCGTACAGAAATACTCATACCCGTTACATTTAAAATACAATCAACATGCATGAACATTTTAAAATTTCCTACAGAAATACCCATAGGTACCCGTTATATTTCAAATTTCGAACAGAATAGTACATTACGATACGGTGCGTAAAGTTGGCCATTTTTGAACGGCGTGAAGTTAGCGCACGAGCGAAGCGAGTGCGATATACGCCGTTCAAAAATGCAACTTTACGAACGAGTATCGTATATTATTTTATAGCACGAGTGACATAAACCCGCTTTATTGTAGTTATAATAAATAAAAGTTATAATTTGATGCTTTAATTTCATAAAGATTTTTGAGTTGCGATGATGTTAATGTAATTTTATTGTGCGAAAGAGAATTACAAAGTGTTCGAAACATGAAGAGACAGATAAAAAAATAACGACAAAGCCTCCTGAAAGGAATTATTACGAAGTTGTTAATGTTTATATTCAAGTTTTGTACAACATAAAACTGTATTTAGGAGAATCTCTAACCTATGTAAATTCTTGCATAACCCGTAATAAGCACTAGTTTAGTATACTGAACCAACAATTTGAGAAGATAATATAACTAATTATGAAATATTTATTCGCTGATTTCACCAAACAGTGTCCTTTACCCTTTATGTGTACTTACCCATACTATGTTAAGTAAGTAGGTTATTTGTTTACTCAATAATATTTCCCATTAAAATATGATAAAGTAACAGTTTTCACCAACAATTTCACACATAGGTTCCTACCTACAATACACAAAACATACTTCAACTGAATAAGTTTAAAAAGCAGTAAAGATAAATAAATATGACTAAAGCACAGTATGGATGTACCCTCATGTTATATATTTTTTAATTTCTACCTTCGCGTTTGCGTCACTTAATGTCATAAAGTACCCTCATGTTATATATTTTTTAATTTCTACCTTCGCAATTGTCAATAATTTATTTTTGAACGGCGTGAAGTTGGCGTCATTTGCCATATAAAAATGAACTACTTACGCCACTGCAAACTGTGACTTAAATGCGGGTTTAAGTCACGCTGTGCTATAAAGTCATATCTGACCCGGTACATTTTAAATTTGGAACAAAAATGCCCGTCGTCGGGTACACGTTACATTATGATTTTCGAACATAAATCCAAATAGGTACCAAGTTTAAATTTAGAACATCCACTTTAACTGTAACGGGTACTCACGATATTTATTATTTATGCTGATGTTAAGTGTCCGCGATGATAAAAGTTTAAAATCTTATATTAGAACATCCATAGCTTGTTTGAAACAATTTCACCGTCAACTCAAACCCATCGAGCAAATATCAAAACAAAGACATCGATTCGACACAGCGCTTATTAGCATTTTTCCCATCGGTCGACAAACAGACGTACAGTCAGCAACAACAGTACATAATCAAATCTGGATGGTGTCAACAAATAAATATTCATGTCACATCTTAGTTCATTTATTATGCATATTGGCGACAGATGGGATAATGATGCGTTGTTGACTAGGAACTCTTGGTAGCTTTCTAAAAAACAGCTACCACGACCTACTACAATTAAACGCGAATCTTTTATTTATATTTTCGTTCTCTTTCTTGACTGTCAGCTCTTTTTGATGCTTCGTGTAAAACGTCTACAACAATAATCACTTACCATCGTACCATTCGAGTCAATTAATTAAATAACAGACGAACTGAAAGTGACACCATCTGTTAATTAACAACCCTGCTATGCTGACCGTACAAGCCATAAACAATCTTAGAGCTGTCACTACGACTATTTGTATAAGTTCACAGCTCAGCTAGTTAGTAGCTCCCATTGATCCGTCCGTCCAGTGGTCGACAATGGCGCTATGCTATACCATTTAGCTCTGCGGCTCAGTGATAGATGATGGCGGGAAATAATTGGGGAAACGCGTTCTTTGCTTTGTCACGTGAGGGTTAATAAATTGCGAGCTGTATACATTTTAGTGTTAACGGGTGTTGTTTTTTTATCTTTGTATTTTTATCTGTTTGTTATTGCTACAGGTCGCAGAGCCTAGAGTTCACCCGAGGTAGTACCACCGACTGCTAAGATACGTAGTATCATTTGTACCGTGTAATAATTGTAGTAAGGACAATTTTGTATTCGGGTTATGTAGAGTGGAACCGGGAACACTTTTTTTCTTTGTCCTCAAGGACTGATGCGTTGCTAACATCTGTAGGTGTCTGAAACAGAACAAGACTGTTACTCTTACTAACAATAACTAACAGTCACTGTCCTCAGACTTATTAACAAACTAAACAATTAATATTCTACCGCCATATACTGTTTGTTGACTAGACTAAACCTAGTCCCTAAATTGAGTCTTGTTCTAGGTCGATCATATTTGTCATAGATGGCAGCAAAGGTATGGTGCTGCATGCTTGTTTGTTACCTTAACTCCATAAAAATGTAACTGAATCACGTCAAAAGGAGTCAAAAATAATGTAACAATAAAGTTTACATATCGCTGGCTCACTATTACAAGGTTCTATGTTAATTTTGGTGAAGTTTTGTAATAAGCCATAGAACTTCGTTATTTCTTTTAGTTGATAAAAATTTCTTAGGACCGTGTACTAAGTACATGATATTTTGCAGTATATTTTTGCAAAATAGTTAGCTAATAACACATAGAACCTTGTATTATTCTTAACTAAATAAGTGATAAAATTTTAACATAGAACCTTGTAATAGTGAGCCAGCGATATAGCATAAAAAGGCTTCGAATTGAAATTTTTATAGGTAGGTATCTGAACGTAAAAGCTAAATATTTCTCATTCGTTACGAAATATGTATGTAACTACATTAAAGTAAAGTTGGTACCGATTTATAAATATTGACATCAATTAATCAATAATTAACTAACGATTTCTGACACAAAACAATAATTTTATCGTTCCGCCAAGTAACAAAAGTACCTATATAAAACCATAAAAAAATACACTGTGCTTTTACGCACAAACTTTCTGATACTTACTTATAATCTCAGCGCTCAGACTCTTTACCACTAAATAAGTACGAACATTAAATGTATGTCTTTTTGTTTATCAATTTGTATTTGTCTCCATATTATCGGCTACACACCGGTCGGCGTACTTCACAAGATTCCACTCGGAATTATATAGAGCTGTAAATATTTTATTAACATTAATTACAATGTATCAATAATTAATTTACATATTTAACACGTTCACTGCGTCAGCTCAAAAATAAAACTTACTGCCCATGCGTTACGAGTCATAATCTTGCCGTATGAGTATTGCCTGCTGTGCGTTACGGCTTGTATTTTGCTGTACCAGGACCTGACTTTGAAGGCTCTTACAGACATGGAAACCCATGTTTTACTTTAAAAAAATAAACGAATCGATAGATTATATATCTATTGACATATGGCTAACGTCGCCAGGGTCTCCACTTGATAATCATAATCATAATCATAATCATAATCATTTATTGCATCATGCCTAACATTACATAAATTTGTTAATCTACGCTAGTACAGCATGTAACCCTGTGAGGGCGTTGCAATTTAGTCAATTGAATTAAATTATTTTAACACATTATTTATGCATGGCGAATAATATAACTTAAAATTATTTAAATTTATACATTTATAAATGGTTAATGTCAATGTTAAAGATAATATTAATGTCAAAATAAGTCAATATTAATAAAATTATATAAAAAAAAAAAATCAATGTCACAATAAATTAATAATAATAAAATTAAGGAAACAACAATAGAAATATTATGATAAACTGGCAATTGGTTGGACAAAAGTTTTATGTTAATAATTTTAATAATTTAATGATGTCAGTAAGGTTGCATTGCATACTAGATAATTATACATATTTAATTAAAATATTCACTTAAGGTATAATAGCATTTAGACTGTAAATACGTTCTTAGTTTCTTTGTAAATGTTGGCAAGCTTTCTGACTGAATTTCTTTTGGGAGCTTATTGAAAATTTTTACACACATGGAGTGCGGACCGGAGCTGAACATGGTCATGCTGGATTGAGGCAGTACCAGTTTGTTAGGGCGTCGTTGGCTATTATGTTTGGCAGTTTCTTTTAATAGTTGGAAACAGTTCAGATGTTTCTTTACAAATTTACATGCTTCAAGTATATACATACAAGTTAATGTGAGTATACTAAGTTCTATGAAGTGTTTCCTACAGCTCTCCCTTGCTTTTGCGTTTACTAGAGTCCGGATACATTTTTTTTGTAAAGTAAACAGTTTACATGCGTCTACACTATTTCCCCATAGTAGTATTCCGTACTGGAGCCAGGCGTGGGCATAAGCGTAATATGCGTTTTTGGCTGTTTTTAGATCGGTAATCTTTTTGAGTTCGTAGAGAGCATAACAGAATCTGGCAAGTTTGCTTGAAATATTTTGTATATGGGTTTTCCAGTTCAAATTTGTATCTATATATAATCCCGATATTTTAGAAGTTATGTATAATTTTGCAAATCAACGATTTCACGGCAATATACATGCCGTGCCGCATGTAGATCGATAGACCGAATTTAAAACTAGTGTTGGGGAACATTTGTAAGATAGTTGAAGATTGTTATTTTAATAACATTTATTAAAGTCATGCAAAATCAAACAAAAATATAAGTAATTAGGAACATAAGCATTAAAATTATTTGAGACCAAATGTATCCGATCAATTTCTTATCGTATAGTTAAGATTTAATTGTGAAAAAATTGCAAAATAGGTTGAAAATTGCTATTTTATTATCATTGATTTGTCATGCAAAATCAAATATATATACATAAGTAACAAGAAACATAATCATTGCAATTTGAGATCAAAGATATGGGATCAATTCTTAATCGTCTGGTTAAGTTTTGATTGGGAAAAAATGTAAAATAGATAAAGACTATTATTTTAATAACATTTATACCTCACCACCTTCCGTCTTAATTACTTTATTTATATCAAGTTTCTTACGAGAACGCTTCATATTAATTTACGAGCGCTGATAAAGCGCAATCCAGTGTCGATACGTGCAAACGATGATCCTTGCGCACATCACTACGGCACACTGAAGCTGCGCGCGAGTTCCCTACAGTGCGGTACGGCGTCTAAGTTACGGCAACATGCATGCCGCATCGCACCATACATAAATAATTAAGTTCTGGTGCGTTACGGCACCATTATATGCCGTACTTATTTTTTCGAAAAATGGAATACATTTGAAGAAAGAAACTTGGCTATATATTTATCTCTTTTCTACGTGAACGGGAACATATAAAACCCAACCCCGCACCGGGCGTAAGACACAGACAATTGACCGCCGCACAGTTCGGTAGTCAAATACGGCAAAACTCTGCCCGTAACGCAGCGAACGTGTTAATTAGGTTGAGATGTTTTGCTCTTTATATTGTTATTTATAGCTTAATGGTCTAATTTATTTTGTAGTTATTTACAATTGTAAAATTGCGTCCAATTTTCGATCAGAAAACATTGACTTTAAAATATGACTCTTACATTCGTATTACTTATATTATTATTTGGAATCTTCTGTTTTATTCTTCAATTTTTCAACTGTATGTCTCTATATCCTAATTTCTATATGTAAGAGAGTGCAAACGACTTGACCTATTTTTGAGAGCTGATATACATACCTCTATTGAATTTGTACACTCTTCTGTGATATTGAGATTGACATTTTGTACTCTGTAAAATATTCTGTGCTTAATAAAGTTTTAGTATTGATAATATATTTAAACTATAACTCTTTACTATTTTGAAATTACTTGTCAATTTGTGGGCGCATACAAATATTCGAAAATGTCGTAATAAAATATTTATTGTACCAACAGCAGTATTATAACTGCCAACGTAACATTTACGCTTTAACGATTATTTAATAGCCAAGCAACTTAAAACAAAAGATTTAAAGTCGTAAATGTTCGTAAATATGAATAAAGATTATCTTAAATTATCATGAGGTAACAGGAATCATTTAGCAAAATACCGCACAACACGTCGCTAAAATAAATAGAAAATTAATAAATAAAATATAATATATTTACTTCGCTTCATGCGATTAAAAAAAATGATAGTTTTTATATTTGACTTAATTTTTCAAAAACAGCTCAAGAGCTGCAAAGAAAATTTTACTCACGAATAGTTAATAATTAGAATACCTACAACTCAATATATTTCCATCATTCAATTTATGAATAATTACAATAGTAAACCACAACGCCATAATAACCTAAATATCAACTTGGTGACATTAGAAGGACATCCTACAAACGTCTTGCTTTCTGGGAACAAACGCATAATTTTATCCATTCGTATTTCCACAGATTGAGATCGTGACACAATCTAAACAGTATTTACATTTAACGGCCGCATAAATTAACCTAACTTTATGGTCCACAATACGATGATGTTTAGATATGTCATCTGCAATATCCGTAATCTTTCTGCTATTTGCAAAGCCCCCACGACATTTAGTTCGTGCCTTTAAATCAATGTGTCGCGGCCTGCGTAAAGTTTAATTAATTGGTGGGTTGTGACAATTATGGTTATTCGATATTTTAACCTTAAGTCTTATGAAATGTATGAAATATCCTCTCTACAAACTTTTTGTTCAACAAGACTCACTTGCAACTGCTTTACCAACCGGTGATTCACTTTAATCACAATTGAAAATAAGATATACATGTTCGAATGCATTTAAAATCCGATAAGCAAGTGCATTTCATCCCTATTAATAACTATGTACAAGTATTTTAAAGTTTACCCTAGAACGTAACAATATATGCATCTCTTTGCCACACACTAACCCGTTGCCTCTGTCTTTTTAGTTATAAAACGAAATTGGTAATAACATCTCTAGTGAGGTAAGGACAAAACATCAACATTTCTCATATGGGTTACTACCGTCGGTTCATCGCACCTTTTATTGAACGACGTTTGTTATTCAGATAAGTTTTGTATTAGCTTTTATAATCCTATCTTTGGCCTATACGCCAGGTATCGACGGTAGGCAGTAGGTATTTTTAAACCTGCAACCGTTTGAGCGTTCGAAATTCAATTTTTCGTATCAACTGGTTTTTAATTCGTCATCGTTCAGGTGCGAAATATTTTATCGTATCGTGTTCTATATTATTTAAATTATGACTGCCGTTGTCTTGGAACGTGTTCCATTTTTGATTTATAACTGTTTTAAAATTTGAATAAAGAATGCATCTTTTTTATTTTGACTTATAAAACAATATGTAAGTTACTTGGTGAAAGGGTTTCGAAGTTTATTGATTAAAATCGATATTAACATGTAAAGCTAATCACTTTTTTACGTCAGTTGACGCCCTTTGAACTATAGATTAGGAGATAAATTCTTCGAACTCTAGTGTTTGAGACTTTATGCGTAGCTTTATGTGTAGTAGTGTAGTTATATCTTGCGATACCTTTATCGGCTGGATACCTGTTACGTTGCCTAACATTAAGATAGTCTATTTTGACTTATTTAATCTATGCTTTAACGGAAGTGATTTATTTTGTGTATGGTAACAATGATTTTTGTGACTTCCGCCCCTTTCTTCTCCTCTTGGTTCTACGCAATAAACGTGTCGGTATCGCCTCTCGAATTTTTATTTAATTATACAGTCCACTTGCATACTCTTTCATGGTCCTTCAGCCATTTAAGGGCCCCGGGAGGACAATTTGTGCTAAAGTTTGTGCAGTAACATATCCACTAAAGTGCAAAGTGTATAATCGGCCGATCGAGATTGGCGGCGTGTGCGGCGGTGAAGTGCCGTCATTGCATCGGATGCCATTGTGGCATCGTTCTGCCTAATCGAGCTGGGTTTCTACGTGCCAACTGCATCATATTCAAGGATTAACGCCAAACGAAGCACCTACAAGATACCACACCAATTGCTGAACGGCGTTCACTTTGTCGGTGAATGTCTAGTGGGAGCTGCCATTACGCCGCGCATCTCCGGACTACAATAATTTACAACGGACGGATCTACAGTGCGTGCGTATTTAGGAAAAAGCCCCCAAGAACCTCATCATATTTTATCTTTACAGCCTTCATCATCGATCATAAATATATTCATAATTTTCTGCGTACGCAGACGCCATTATTAAAATTCTGCAGCAGATTTTAATTTTAATATCTACTCAACACACTGTTGCACAACACTCACATCATGTAGTCACACTTTTCTGTCAGGAATGTAATGATAACTTGGATAAATCTCTGTCTGAATTTTGGAAAATAGAGAGTGTTCCACAGTTATTTCCTGAAAAGTATTCAGAGCATGACACTTGCGAAAATAATTTTATTGAAAATGTAAACTTAGATACAGTTGCTAAAAATTTCCAAGTTGCCTTACCTTTGAAATTGCCTTTAGAGTCGATCAATCAATCTCTAGGGGACTCCTTGCACCTAGCTATGAAAAGGTTTCATAATTTAGAAGCTAGATTTCAAAAAGATGCCTTGCTCTATGAGCTGTACAGAGACTTTATACATGATTACATTAAGCAGGGGCATGCTACAGTCATTGACATAAGTCAGTATGACCTGAGCTCTCAACCAGTTTATTTCTTGCCTCACCACCCGGTATTAAAACTTGACAAGAAAACTACCAAGTGCCGGGCGGTGTTTGATGGGTCAATGAAAACTAGCAAAAAGATATCTCTAAATGATTTGTTATTAAATGGACCAGTGGTCCAAAGAGAGCTGGCTGATATATTAATACTTTTTAGAGTTAATGAGTATTTTTTCATTGCTGACATTAAAAATATGTTCCGCAAAATTAATTTAGATCCAAAGTACAGGCCTCTACAAAATATTTTATGGAGGGACTCCCCACAAGATAATATTCAATGTTTGCAGCTTAATACAGTTACTTATGGGCTAAAAAGTTCCTCATTCTTGGCCACACGTTGTTTAAAAGAGTTAGCAGACAGATACAAGGAGGAATATCCTCTAGCTGCTGAAATTATTTACAATTACATGTATGTAGATGACGCCTTAGTGTCACACCCTTCTCCAGAGAGATTGATTGAAGCGAGTAAACAGCTCTGCATGCTTTTAGATATAGGAGGTTTCCAACTACATAAATGGGTATCTAATTTACCAGATATTCTGCATAACATTCCAAAAGCTCAACAACATTTTGATGATGTAGATTTGGAGAAAAATAATTCGTCATTAAAGACCTTGGGTATGAATTACAATACAAAAGCTGACTCATTCATAATAACTAGCCCAAAAATGTCAGGAGCTATACCTAAGACAAAACGTGAAATTTTAAGTTTCATTAGTAGGTTTTTCGACCCTCTGGGACTTGCTGGTCCTATAATTGTTGGTGCTAAAGTAATTATGCAGAAAATTTGGAAATCAAAAATTGGCTGGGATTCAGTTCCTGACAATGACATTCTAAACTCATGGGTTGAATTTTATAACAGTCTCTCTGATATGAAGCCAATTAGTATAAAGAGGCAAGTCAATTTACAAAATACCAGTTCTGCCCAGATAATAGGTTTTGCAGATGCTGCCAGTTCCATTGCATATGGCTGCTGCGTGTATTTAAGGGTCATTGATCCAGAAGGACAGGTAAAGGTTTCATTACTTTGCTCCAAGTCACGCATTAATCCAGTCCAGCAGAGCCTAACTGTGCCCAGGCTCGAGCTGAATGCTGCTCTTCTGCTTGCCAAGCTTGCTGCTAGGGTCTACGATGCACTGGCTATAAAGCTGAACATTAGCAAGGTAATCCTTCACTCTGATTCAAAAATATTCCTAGCATGGAACAAGACAAGCACGACCAGCCTAAACGCCTATGTTGCGAACAGGGTAAGGGTCATACAACAACTTACACAGCGCTTTGCATGGTCTTATATAAGTTCTGAGCAAAACCCTGCTGACTGTCTCAGCAGAGGAGTACTGCCTCATGAGCTACACAAGCATCCCCTATGGTGGTCTGGCCCAGCGCTGCTGCATTCCAGTGAGTATGTACCTAATGTAAATATAGACTTACCTTCTGACTTACCTGAGCTTAAGTCCAACTCTGCATGCTTCAACGCTATGGTTTGTACCACATCTGCAGATTGTCAATTAAATCTTGATTTTTTACATAAATTTTCGTCTATAGAGAAAATGCAAAGGGTCTTGGCTTACATATTGCGGTTTATTCAGAATGCAAAGTCAAATAATACCTCTAATAAACTTAACTACCTTACTAGTAAGGAATTGCAAGCCTCATTAAACATGATTGTTAAATGTGAGCAACAAAATTATTTTAAAGATGATATATGTACATGCTTTGAAATGTAAAAAAAACAATTGTAAAAGGTAATTTAAAGCCTTTACACCCTTTTATTGATGACAGTGGACTGCTTCGAGTGGGTGGTAGACTGCAAAACGCCAATATTCCATATTCTCAAAAACATCCCATAGTCTTACCTAGAGAATCGCGTGTCACTGAATTAATAATTCAATATGAGCATATAAGAAATCTACATGCAGGCCCCAAGCTGGTACTGGCATCAATAAATCAAAGGTTTTGGATCGTGCATGGCATGAGACAAATTAAGAAAGTTACATATAAATGCATTGTTTGTTTCAGGCTGAAAGCTCAATCAGCTTCTCAGATGATGGGTTCTCTGCCACAGGATCGTGTCAACGCATGTCGCCCCTTCCAAAAAGTTGGCTTGGATTATGCTGGTCCATTTTCTATTAAACAAAGCAGGATCAGAAAGCCATTAATTACTAAAGGTTACATTTGCCTATTTGTTTGCTTTGTTACGAAGGCGTTACTTCTCGAGCTAGCCTCTGATTTAAGAACTGAAACGTTTTTAGCTTGTTTAAGACGCTTCACGTCACGTAGAGGTTTGCCTACAGACATATACAGCGACAATGCGCCCACGTTCAAGTGTGCAGGGAGCCAGTTAAATGAATTAAAAGTTTTACATAATTCGGCTTCCCATCAAAGGCAGGTGAATGAATTCACAGCCCAGAAGGGCATTCAATTTCATTATGTTCCATGCTACTCACCGACCTTTAATGGGATGGCAGAAGCTGGTGTTAAAAGTGTTAAGCACCACCTAAAAAGAATTGTGCAACGAGCTGTACTCACTTACGAGGAGTTCAACACTGTTTTGTGTCAAATAGAAAGTATTTTAAATAGTAGACCACTTTTACCTTTGTCTAGTGATGTAAATGACTATTCTTGTATAACTCCAGGTCATTTTTTAATAGGATCAGCTCTGAATTCCTTCCCAGAGACCAGTGTCACTGTTAGCACTAGATTGCAGTTTTGGAAAATTTGTAATGATATGAAAAACCAATTTTGGAAATATTGGAGTAAAAGTTATTTAAATAGTTTACAGTCACGTCCAAAATGGCAAAATATAAAAGCTAATATTGATGTTGGCAAGCTGGTTATCCTTAAAGATGACAACACTGACCCTATGTATTGGCCACTAGCCAGGGTAACACAAATTTTTCCAGGCAAAGATGGCAAAGTACGTGTTGTAGAAGTAAAATTACCTAATGGCCATGTCCATAAGCGATCCATTGTGAAAGTGTGTCCTCTCCCTATTGAATAAGTTTAATTTTTAATTTAGTGCATATTTTTGTTATTGTTTAAAGTGTCCAATTTCATTTTCTTAGTAATTTCATACTTACATAGTTTACATACCTTAGGTTAAACTGTATAAGTTTTTGTTTAAGACTAGAAGTCCTGTAGAATAAGTGACACTTTGTATAAGTCTAGAATTCTATTCTGAGTACATAATTACCTATTTTTTAGTACTCCACATTCCTATGTGTAATACACATACATATTTTAGTCCTTACTTATGTACCTAGTTATGTAACTTAAGTACCTACTTACCTTTTCTAAGAGTCTAGTGCTCAAATGTTACTAGCAATGTATTCAGTTTACCTTTCAGTTTCTAGTACTTAGGTTTCTAATGTGTACTTACATTTTAGGCCTCTAGCATTTACTTAAGCTCTAAGCATTCACTTAAGTTTGATGTCACAACAAAATTTAGACTTGTTCCAAAAATTCTATAAAGGTATTTGCAACATTGAAGTAAAACAACAATTGAAGTATATATTTTTAATTGTATAAAAAACAAGCATAATTATGGCTTTATTTAAAGTTTGTAAAATCTGTTTTAATTACCAGTAATTTACAATTTTGTTGTGGCCCGCAACATGTTACGTTGCCTAACATTAAGATAGTCTATTTTGACTTATTTAATCTATGCTTTAACGGAAGTGATTTATTTTGTGTATGGTAACAATGATTTTTGTGACTTCCGCCCCTTTCTTCTCCTCTTGGTTCTACGCAATAAACGTGTCGGTATCGCCTCTCGAATTTTTATTTAATTATACAGTCCACTTGCATACTCTTTCAATACCTACTTCGAAATTTCAGACTTACAAAAATTTTGTAGATCAAAATTTGCGCATTCTGTAACGTTCTCTCACACTGCTATGATTGATTTTGTCTAGTGATGGACTATTATTAGGATATATACAGATAACACAGTCCATTGTATTATTGCCGGTGAAGTAACAAATCCCGAGTACGATTCCTACCTTCACGCGTCGTACGGTCGTACCTATATGACAGACAATATTAGTGTTTGTTTAGTTGTGGACGTTAGTGATGTCTTATTTGTGTTGTCCATGCCACTGGCGACATACTCGTAAGTAAGGAATCCTGTTGCTTAGGTAAGTATAAATCAGATTCCTAAATCCTACATCCCTCTATATAAACACACACATACACGTGTATATTATGCATATCTACCACAAGTATCTATCAAATTTAATAGCGAAAGTTTGTTAGACTAATCTCAATAGTCACGAGTTCTGAAACTCGCACGACAAATATCACTTTCCACTCTGATGTTTTAAATGTCTAGATTGAGCGTCGCCCTACAATGAAAACAAAAAAAACAAGGCAACATTATCAAGCATGTGTGCGTGCAGGCGATGTTTTACACGTTCGTCTATTGTCTCTTTGCTTCATGTGTACGAAATGATTTAAAAATTGTGGCCAACAGTTGGTCACAATTTTTTGACACGTTTGCGCGGATTCGATGTTCCATCTAGATATTTAAAACATCAGAGACTTTCCACCACAATACGGAGAGTCCACATTTTGTAATAATAATGGTGTTATCTTTACTGTCTCTGTACCTTTTATTATAGCGATAGAACTTATAGAAGACATAAGATAACACGCGGTATCTCTGTCTCGCTCTATTATAGTAACTTACATCGAAACAGATAGCGTTTGAAACGATATGAATATTAAACAGGTAACGTGTAAGTAAAAAGTCAAGTACGGGGAGATATTCCGCCATATTGTGACGTTTTAATGCTGTGAGTGTGTGTGTGTGTTTGTGAGTGGCTCTACAAAGTGTTAATTTTTTTTTGTTAAATGTATTGTATAAATAACTAGTTATTGCCCGCGGATTTGTTTGCGCGAATGAACAATTTAACGGATTTTAAAATCGAATAACCATCCCGTCATTTGTACAAAAAATTTTAAACTTTGAATTTTAATAGCATCAAACTATAAAAGAATAATTTTCTAACTTGTTATGTACTTGAAAATCTGCAGAATTTCAGACAAACCCTGGTTACCCACTTTTAGGGTCAGATTTCACAAAATCCCTTTTTAGCTGGTCTTTTTCTCTTAAACTACTAGTCTTCCAGATTACTGTTTTATAGGTCAAGAAGTTACTTTTCAAGTTTTCGTATTTATTCCAAGAATAACTAGGTATCTTTTCGCTCTTATATACCACCATCACCAACCTATTGTTACTAAACCCACTCTTCTTTTACTTTGGAAGTCCTCCAGTATTTGATATCAAGTTCGACGAAGACCATGGGTTATCCGTCTGCCACATTTTATCACAAACTGTTCGAAATAATTACGATCATGACGACTTTTATAAGAGTCAAAACATTGATTCCGCATTTTGCCACCTCCTTACTGTCTTAAATAAAGTTTTCCGGGATAAAGGCTAGCCTCAATCCACATCCCACATGTAAATTGGTTCAGCAGATGAAGCGTCAAAAGATAACAGAGACTAGACAGAAGCTTTACAGTAGTATCATAGTTAGAACATTGATTTCTTTACGAATAATGTTCATACTTTTGGCTGTATGTACTTTATGTTACAAATAAAGAGATCTAAAGAGATCTATATCTATAAGGTTTATCTTAATTTTCTCATTAGAAATTAATTATTGGCGAATATATTATACCTAATACCAAAAAACGGTTGTAAATCGAGCCCTGGACGCCTCGCTGCACCAACTGTTCTATGATTTGTCTCACAACCCTCAACATTAGGAACCCATGACCAAATGACAAAGTTTTGACGTCACTAACCGGTCCAACACAAAAGATTAACCATCCCACGTAACAATAGTACAACGAATTAAAGACAAACGGTTATCTAACTCTCGCGTACTGAATGAACATCGAATCGAAAAAAGGAGCCATCTTAATGAGTCTTTGTAGATAAAAACGCCGCTGCGGCATCGTCAAAGCGGTCTGAGCAAATAAAAGATCGGACTCAATGTGAAAATCTTTGCGTATTGTTTTATATTAAAGTGAAACAACAATAGGTAGCCCTTTCAATGGGCAATGCCGCCACAATGAGAGCCTTGCGGGGGAGGTTACATGCGGCGGGTGTTTTGGTTTTCTATTTTAATTTATTAAATAAAGTTGGCGAAACATTATTGCTTTTTACAAAATAAACTGACTACAACATCAACAAGCAGAGAAAAAACTACCCGCCAGATGGTGCTCTACTCTACCCATTTAGGTTCTCGTCACTATAAATTAATCAAGCATAAACGCAAGATGATTGCTGTAAATCGTTGAGCAGTTCCCTCGTCTGTCGTTCGGCTTCATAAGATCTTCTTCAGACCTTCATAAAATTGTAGTGCTTTAATATAAGTACTTAATGAAAAATTTTTAACATTAACAATATACACTAGTCGCCCGTACAATTTTCGAAAGTTCCCCTAAATTTCTCTGATATGCCATCATCGAATCCTCGTCTCCTTATCACGGGACCACTCTTGGAATATCCACCCGAAGGCTTTCCGACATGGCTTCACGACTGTTATCTATCGATAACAAGCGGGACCGACGACTTTACGTGCCCTCCGGCGCACGAAAACGCTCAAGAATGCCACTAGCGGTCACTCATCCAACTACCGACCGCGCCCGCAGTTGTTTAACTTTGTCGATCACTTAGGATTAGCAAACCGCCGGAACATTAACTACATATCTGTTAGTATACCTAGTACAATATTACCTATAAGTATTGTGTATGACAGTCGGTACCAAGTTATGTTAGTAATAGCCCTCCGTACCAGAAAAATAATCAATCAAATCGCGATATCCCGCCATGTAAACCCCTTCCAACCCAGTTCGGAACATAAGTGGACAATAGCGACAACGCTCACCTTGTGAACATAATGTTAATGTGAAATACAACATCTCATTGTGCCGTCAGCCGGCCGGTCCAACGTCGCTGTTTCCATTACTGTCCACGCCAAGTGACGATTTCAGCTTTTTGGTACATACTATTGTCGTTGGATGAAACAATGCCCTTACATACGTATATTTATATTTATATTTCGGATAGTTTAATCGGACTGCTATGTTACTGTTGTCCTATTGTAGGTACCTATAGTTACTAATTTGTCCAATATTTTGAACGAGGTCTTCGGCCTTTAGTATCCATAAATCAACGTAATACATCTAAATATGTACTTAAATAAAAATTGAAGGATCTGTCTGCGATTTCAAAATAAATTTGTTTGCTCTATGTGAACTTTCACTGAAAGATAGAGGAGAATATAGGGCAACATTATTCGACAAAACCAGCATTCGACTTTGAATCGCGGAATTCCTACAGGATCTTGATTTACATGAAAAAACTAAGTAACTAAATAAAACCAAGATAAGTAAATACTCGCACTAGGATTCCCTGTGTCTCTGGCATTAACCGTTAACAAACATTCATTTATCACACAAATATCTATTCCAAAATCCTTCTAACACAGCCCGGCATAGCAACCATTGTATCATATGGATCTGACAATGAAACTTAGTTTAATCAAAGATCGAAGGTACCACCAACCAGCGGGTTCCCTTCCAAGCGGCGCGTTTGTTCGTTTTTCAATCGCGGCCATTAGCGATCGGTAATTACAGAACTCGGAATTATCTAAGTTCTTCCCGTTGACAGGACTGAGTGGTGACTTGACACCGGATGGAGTATCTTCGTGGACATGTAACATGGTCTGAAGTAAATAGTTACTCAACCTGTACAGAACTAAAAATTGCTGACCACATATATTATACGTAGACGAGTAATTAATATTTTTAATTTTAGTCTGTGTCGGTCACAGTTTTCATTGCAGTGGAACGGTGGTGCTGCATGCTTGTTTGCCACCATAATTCTATGATTAAATCTTCACAAATTTATTCTTCACCGTGTCAAGTTAAAAATTAATTTCCAAAATGCTGTTAATCCTCGTGTTTGTCAAACTCCTTGGCTCTCCCTTTACAACCTGGATCACCGAGAATATGTAATTGCCAGTCCCCGCGAAATACAAACGTATCACCTTTGCTCACAGTTCAATTTAGCTTGTAAGCAAAATTTACTTACGACATTTTAAGTTCTCGCCATTACTATCGGCTTCGCCCGCGTGAAATTCGTTTAAACATTTTTCATACAAACTTTCATCCCCTATTTCAAGCCTTTAGGGGTTGATTTTTGAAAAAGCCGTGAAAACGTCACAGACAGATAGACAGACTTTCGCATTTATAATATCAGTATGGATTCCCAGGATCCAAAAGCTGGCACTTGTCTGAAATACAATTAAAAGGAATTCCATATCCAACTTGAACTAAACGCGAAAACTGAACACAATTCGGGTTAGAATCCCTCGCATCAATAAAACGTGAAATTTATTCTCTCATAAAATGAAATTAATTTGTTGATTCTATCTCAGTTAAGTGTTTCTGTGTGACTGTGGATTTAGCAAATGACCATTAAATAGAATAAAACACACGACGACGCAGTTTTATCTTCGCGTATTCTCCGAAATCTTAAAGGATGTTTGATTACGTTACCTACTTACTTTATTCGCCATAGATAAACAACATAAAACACTTGAATGCATTCTTTGTTACAAGTGTTACAACGTTTCTTGTATTGTAAAAGGAAAAGTGTGTCCAGATATTTATTTATTTATTACCTTTGAACAATACGTCAATGAATGTGTACGTACCTATGTAGCCGTGGTAATATTTTTTTTTGTTTTTAAGGATTACCGGGACTGGGACGATCTAAAATACTAAGTTTTTATTAAGATTTAAAATGTAATTATATATATATTGTAATCTATCTATCTATATACTTTGTATAAAGAGATATAAAAAACCATGTAAGAAGGGTCTCCATAGAGTTAAAAGTTAAAACGTACAAAATAAAATTTTGACTTTAATACGTCGTTTAAAACTGATAAGTATAAGTTATAAAATGTGTTACAGGACAACATCTGCCGGGTCAACGAGGACCGAATTGCTTAGAACTGTAAAAACAGATACACATGAGGGCTAACCTCATACTCATCAACTGCGTCACTTCACTTTTACTAACTTGTAACCCGGCGAATCACTATAAAATTAATTAACTCACACTAAAACCAAACCTTTGTATCACACTTCGGCAGACCCATGAATAAAGACGAAGATATCACATTCCAAAATTGTGTATGACACTGCGATGATAAAACACACGCTTTACAAGACAATGTCATCGAAAAAAAAAAGAATTAACCATAAAAACACTGATATAGAGACGGAGAGTACTCGCTTCATTTTGTAACCCTATACAAAAAAGGTTGATGTAAAAAAACGAATCTAATCTCAGCTGTCATCGGCGGTAAGGAAAATAACCAAGAATATGAAGGCAGAGCTAATGAGACAAAAGGGTTAATGAGCATAACAATGGTGGGGCAGTAAAATATTGGATTTATTCGTGGGACAGGTCGAAGCGATCCGCTGATAACGCGACGGGTTAAGGTGAAGATTGAATTTGGATTTGGGTTACGTTGTCACCTTATAATTTTTTAGGGTTGACAAATTTTAATAATATTTTTTATTTTTTAAATACTATAAAAATCGATTTATCGTTGTTTATAAATTGATTTATTTATTACAAAAGCATGTAAGCGTCTTTTGTGTTTAGAATATTTTAATTAATTCATAATAAAGTAGTTTAATAAAAAATGCAAATTAATGAATTTCTCTATAAGGTGTATGAATAAGTATTTGATACTATAGGTACTAAACTAAAAAACGACCCAAAAAATACCTATTAAAAATGGATTGTTAGTGTAAAAATCGTCTCACTTAAACTGAATTTATTTAATTTGAAACAAATCGCTTCACAGTTTTAACTTTTAAATCTTCTAATCTACGTTTTAATATTAAAAAAATGCCTTTTTAGTGACAGGATTCTTTAAATTGACATTTTTATTTATGCCCCGGTGAAAATAAGACTAACCCCTAAGTTACCCCAAGTTTAATACATCTTACATCAGTGAAAACCGCATTCAATTCGGTTAAGTGTAAGGTGATAAAATTTAAGTCATTTCAGAAATTAGCGAGAGTATAATAAACGCATGTTCTACCAGAGAGAAATTCAAAAATCTTTGTCATAAGATAATATATGCGTTAATTAAAGATTTTCTCACATATCTTTTCTTTCACACATTGATCGGTAAAAATTTTATTATATAGATGATCACCCGTAGGATTTTCTTTGATAATACTGATCAGTGATTAATAAGTAAGATATTATTATTGGATCGTTCAAGTTTATTGCCCAGTGTCATGTAACAGTTGTCTAATAAAATATTGTCTGATTGAACTGAAACATAAAAGTTATAATGCCTTTAAGCTCAGGTTTACTTCCGATTAATATAAAGTAAACAAGTTATAGCAAGGCTTTATGACCGCGGCAATTTCTTTAAAGATAAGATTCATTCTCAAAGTCATTAAAAGTCAATTAAATAGTTACTAATTAGATAACGGTAGTAGAAACAAAAAATACTATTAAAAATACGATGTTAACTGATTTTTGTAACATTTTGTCTTTTAGTCAAAGATTAATTAGTTACTTAACCGATTTATATGGGACTCTCAGTAACAGATAGAGGAGGTTGTGGAGCAACATATAGGCTATAATTTTATCCACGAGAATCCATGGAATTTCCACGGGACCGGGATTTACGCGAACAAGGTCGCGCACATCTCGTTTTTAAATAAAATAATATTTACCAACCATATATTTTTCACAACCAACCCAATAACTTGATAATTGAATAACAACTACCCCTTAACGCGATGCACTCGGACCACAATGATCAAATTTCGTTTTTATTGTTAATCCTGCCACAAATGAGCGGCATACTTCGGCCCTAAGTTGACCGACACAAAAAGCGAAAAAAATGTACACTTATTCCGAGATTTCGAACGAATCTTTTTCCGTAAGTTTTATTAAGTTTCAAGGTTGTTGTAACTAATGATTGTCAGGTCTTTGTTCTTTAGTAACTAAGTATAATAAATATAATAAGATAAAACGTTTTTGTCGGTTTGTGATTTCTGATCGAAAAAAAATACCTATCGATTAATTTAGATACATTTATTTTTATAAATAATAATTTATAGAAAACTATTTAAGTGCGAGTAGAAGTTAAATACATAAGGTTCCGTACCTGCCGCTGAGCGACGTTAATCTAAAATAATTATATTTGGTCATTAACAAAATAGAAAATACAAAAACTATTTTTTTAAGATTACTTGAATAGGGATCATCTTTGGAATCTTAGTTTATATTATTTGTTGTGATAGCGAGTACGGTACAACCCGTACGATGCATTACGTGAAAATTTAAATTCAAATTCAAATATTTATTTCTTCGAAGTAGGTTTTTACAAACACTTATCGAACGTCAAGTTACGCCATCGCTTCAACAAATTGTCTACCTGTTTCCTTTCAAGCGACAGAACCCTGTGACAGACAGCGGTTATGTTGGGGTTTGATTTGTCATCCAGCATGGAACCCTAAGAACCATGGATATACTATCTGGTAAATGATCGCCGTCGCTTACGAACATCAATAACACCAAAGAAATCGCTGATGCGTTGCCGGTAGAAAAGTATTATTCCAAATATAAATACTTTTAAAATATTTTATAAATATTGTAGTTAACGGAGCGATGAGTCAGTAACTTACAATATAACTCCATGTCCGGGCATAAACGTTGCTCTGAGAATTTTTAAACAAAGACATTTAAAAATTAAAATATATTTCATCTTTTCTTGACACCATGGACATAATCCAAATACCTTTTTCGTGAAACGTAAAACCACAGGGGTTTAAAACTAAAAATTTTGAATATTTCATTCGCACTGACCCATTAAACGTCCTTTTATATAACGGTCGATTAATAAAATGAGTAAGCGATACAGAATTACAAGAATTTAGCTATAATTTAAACAATGTTTACCAAAAAAGCAATGTAATAAAATTTTTAGAGTTCCGTTACCAAAAATACTTACCGAACCCTAATACCTAATACAACATTGCTTATCTAAAGTTCGTTTATTCGTGGCTTTATTTTTTGAACCTTAACAGATACTTGCCATTATTACATATTATTATATCTAAGGCGCTGTAAGTAACAAATAGTAAAAAAAGTATTCAGCACCATAAAGATTTCACACAGGAACAAAATAAAAACGAAATAATAAACGAGAATTATGAAAACGACACCTGCGCTTGGCCGATTTGTAAATAAAAAAAATACAATTGGTATTCAATAAGACTATTTAGTTGAATAAATCGTTAAATTATATAAATATAGCATCAATAATATAGTGTTCTTTATTTCTTCTTCCGTAGATAAGCAAAAGAAAAGTTAATGATATAAGTAAATTAAGTTTCAGTATTTTGAATTTTGTACAGACTTTTAATCTTCAGATTAAGAAAATTAACATTTTATTAAATTGTTTGTGTGTCATGGTTAAATTATATGCTCAGTACAAAAATTCTATTAGTTATTTAAATTTACATACATAATATTCCGCCCGTTGAATCAACTTCGACAAATCGTGCACTTTCGTTGTAGGTTCAATCGTGTTGACATCTGATTTCCATATGTAGACAACATTCGGTTTGACTGTCCAAATCAATAAATTGAATCGATTTAGACAGTATACTACTAGGAATGTAGGTAGTACAAAAGGTACCTACTTCTTAAGTGATTGTGCTTTTGCAATCAATACAATATAGTACCTACAGCATTTGCTCTGATTTCTAAAAAAGTTAAAAAAGTACTATAGGTATTATATGTAATATCAAAAAATATGTAAGAATCCAAAAAAGAATCCCTTTTTCCATTTATTACCCTGAGAAAATGCGTCATTTTTGTAAAATCAACCAAAAAAAATATATTGCGACATTGTCTAAACTCTAACAAAAATCCAGCGGTGAACGAGAGCGCCTTGCAAATCGTCGTAGGTTCTTTCTTTTTTCTGATTACGCCCACATTTGTCCCATACCACTTAAGGGTGGTCAGTTAATCGCATTAAATGCGAGTACATTAAAGCAATTAGCTCGCTATCGTAAAGAAATGATAAGTAAATGTTTCAACCGCAACCGAACGATATTCGATACTGCCTCCTTTCGCTTTTTCTTTGCATCGATGTTCCCGATAATGATATTTTACTTTGTTTCGTGAAAAAGCAAAGAAAACGAAATAAGACAATAATAAAATGTATATAATAAATCCTGAGATATTTATATTAACACTAAGTATACATACATTGTTATTATTATAATTTCATATCACGCTGTATGTAAGTATAGAATCTATAATAGGTATTAGGCTTTGATGTTTTAAATGTCTAGATTGAGCGTCGCCCTACAATGAAAACGTAGGCGTAAAGCATGTTTGCGTGCAGGCGATGTTTTACCCGTTCATCTATTGTCTATGTGTGCGTAATAATGTGCGTATTGATATAAAAATTGTGGCTAACAGTTAGCCACAATTTTTTGACACATTTGCGCGGATTCGATGTTCCATCTAGATATTTAAAACATCAAAGGTATTAGGTAACTATCTGCCTTTCTTTTATTCTATCTTACTGCTTTATTTAGTACTGCCAATACATTAAAATTAAATAGACACGTCTAATAAAAATGTGTACCTAATGTATTCATAAAGTTCTTTCATAAAGTAATGTATTCATGAATTTCACACAATTTTTCATAAACCTTTTAACACGATTTCATTGGTATAATTTTCACAATTCACATACAACCCACATACATACAGTTACAAGGCTCAAATATTCAACGTTTGTCCTAACCAACCGGAGTATTGAGCGAATCAATGATAGCGAAACACCCTTTATTAATAGGTGTGTAGTCCCTTTAATGGTGTCCCATCGCTGTTGACAATGTGAGCGGCGAGCGCAAAGGGGAACAGGTGTAGTCGCGCCCGCTAGGCTTTCAGTATGCCGCGGGGACGGTGCAAGCTGTGAGCTTTAAGCTTCGAGCTTAAAGCTGTAAGCTTTACGGTATGAGCTTTACGTTTTGAGCTTTCAGCTTCGAGCTTTACGCTATGAGATGTATGCTATGAGCTTTATGATATTAGCTTTAAGCTATGAGCTTTACGCTATGAGATTTAAGATATGAGGTTTACGCTATGAACTTTACACTATGAGCTTTTGCGGGATCAGCTTTACTCTACGAGCTTTTACTCTATGAGATTTAAGCTATGTAATGGTGTCCCATCGCTGTTGACAATGTGAGCGGCGAGCGCAAAGGGGAACAGGTGTAGTCGCGCCCGCTAGGCTTTCAGTATGCCGCGGGGACGGTGCAAGCTGTGAGCTTTAAGCTTCGAGCTTAAAGCTGTAAGCTTTACGGTATGAGCTTTACGTTTTGAGCTTTCAGCTTCGAGCTTTACGCTATGAGATGTATGCTATGAGCTTTATGATATTAGCTTTAAGCTATGAGCTTTACGCTATGAGATTTAAGATATGAGGTTTACGCTATGAACTTTACACTATGAGCTTTTGCGGGATCAGCTTTACTCTACGAGCTTTTACTCTATGAGATTTAAGCTATGTAATGGTGTCCCATCGCTGTTGACAATGTGAGCGGCGAGCGCAAAGGGGAACAGGTGTAGTCGCGCCCGCTAGGCTTTCAGTATGCCGCGGGGATGGTGCAAGCTGTGAGCTTTAAGCTTCGAGCTTTACACTATGAGCTTTACGCTATGAGCTTTAAGCAATGAGTTTTAAGCTTCGAGTTTTACGCTGTAAGCTTTACGCTATGAGCTTAACGCTTTGAGCTTTACGCTATTTGCTTTGCTCTATGAGCTTTACTTTACGAGCTTTACTCTATGAGATTTAAGCTATGTAATGGTGTCCCATCGCTGTTGACAATGTGAGCGGCGAGCGCAAAGGGGAACAGGTGTAGTCGCGCCCGCTAGGCTTTCAGTATGCCGCGGGGACGGTGCAAGCTGTGAGCTTTAAGCTTCGAGCTTTACGCTTTGAGCTTTAAGCTTCGAGCTTTAAGCTGTAAGCTTTACGCTATGAGCTTTAAGCTTCGAGTTTTACGCTGTAAGCTTTACGCTATGAGCTTTCACGCTATGAGCTATACGCTTAGAACTTTACGCTATGAGCTTTACGCTATGAGCTTCACACGCTATAATATTTAAGATATGAAGTTAACGCTATGAGCTTTACGCTCTGAGCTTTACGGTATGAGCTTTACGCTATAGGCTTTGAGCTTCGAGATTTAAAATTTACGTTTTAAAATTTTAAAGTTATTTAAAATTATTTAAAATTATTTAAAATTTAGCTTTACTCTATGAGCTAAGCGCTATACTTAAGTCTTAAGCTGTAAGCTTTATACTATTAGGTTTAAGCTGTGATCTTTAAACTATGAACTTTAGTATATGAGCTTTAAGCTGTCAGATTTAAGTTCTGGTGTTCTGATTTTAAAGTGTACTTTTTGGATGTAGAGTTGGTGTTGATATTTAGGCGTTAATTTCAAAACGTAGGATATTTATATTGTGATGATAATAATGTTTAAAATGCCACAGGTTGCTATTATATTTATATGTTCATAAACAAGATACTTGATGTTTACCAGCACACCCATTAGCAACCCATGTTAAAGAACTTAGTTCAAAATAATCATCTTATCAACTTCCCCCTCGAGTTTGTAACTTACGCCAACATAAACATATCCAATTCCTTTCAACCAAAGCTCACATATGCAAGCGGTGCCAATTTGTTTCGTATTATCTGTACGTAACTGACAGACAAACAGACAGATTGACGTCTATTTGTATAAGACAAGACGAAGGTTGTTTTTTGCTTGTTTAAAGAAATCTATTCATGTTTGAGACTGTGAGAGCTATCTTTATGTATTTGTACCATCGCAAGTACGCTTATTAGTAGTGACTTCAACCCATTAGTAGCCCACTGAGCACGGATCTCCTCTCATCATTGAGGAAGCCTGGATACTCCACCATGCTGCTCCAGTGCGTACTGGTGGAGGGGTTGGGGACTTAAGTGTCAGAAGTTATTATAATGTCTAAAGGCTTCCGATGAGGCTAATATCCGGAACATGCTTTACGTGCCCTGCGAAGCACGGAAACACTTAATAAACAGATAATATTAAAGATAAAAGGATGTTATCTTAGGTGCTTTAGTAACGAGGCAAGATAAATAAAGTCATAAAACACTGAAGATTTTAAATATCGAATGTCCAAACACGAACATCATAACAACCTATAACTGACCGCTGCTGGGCTCGGGAAGATAGTCTTTCACAGTGCAAAAGATAGGTCAGTATTAAGTACAGGGGCCGTATTACGAACTCTTAATTCTAGACAGTTCACGTTCACAACGTGTGGGTGTCTCTGTCACCCACACGCTGTGAACGTAAACTGTCTGGAATTAAGAGTTCATAAAAAGGGGGCAGGTCGTAACCCACCACGCTGGCCAAATGCGGATTAACGACCTACACATAACTATATGAGCAATATGGGGACACTGTTAGGTTTAAAGTGCAGTTTTTGTATTGCCTGAAGGGCTTACGTAAAAGCAGACGAGCCATCTGATGGTAAGTGGTCATCGTCACCTATAGACACGAGCAACACCAGAGGTGTCACCAGTCCAACGCCGGCCCTAAAGGAGAACTCTTTTTACACCTTTCTTGAAGAACCCCATGTCATAGCGTTCCGGGAATACCTCATCTTACCGCAGTTTATCTCACTATGTTTTTTTTTACTGAAGCAAGTAATAACTCATTACTACGCACATACTTCTTGAAACAAAAGTAGTGCATTTGAACTAGGCCCCTTCTTTTTGGGTTTTCAACTTAACAACGTGGCTATCACTACACAAAGACGATGCTAGTCAAATATCAGTGTATCTATGAAAGTTTCCGGCGACAATGTTCAGTCGCTGATTGCCACATTGTGGCTCACAATAACTCGATTAGAACGGCCCTCGGTAGCCGGACATGCACGGTATACTACAGAGGATAAGACTAGAATATTCTGGATATCTGTTATAGGTAACTGACATAATAAATAATAAATAAAGGGGCACAAGTCTGCCAATTTATAACATTAAATTGTGTCGTATTTGAATAGTTTTTGACACATTTCGTACAGGTATATATTTCAATTCATGTATCAAAAATTATGTTGAACTATTCAGATACGATGCAATTAAAGGATTTATAATTTTGCCTTGTTATCTACTTACTCGGAAAATAAATAAATAATTGATTTATATCAAATACTAAGTATCTAATAACATCAGTGAATCTGTTCCAAAGATTAATGACAACAAATTGACGGACATTGATATTGACATTGATATTTAAATTGTGATAACTAGTGTAAAAAATTAACTACGATTTCAAAATTGATTTCTTTCTGTACCAACTCTCATATTTCATTGCCAATTTACAAACAACATTTTACGTAAATCTATAATGCACTTGGAGTTGCAAACTTAAGCTTATCCCCATATGTCTAACGTTGTACAACCCCCAATTAGGCTTGCACGGAGCGCCCGGACAAAGGCAATGATAATGGGCAGTAACTGAGTTCGGAAGATAGTTCACTTAGACCCAACTTAACTTTATCAAGTAGCAATTAAGTTCGCCGACGTAATTGAATATTCTCACGGCCCATATCACAATTACCCTCGTGAACTGACCAGTATCGATTGGCAAATTGTACGCTTGCCTCTTTGATGTTAGTTTATGGTGTTACCTCTTTGCTTATAACTGAGGTACTTTGATTTTATGAACGTATGGTACTGCACTCTTCGCTAAGTGAAAGCATTATTATGTCTTTCATATGTTTGAAAATATTTAAGGCTACGTTTTAAGACTACAATAGTTTCCTATACCTATGGTGTTTGGTGAACAAATTGATACGCGTGTTAAAAAAATATTTTATATGATAACTGGTTTTCCCCATACAGCTTCGCTGTGGATTTTTTTTTTTCAATTTATCCCCCTCTTTAACCCTTCAGAGAGGGAATTTTCATAAATCCTCTCTTAATACTCCCCTATATTGTCCAAGGAACTTGCTTGTCAAATTTCAGCTTCCTAAGTAGGTACAGTTCTTTTGGCTGTGCATTGTCTGTCGGTCAATCTTTCAGTAACGGCCGAGTTTAATACCTATACATTGAATAAGAGATATAGGTCTATACATATGAATGTGAAGCGCTTTGCTAAGTAAAACGCGAATTCTAAAGCGCGAGCTTCAAAACGCCAAGTGTGTACAAGGGACAAAACGGGCCCTTCAAATTTAAACCCCACACGACGCTTAAAACTAAAAAAAGAAATGAATACGCGATCTGAAGATTTCATACTGAACCTGTCTGCTTGTACGTAGTATGATAACTGATAACATCTCGATTGAGGTTTCGAAGGCAGTTAAAATTTTATGTCTTAAGTTCAACTCTAATGATAATTGAAATTTTAATCAAATATGGGAACGGAATTTTCGGTGGTTTGTTGAATCGTACAGGTCTATTAAAAGTGTAGTTTGAAAAGTCTAAATGTGTGACATATCGAATTAATAAAATAGTGAACTGAGGCCTCCTTAGCCTATTGCTTCCTCTTGCTTGAGTTAGCTACGTTATGCAGTTATGATGCGAATCGTCTTGTTCTAGCTGAAGACTTGGAATCAGGACTTTTCTTGGCCGTTAATAAATAAATAACGCTACACACTCATAGCCCCACAGTAGCATGCCCTATTCATTCATGGAGGTTCTCAATTCAGCTGTATTTTTATGTATTACCTCATAACTTTTTACTTGGTGCACCGATTTTGATAATTCTTTTTTAAGTCAAAATCTGCTTATCGTCTGGTCTCATAAGAAAAGACATCTGACGAGCAGTTTTTTAAGTTATCTCTAATAAAGCGAGTTTTATTAACTTCGATTATGTTAATTATGTTGTCCATTGATAATGGCTTAACATCATTAATCTTCGTCATATAAGCTCTATTAAAACGCTTAAGCAATCAAGAAACAAAGGCTTAATGGCACACCTAGGGTAATAACACAAGTGCCGTGTCTATAAGCGATTGGTATAGCCTGAATATATTTCAATAAGGACATTCCTTAGGATCGACATTAGCGTGACGGTCGTCAGGCGATCGCGATCGGCTCTGTGGCGCCGATGAATAGAACGTCCACCTCTATTGTAAGTTAATGTACTTGCTCTGACAGACACACTGCTTGATTGTTTGGCGAGCTTATTGTTACGCGTAAGAAGTAATAAATTGGTGCTTAATACTCATGTTTTCTTAATAATGTTTTTAGTATGGAACTAAGCATCAATCAAGCTGACTTATGCTAAGTGGTCACTGTCGCCCATTGAAGGCATCGCGGATGAGTTGGCGGCTATGAAAGAAAAACTGTATGAAAATAACCAACTTCATAACTTCTGTAAACAGTAAGTAGGTATGTTATTTTCCAATTCATCGAGGCTACTAGGCAAAAATATACTTTCTAAGCTTTTAGACATAGTAGTAGATTCCTTCTACTTTTACGTTTGTTATTACGACTGAATTTTCACAACTTTTATCCAATTCGCTTTTTCTAATAGGCACTATGTTAATTGTTGAGCTTTGTCCATCTACTTTTTTCAGTTCTTATTAATGCATACAAACATTATCCAGCCGTTTGTAACTTTGTGCCAATTACACTATTTATCGATATTTTCATTAGTTATCATTAAATTAGTTAAAACTGCACAATCTCGCGGGCAGTATGTCCGTACAAGTTGCCTCGCGAGAATGGTGATGCAGCCTCTACAGGAAGCCTTCAGCTTTTGTTCTCCGCTCGAAATGATAAAAACGTCAAGAATCCCGCCACGACTATTGTTTTGCAACCAGTTTTTTTGTTTGTTTTATTGTTTGTTTATTGCGCCGTGCGGTGGGCTGGCGGGCTTCGTATAAAGTTATAACTTAACATTGTTGTCCTTTTCTGCGAACGAATAATGTTTTGTTCGGTCCGCTGATGTTAATTAACATCATATCAACGTTGATTGTTATGCTGCGCTGAATAAGAATACTTTTCGAAATTGCAATGTTTAAGGTGTCAAAATAATGTGAGGTAATGACGGTGAAAAATGACAGGTGCTGTTACCTTGTGTCCGGCTCGAAGGACCAGAAGAATTTTGTTATTTAAAGTGGTAAACGCTGAAGTTTTGATGGTAAGTGCTCGTTATAACGGACACTATGGTCATGTTTGGGATACTTTGGTTTACTGTGAGAGTATAATGAAGGGGAATGGACTGACGCGAAAAACATACCTGTCCCACTCCAAATCCATGGTTTTCTCTTTTAATATTATAACGGATGGAGGTCATGGTCCACCACGCTGAGCAAGTGCAGAGTGCCATACTTTAGACATTAAATAAATAAATAAATAATAAATAACGCTTCACACTCAAAGCCCCACACTAGGATTCCCTGTGTCGTGGGTACCTTGGACAACACACAAGACAAGGACATTGAATGAAAACATTGTAGAAAACTGAAACACAATAGAAATTAGTTATTATCAATATGCCCATGGCTGTATGTATCCAATCTAGAACAAGACTCAAATCAGGCCAATGATGGTTAATCTAGGTTAGTAGTGGTTGTTATTAATATAGCGTTAGCAGGAACTATTAGTGACAGGTATGTTAGTTGTGGTAAGGAATAGAAGGTGATTTAGTAATTTGTTAATAAGAATTTGGTTAGTCATCATGTTATCCCTTATTTCTTCACTGTTCACTCCTTTATGTAAAGTAGTCTGTAAATTATATATAAGTCATAATCACATATAAGTCCAAACACTCCTAATTTGACCGGCGAATCAAATGATCGATAACCAGAGAAGCGTCTCAGATTTGTCAAGCATACGCCCGAGTGCTAGGATACTGTGAACCAAAAGAGAACAATAAAAAGGTTATAGAAATAATCGGCGTGTAGCCGCGGTATATTAACGAGCCATGCGCGCGCGCATTTGTCAAAAGAATACACAATAAGTGTTATGGATAACCGATAGTTTGTTGCTTAGTTAGGCGTAACGACCGAACGATACACGAACTTCGATATTATTGGGGCACACTGCGACCATTTTTTTATGTATGTTGGAAATATACTGAGGCTAGAAGATGCTTTTGGAGAGTTGTTCTTTAGTTTAATATTAAATGTTATGCCATCTTTGCAACACTGATGTTTCGCTCCTATTGGTCGTAGTATGGGTTTTATAGCGTACAGCCTTCCTCGAAAATTACTTCCTTGCCAAATTTGAACTTCATACTTCAATGCACTATAAGCTGTAATTTGCGATAATTTGTGATGAGTGAGCGTCCTTTCGCTTTTATACATATATTTTGTACTTAAAGTTTAGTATCAATACAAATAAATAACGCTATATACTCATAGGTCTTCACTAGCCAAGGACACAGACCAGACCAAGAACGGTATAAACTAACCGCCTCGCTGGGAAATGAACCCAGAACTCGTATAATGGCGGTCTGGCACGACAACCATTGCACCACTCAAGTCGTCCTAATTAATATTTATTTTAAAATCACTCAGTGTACCTCAACCCTAGCGTGAGCTCAAAGCGTGCGCCCGCGCAGTACAAATGCGTGCCGGCAGGGGGCGCGCGACCGAAACGCGCGCATTGTTGCTCATTACCGCCGACAAATCGCATTGTCGGTCGTTACTTGCGACAAATCGCATTGTCGGTCGTTACTTACGACAAATCGCAGCACAATGTCGCTCCGACAATCCCCTACACGTTAATTGGTGACCTTTGCGGACCGTGAGATTGTCCGCGGTATTCAGAGTTACTTGAGAGACAAAGCAAATAATAAAAAATAATTATTTATACCATTTTAGTTTGAACTGGATTAATGATTGGCAGACAAAATAAATGGTTTAATTACGTTATAAAAATCTAAGGTAGGCTATCTTAGTTTTACACGCCTTACAACACATATATAACATGTATAACGATACCTTACGATATTTTCCTTCCCACAATATACCTACCTGATTTTACAGTAGCGCTGTAAAATTTCAAACACAAATATTGCAATTTAAATTCATATTATTAAAATGTGCTCCCAAATCAGACGATGAGTGAAGATTATCGCCATCACAATACATAAAATATGTCTGTTAGATCTATAACTCGCTGGTTTGCACGAATAACCACACAATCCAAAAAACACACATTTTACAGGGCAGCCATTTAAAAATTAAACAAAATATTAATTCTCTTATCTTTTCATGTATTTTATCAATAGAAAAATAAAATATATACATTGAAAGGGCATTAATCAAAGTTTAATCAAAATCGAAATATTTTGGTTTTTGTCATCAAGTACCATAATTAATAATTAAAAACTGCACGTCATTCGACTTGTTACAAAATGAGTTTTAGTATATTATCATGAATAGGAACATAAATCAAAATAGCATGAAATTATTAGCACTTTTTATTAAAAATATGATCGAAAATAGACACAATTTTATCTTCAATATTCAAGCAACTCAAAATAAATCAATATTGTAGAAAATATTGCCTAAATTAACACTCGATTATTTGGAAATAAGATAATATTCTAGAAAGTTTCATGTGCTCTCGCGAAAACAATAATAGCAACTGGCGAACATAGATTGTTGCACAAATATGGCGTGATAAATCAACCAATCACAAAACAACATTTTTGCGCGCCATTATGCCGGTTTTGCCGTTATGAATGTGAGTCTTACTGAGCATGAAATAAGCACTATTTTGGAATTGGCTGTGTTATAAACTGTTATTTTCAAAATTTTGTTTTGTGCGAGTATTCATGAAAAGCAGCGAACTGTTCAAATAGCCATTTAGCCATTCTGGAAGAATTCGGACAATGTTTAAAATTTTAACTGTTATTTTTTTATACCGACATTTTTAACCAATTGCGTGAGACATGGTCATGGTGAGACTTCGGCGGGAAGCAACCCATGATATTGACACTTGACAGACAGTAATGACATTCCTGTCAACGTCACACGTCGGTTTTATACAAAATGAACAACATCTTACCGCTGAATTTTAATTAATTATTTGTATTAATTTAACTAAATAGAGAACACAGCTAAGTTATTACTCAATTATTACTCTTCAGATGTGCAAGTTTCTTCACGATGTTACAACTCGGTCATCTCAACATACTCGTATATCTCTGCACCTGGTCTGTAAATGTCTGAGAAACATTGATTAATTTTTATTACTAATAAACTATTAATTTTAGTTGCAATGTAATATTGACAATAAATTACCCAAAACAATTAACAAATAAGCCATTATTTTTTATTTTCATTCCGACATTTTATTGCTAAACACCAGGTGTAGAGATGTTGTGATCGAGTTATATCTAATGACCACACGTCCCGTACTTAACGGGACAGTCTCGTTTTCCGGTTGTCTGTCCCGGTGTCCCCGAAGATAGCTCTGGGATAAAAATATCCCGCATTTTCGAAATAGGTAAAAACTACCACCCTAACACCCTCGTGCTTGAGCCATCTTCCAAACGTACCTAAGTCGTGTGTCGAGTGAGAGCTCAAAAGCCTTTTGGGTACATTCTCTCTATCTCCTTTTTTCCCGACTAGGTAGTCGTAATATAATAATACATAATATAAAACTCTTGCGTTACTGGTGACTGACAGACAACGCACAGCCGAAACTACGGAACGAAAAAAGCTGAAATTTGACATGTATGTTCCTTGGGGAGTGTAGGGGAGCACTAAGAGAGGATTTTTGGAAATTCCATCCCGAAGGGGGTGAAATAAGGGGATGAAGTTTAAACGAATTCCACGCGGGCGAAGCCTGCGGGCGGAAGCTAGTAATACATTAGTGAATACTTTTGGTGTCGCTGATATCCATGGCTGATCGTAACTGCTCCCGCTCATTGTCAGTAAGCAGTGCTCAAATAATCAGTTCAGTATGTTTATGAGTGCAATCAAACGTACAATCAAAGCCGCAAGTTTAACCCTTTTTGTGCATGTTCCAAACGGCGTTAATTGCACAATTCCGATGCACACATATCGCTGGCGATAATTTCGCAGAAATCAAAATTTTAATTTCGACAATGGCTGTTTAATAAGGCGGTTGTACACTAAGCAATTTATAGATAACTAACTAAAACAAAGTCGATAGGTAGAGATGACTCATAAACTACCCGTCAGACGTTGCTCAAATTTGTCGTTCGAGTAAGAAAAGAAATATATAATCCAATCGGAAACCACCTCCTTTTTTCAAGTCAGTTAAAAAGACGACATTATGTCAATTAATTAATAATAATATTTCTAAAAATAAATGTTGTGATTAGATTGCCACTGTATGTTTCGTTCGATGGAGTTTAAAGAATATTGTCAAAACAGTTCCAGTTCGAATTGATTATGTACGAATTCGGTATACATACTCGTATTTTAACGACGATTTTCTACTGAGGATCGAGCTCTTAGCATACACTTTCAAGTGTGGAAATGCTACCAATATTTATTTAATAAATAATATTATCGGTGATTTCCCACAGGCTCTAATGCACGAAAAAGTTTAATCTTGTGTTCATTGGTAAATTATTGAGTTCTATAACACTGTCTGAAAAATAATTCAAGCTTTTTTATTTCTAATTAGATCAAAATAGAATCATCGTTTCCAATCTCCTAATATACATTTTCACGCACAAAACTATTTCTACTCCAAGTTAAACCTATTATATCGGTTCTTCAAACAAATATAATCATTTCCTGTTAACATTACCCGAGATTAACATTCCAGTTACATTTGCATACATTAAACAATTTAGCAGACGCATCGTATGTGCACGCGGCCTTAGCCCGCATTCTTGAAAACAAAGTCTGATCTGACGCGCAGGCCTTAAGGCAGCGAATGCATTAACGAACTACACCTTCTTTGATATTAAGCGTATTATTTTTAGTATCTTATTGCTTCTTTTATTCTTTGTACGCGCACTGGTAGCTCCACGAGTCGCCCGGAGCAAATCGCTGTTTATTACCCACCACGGGGTAATTTATTATTGCATTTTTTGTATTATCAATAGCGTACACTCTTTTACTCTTTTCGATATTAAAACGGCTATTGTTTATGAAAAATCGCCAGCGAGATTCTTATCGGATGGATGTGCTGCCTCACTCAGTAATCTGCGCTTCAAAAATAGAAGATCGAGTTAAAAACAAAAGAGGCAACAATTACTCCCATACGAACGTTTATTGCGGTGGCCCCGGCGACAGAACAATTAAATGTTAGGACGCTTTGAATAAATTCACATTCCGATCCCTTAAAATGTTACCGCGGCGAATAATCTAGCTAATTTACAACTTTTATGGCCTCGTCAGACTTAATGAGATAACTGCTTATCAATATAAAAGGACCTCTTTAAAGCACAAAGTGGCCGCAAAATTAACAATCGCCTCGGTCTACAATTTACTCAATTTGCCAACCGCAAAAAAATCGGGGCACGTAACGAATTGTTCGGGCCGTATTTGGTTGGAAAAAATCGACAAAAGAGCTCAGTTGACTACTGGTCTTCAGTTAAGTGACAATCCAATTGCATGACTTAACTGGCCTAATTTGGACGGCGGTTGGAAAAAGAAAAACTGTAGAAAACCCATTGCCATTGTCCGTTCCAAATTCAAAATGAGGAAGACGCGGGAATAATGGCGCAGGTTCTTGAAACAGGAACGTCGGGTTTTAAAAAAGGAATCGCTTAAACGGAGGCCGTTCGCAGGTAATCACAGGAGACGTGCACCGAACCTTAGGATGTAGCCACAATGTTTGCAGGCTCCTTGACGATTGTTTTTTTAACATTATCAAGAACTACATTAAAATCAATAGAAGTTTATTATTTTATTGTGCATTACAGGATTACACAATTTAGTTATAATATAAGTAGGTATATTATGTTTGAAAAATTTGCGGTTAAAAAAGACGATCTTCTTGTTTACACACTCTTTTAGTAAACTATGACTGTTTGAAAGTAAATTGGTTAATATTTGTAAGTTTATTATATCTAATAGATTTCATCAGTTTAGTTTCACTTTTATAAGTGGAGATTTTAATCTTAAACATATAAATGCCCAAGATAGGTAATTACCGAGCCAACATAACTAGGTACTAGGATTGTATCTACATAGTTTGTATTCCTAGATTATAAGCAGAAAAATGATTTATTTCGGGAATATTTCAAATTAAACTCATGCATAGTTTAGTAGCCGAATACTATAGTAGGTGACAATTCGCCTTGTACTATCGAATGTCAGTACACACTTAATAAATAATATTCATTATTCACACTGTTGCCTCAATAATAGCACTGTGAACGCACCCTAAGATCGCGTGCAGTACGACACAGGTGCTTCGGTGCGACGAACGCGCTTCATTCATTCTCGAAGCAGTATCGCGTTTGATTTGAATATAAGTGCCTTCAATATCAACTTTGCAACGAAATCAAACTAAAAAGAATTTAAAAGCACTTTTGGAGCTACGTTAATTACTTGTTGATACTAGCTGTGTTGCGCGAGTTTGCTTTTGAATAAGGAGTATTAAATTTGTATTGGCATTTTATACAATACAAAATGCAATAGTCGTCGGTTTGGCAAAATGTAGTAGTTGGGTTGAATTTAAATATTAAAATTGAATTAAGCGTAAAAACAAAAAGTCAAAGTACCTATTATTTTTTAAGTAACTTTCTAAAAAACACATCTTTTATGTATATCGTATGACTGGTAGGACACTGATTTCGTAAATGACAACATTAGCTATTGTAGAGAAATGGTAATAAAATAAATTAGTGTTATACTTAAAATTTAGTAAGTGTATCTGTATCTACTGTTGCTGAAGAGATAATATCTCGCAAGGAGCCATCCCTAAGTGTGGCAGGCTAGTTATGATGGTGTTTGCAACGAGCAATCATAATTAAATGCGTTTAAGAGATTGCATGTCTGTGTAACCGTTGAGGAGTTCCGTCATCTGTGGCCAATTATGGGGATAGTATCAGGTTATGTTAAATTAAAAAATAGGTACATTTTTTATAGAAAGCAATGACTATTTAAAAGATGTGCTGAGGAGCTACTTTTCGCCTTTTCCTCCTATTAGAAGGTACCTTAACACCTTAACGAAAAGGCTATGAATGAAAAAATTTACGTGCATACCTAAGTGTATTGTGATATTTCTGTGAATAAACAAACTACTTTGAATTAGAAAATTAATGTACAAATACGTGGTTAAATAAATATAAGTAAATTATACAAACGCATTTATAATTTACTAGATATGTTACATAGGTACTGCATTACCTTTGTTACAGTTTTACAAAAATAAAACAAGTAATAATTTATTCAAATATAGAATTAGTAAATAACATGATCACTTAAAAATATTCATTAGGGTCGTAGCCCACCACATCGTTTCTCTTAATTGCTTGTTTTAAAATTAAAAACGGCCATCTCCAACTAAATACCACCACATCTCAACTTAAAGATGCTTTTAAAGATATAGTCGTTGTTTATCATACCATGTGTGATGGTATCTTCGAGTGGCGATAGATTTCCTGTAGGACTGCCTGTCTATCGGTCTCTTAATATCGTCATTGATGTTTCCTGCGCAAGATAAACATTTATGGCTTCATTTATACATGCATCCAATAATCGTTATTACGACTGGTCTAGCGTGGATGTATTGCTTTAAGTATTATGTAACTTTGTGTTTGGCTTAAGTTTCTAAGATGCAAATAGTTTTTTAGTTTTCTTATTAGATTTGATGAAGTTGTCATAGGTGATGTGATTTGAAAATTAGAGGGTTAATTTTCAGCTTCGTCGTCGTCAGAAGACTGACGCTACAATCCCAATGCTGAGCTGTGGTCTCTTTTCACCTAATAAAGCACCAGTCATAGTTTATCCAGCCAAGTGTTAGCCCATGACCTTCTCGAATAACTCGTTTTAGCGATGAGACGACATTATGTATAGCTTTGTCTTCTCTCCTCATTGCTCTGGAACAAAAAAGTAGGTATTTCTTATTTAAAATCAATCAACATGGGATACACAGAAACTTCTTTATATTTAACAGTAAAAAATAAGCAGTTGAGCCACCCGAGGGTAACTGGACACGGTCTTCCATGATCATCGGCAACAACCAGCAACACCAGTGCGTTGCTGGTTGAGAAAGAAAGAAAGGAAAATTGGGTACCAAGGGCTCCTCCATAAATTACGTTACATGAATGTCATGATTTTTGACCGCATCCTTGTCACATTTCTGTTATACGCTATGTCACTTGTTTTACAATTTTAAAACTAAAAATAAAAAATATTTAATAAAAAAATAGTTGTGACGTCACGAAATTTACAATCTCTACCATCCCCTTGTCACACAATGTCACACTTAATGGTACCCCTCCTTCCCCTAGACGTGTAACGTAATTCGGGGATGGCCCCCAAGCTCTAAGCTAGAATATATAGAGAAAATTATAATCATTTCACCGTTAATATTGTAATATACATTCCTAGGTAATTGTACCTTAATAATGATTATTACAGTGCTTGGAACCCTTCCAGTGTTCTAAGATCATAATGGCAAGCACCAAGCACCAAGCATTTCCTTTTAAAGTCTGATCAACGGAGCAGCAATCAAGCCACTGTTGGCTCTATGTCACGCGAAGGAAACTATTTGTTATAGAAATAAAATAATTATACTGCAAGTGTAGGGTTGACATATGATTTGGTTTCAGCGGACAGTTTTAGAACCATTTATTGTTAGTTTGTTTCTTGAAAATGTTTAGTTGTTTCGTGATTAGGTATAATTATATTTTAGGTTGGTTGATATAAATATTTTTTATTACAGTGTTTTACTTGTTATCTTCTTCGTTAATTTAATTATTAACATAAATAGATACTTAAAAATATATCTTAGAATGTAATTGCACACTATTTATCAATTATAAATTAATTGGATTGTACCATTGTTGCTAATGATGTAGCTAAAAAAACTGGCTTAATTTCTAAATTGGTAGATAATAATATTGTACAATTAATTAATGTTTTAATTTAGACTGATGAAATTAATTTAGATATTACCCTTTTTAATGCAAAAAATGGACATTAACAAGTCATAGAAATAGAGAAGAACATAAAACAGTGTTCATTACATCATTTTGTTTTTTCAAAAATCGAACACAACGTCCACCTGAATTCCTGTACATGGTCACCCTAGCAGTCCATCGGTCGGGAAGCGGCGGATATGTAGCCGATCAGTCATGTTGAAGCGAGCCGATTAAGACGCTCGTTTGAGCAGAACTGGACTATCCGGGTCTAGATTTAGAACTTCTATCGCCTGTGTCAGTGCCCTAACTGCCTTTAATGCGCACATGAACACTCTAATTAATTTATACTCGCTCGTTGTACGTGATTTCGCTGGCGTAGGTAAAGCTGAGCAATTTTAGATGATTGCGTAATAAAAGGTTTTAGGGCGGTATGTAAAAACAGAAGCTGAATAAAAACTTGCAAGTTTGCCTGTCTGTAAGTATGTTGGGCGATTACCTACTGTATGAATATAGGTTTAATTTCGTACCTAAAATTTTTTTTGCCTCAGTGCTCATGAAAGGCATTTTTTATTTATGTGATTTTTGAGTCAGTAAAAAATGCAGGCAGTTTTTTATTTATTTTATTCGAAAATCGAGCTGTGATGGTGAAATACGAAAAAAAGTAAACTGACAGTTACATTCCGTGTCAATTTAATGAAATTAAAAATATTTTTTACTCGCTTTTTTATTATTTCGCCGACTATTCGTATGGTTACCAACTGAATTGCCGTTCGAAGAGCTGAATTCCCAATGAGACTGAAATTTTAAAGATGAGTCTAATTTCTGCTTTTCGTCTACATGTGGGTTTTCCTGTCCTAAAGTCAACCTAAAATGAAGATAAGTACCTAGTGTACGAGTACATAAATATAAATATTTGATAATACCTGTATGAAGTCTAGAATTCCGTACCGGCTAACATGGTGGACTGTGGCTTTTACTCCCAACATCGTGAGGAAAGACTCGTGCACACCAGTGGGATAGTCATGGGTAACAAACGACAATGAATGATGTATTCACATCTTCGATCATTACCGACTAGATGTCGGGTTAGAAAACCGTCTACAAAAATAAAAACCCACTTCATAATAATGTCGCCATTTACCTATTTGTTTAGTGACAAATGATCGTAAATACATGATAATGTTTAAATATTTGTGACTTTATTGCTAGGTAACATAACATAGTTGTAATTGAAAGTAGAATGTTCGTCTTAGTTCGTTAGTTAAACATAAAACTGTGTAGGTGGGATCTTATTTACGGGAACGATTTTTACCTTCAATATTGTAGGCGAGCCGTTATCAAACTTAAATTTCAATATCAGCTAATATACTATAGCTTATTGCAAAATATGTGTTACTTATCTAACGTCATATAACTCACAGCCAAATCTAGATACTGTTAATAAATTAATGAGTCAAAAGCTCAGCTCTAACCCATAATTACGAGATGAGCAAACACTTATAACGTTACACAAATCAGATAATGACTGGAAATTGAATTGTCAATAATTGCTAGCGTGGGTTGGTGAGCGCGTCTTCCTATAGTGATAGTATCGTTGAGGGTCTTAGGGTGAAATTCGTTTAGTTATACACGCAATAGCCATGATAGTGGCATACACGATGAACTTCCGAATGTAGGGGCATGGGTTCAAATCCCGCGAGTGCTATTGACGACCTGAATGGCGCAATGGTAACATGTCGGATCGCTGTTCTAAGGGTCTTGGGGTCGATTCCCTGTGAAGGGGAACTTTGAATGAAGAGTTAAAATTACCGTTCTCGGTCTGGATGTGTGTCCTTATCTTCTGTGTAGTCCATGGCAGCCACGACACAGTGAATCTTAGTTTGGGGCTATGATGTAGCGTTATTTATTTACATCCTGTAAAACTGATAGAAGCTTCCTTTCCACCTGCATTCCTTTAACAAACACATAATTATATGCTACCACGACATATCAAGAGCACCATATAGAATAAAAACTGTATCAGTTTGGCGACTCCAAATTATACTTACCTACGATTTTATCATTTATTTTCTGCAATTGGATTGCCTTGAATACCTACCTTATTCCAGGTCAGCAAACCAGGATGTGGTAAGAGGTGACAGAAGTCATCTTGGTGGTAAGATTGGCCCGACTGACTAACTGACTTGTTGTTTTATCAGCCGCCAAACGACTTGTGTTCCAACTGGGACGACAGGATTTTTTATAGCCTGAAGGGCTGACGTAAAAGCAGACGAGCCATCTGATGGTAAGTGGTCATCGTGGCCTATGGACACGAGCACCACCAGTGGAGTCACCAATGGAACGGCGGCCCTGAAGAAGAACTCTTTTTACACCTTTATCGATGAACCCAATGTAATAGCGCATTCCAGGACGACAAGATTTTTTTCTTTCCTTTTTCTTCCTTTACGTCCGACACCGCGCTGGTAATGATTATGATTTTGCTGGTAAAGTGTATGGTGGTTCGGTATAAAAAATATGTAAATAATGTCGTGATACAATATCAAAGTATGAAAACCATTCGTCAAATCGATTAACAAAGCCAATAATTTCCTAACTCTATTTATCCGCAGTATTAAATGGAACGCAATAACAAATGATCAAGTAAATAAATTGCAATCGGCTAGCATTATTGTAGAGTGGGGCTCTATTATTGTAGAGTATTATTTAGATTTACAACTGTTGAAAATCGGTAAGGCGTGGTAGAGACTCCATGAACTTAATAACTTTATAACGTAATTACGCCACTGTCAATTGCGCTCTACACGTAATAAGAAACAGCGCTACATTTTGAACTTCTGACTTTACATTTGACGTTGATAAGTTGTTACAAGTTTTATTATTCGTAATCTTTGTTCTATATGGTTCAAGGTAGAGTTTAGTTGAGCGGTACTTAATATTATAATGCAATAATAATGTTAGGTAAGTCCGTCCATCACTATTTCAAAGTTCAATAAGTAACCGCTTAAAAGGCATTCTAACTAATTAAAATTTTAAATAAAATATTTATAAATAAAATAGCAGATATGACAGTAGCCCAGAAAACATAGAATTATAATTATAATTTTATTTGCACTATTATTGCAGAAAAATATAATGAAATAAATTTCCTATAAATTTTTCTCAAATACCCTTAATGAAAACTCTTGACGAGATGACCATTATAATACGAGTATATAGCTGGCTATAAAAAATCTTGTTTCAAATCAAAATTTAAAAAAGGATATTATGAAAAAAAACTAAAAAAACATTTACATCAAACATCGCTACTGCCTGTACCATAAGACAACACTCATACAATTTCTAATGAGCGCACAACTTCTGTCATAATTAAAGTTTGTACTAAATAATTTACTCATCGAGAACGTGTATTCGATCAGGTAAGAGTAGACTAAATAAACCATTTAAAAACCTGCATAAATTAGTCGGCAACCGACTGCGGGGTTAGGGGTGACTTATAAACCTATCATGATATATTTAAACGTACGCGATGATTGATTTTTTAAATCTCTCATTACGAGTAGCGATTGAATCGGCCAATAAGTCATTACTTAGCGCAGCGGTGCTCAAAGAGGTGTTTTTTTTTAAAATAATTACTTTATATGATTTGTAACAAGTGAAGGTTCAAGTTATATTTTTAATTACAATACAATATGAGTCATCAATGACTCTCGTTAAATTAGATTTTAGGATACAAAATTATTTTAACTTTTGTTATAATTTTATTAATTAATGGTAAAATTAGCCTACCTACTAATAAGTTATATATTTAGTCAATTCTTGTGATCGGTGTTAAAAAATTTAGGTTCATTTATGTGTATATTCAATACTTAATTTTTTAATAATTATTTTAGTGCCTAACGAAAGGTCCATACAGGATCTAAACACTATATGAGATTCTCGATTAGTTCCTAAATACCTACTTACCTACTTATGGTTTTCTTGAGCTTGAACATAATAGGTAGATGGATTACAATACATGTTTCCTGTATAAGGGTAAAGAACCCAAGTTTGAGCACCGTTGGTAAATCCGATCGAGTCAACTTCGACCAAAACTTTCAGTCACATAAATCAAGCATCACGCATAATTTCTCACGTACGTACAGTTCCCACATGCGCGTGCGCCAGTGGATATTAAATAAAAGATGGCTGCGCTGCGCCCGCGCAACTAATGCTAATGTCTAGAGGGAGATATGATATATTGACAGCAATGGACAGACAGATACACGCACAGCTGTATGTGTGCTCATGTGAATTACAACACTAACCAACGTGTTATTATTTTGTAATTTGTGACGCCGGAGTTGGGAGCAGGTTTGCACTGGGCAATAAATAATTTAAATGTTGCTTTTTAAATCACATGGATGTGTAACTGTAACGAACGGTAGGAGGCTGTGCTGGGTAGCTCTGTATCCGTCACGTGGGTAGTTGCTGATTTATTTGTTTAGGGTAGTTGTGTTTTTTTTTCTTTTGGGCGGTAGATATGAAATTACTTATCTATTTTGTTTTATAGAGATTTTGCATCCGGCAAGTTGAGTGAATAATATTTTTTTATTTAAGTCTTTTCTAATAATTTACAATAACTTTAATAAAATGAAAATGAATTACTTAATTCAATTAACATAAAATTTATTATTGTATCTTAAATTAAGATAATTAATTACACTATAATACCTAACTATACCTATTGGTTGAATTTGGTATATCTACATTCTAAGGTCATTATACTAATGTGCGAATGTTAATGCTATTTTTATTCAAATAACTTTCAATCGAGTGTCATCCCCAAATGACGTCACTCGAGGCGGACCAATCTACCGCCCCCCTCCCTAAGCTACGCCACTACTTAAGCAACGTTCGACTAAACTTTACGACTTAATAGTTCCTAATTTCCATTTGTCCATAAATAAACATCACATAGGTCAGCTGTATATCACATGAATACAAAAACACAATTCATACGCCGTTTATGAATACAAATGTCAAACGAGTTCATTAGGTATCCTTCATTTGTATTCAATAGGACTCGGACAATATAGTCTAGCAACACAGTGACGTCCAATAAAATCACGAGTATCAACACTAATTTATTCAACAATACGTCTTGTCACACCAGTGTTAGCAGCCATCATTATTTCGCATTCATTTCGCGTCGGCCAATAGAAATTGAGAGCGTACCTCCCGCGGATTTTTCCACCAATCAAAAGCGGCCATTTGAAAAACAATAGAGCATAAAAAATCCGTCACGGACTTGCGCACGAGTCAACGTTCCGATTCGTGTCTACGTTTCAAAGTTGCCAGTCTCGGCGTGTGATTTCACGGTATTCAAATGGCTATAATTTATTATGGAGGTAGTTAAGTAAGCGTTAGCCTAATGGTTCGAGCGATACGCTTGGCTTTATGTCTCATCGTAAACTGGGAACGTTACCGCGATATTTGTTAATGTCTGGTGAGAAAATAGAAAATTTTCAAAAAAAAAATCACACAAGCTAGAATATCTCTTGAAAAATATTGGAGATCGATTTCCGACCGGGAAAAGGAATATTATAGCTTGTGGCTAAATAATGTTTATTTCCATGCTTCAAAGATAAACATTAGGTTCAAAGTAGCCTCAATGGTATGGTTTCGAAAATTCTATATTACAAGTTACTAGTATACCTGGCTTTGTCGCTTATTTCTAATATAAACATGTAACGGATTTTGTATTCATAGACCATTTGTTTAAAAAAATACTACAGTTCACTAAAATGCACTGCTACAATACATATTTAAGATTAACAAAAAAATATATAAAAATCATTAGTACGGGAAATACAATATTTATAAAATTAAATATTCGTCATGTCACTATTCCCTTTGAAATATTTATTAAATTCAAGTAAGTTTAATTTCCTCGTTAAATCATATCCTCGCTTATCTTTCCTCTCCGACAATGCTACAACCTCTCGTTTTCAGGTGGAACGAACGTTGTATTTATAAGGCTGTCTCAGTAAAAATTGTACATCTCGCACAGTTATTATGTACTTAAAACGAAATGGGAAAAATCAGTCTCGGACAACAGGCTTTGCGATATTCCATATTCGTTTTACTATTTTTAAACGGGATGCAAGGTACAGTGAAGCGAATAGTTGTTAATGCTCCCGTACTCACACGTGGGCGGAGGTCCCACGCTGGTAGCAGGTATGTACGTACAGTTACAGTAGGTCCTTTACTTTTTGCACCTTTATTCAGGACTATATATTAGAAAATGGTTCTTCGTTAAGCTTCAAATAAAGGTAAAAGTATTATTGTGAGGGTTTTTAAAGCATTGTTTGTTTAAACACTTTGACACACTCATACTCTAACAAGACAACCCGAGAGTTAATTATATCCGTCACTAGTGCTCCTGCTTCGGTTCGGGAATTTTGTTCTTTACATTAACTGAGTTCAGATATTTTCCCATTTTTGCAATACTTGCTAGTCTGCTTCTGTATATACCTTGATGTAAGCCTTTTCGCTACCAACTACATAGACTACGGAATCGTCGATGATGAGTACGAATGTCATTATTTGAAGATTCTTTCGTAAACAAGTAGCTGACGAATCATGAGATGGTAAGTAATCACTGACGCCCGAGATCTTAACATCAATGCGTTGTCGGTTAAAAATGAAGAGCAAAAAAAAGAACAAAGCAAGAAATAAATAAAAAAATAAAAGATTTTAACAACGTGATGCAAACTGCTTCTATTTTTTTAAATACGATAACATTATCACTACTGCCTATAACAATTCGAAATTTAAAACTCAAAAAAGGAAATAAATTCAATGCCTAATTTAAATCCCAATTGTTCTAGCTACATTTAATTCCAGTTAGTTTGTGGTTCTCACAAACAAAGAAGTGGGTACATTTTCCGTACTCGCAGAATGGAAAGCTTACAAGGATACCGACACCTCGCCGTGCCTAATTAGGTGCGGGACACTTGTGGGACTCTTCTAGCGCCGGGGCAGCGCTAGGGTTGTCGATTAAGGTTAAAAAAAATTTTTTCACTACCAACTAGGCTACGGAATCTTCGACGATTAGTACGAAGGTGATTATTTGAAGATTTTTGTTCTAAATTACGCATTTTTATATATGCTGGTATTTTTAGGTCGCTTACGAGCCGTTAGGTGGTAAGCTGACGCCTATGGCCTTAAAATCAACGCGCTGTTGGTTAAAAAAGAGCAGAAAGAATAAATAAATAAATAAATGTAAAAAATGATTGTAACAACGTGACACAAACTCGTTCTAATTTTAAAATACGATAAAATCATCACTGTGCCTTAAAAATTTAAAATTCAAAAAAGGAAATAAACCCGCCGCCTAATTTAAATCCCAGTTGTTCTCTATATTTAATTCCAGTTAGAGTTGTGGTTCTCACGAACAAAGAAGTGAGTACATTTTCCGTACTCGCAAAATGGAAAGCTTACAAGGATACCGACACCTCGCCGTGCCTAATTAGGTACGGGACACTTGTGGGACTGGGACTCTTCTAGCGCCGGGGCAGCGCTAGGGTTGCCAATTAAGGTTAAAAATTATTTATTCTTTGAAATGTTAATAATGCGAGGCAGCAGATTCAATGAGAAGGTTAGCGATCTGAGTGTGTGTCTTTGTCTTTAAATGGTGTCTACGAACCAGGGAATCTAACTGTGGAGGTGGCTGTGAAGCATTATTTAATTATAAAATGTACAGAGAAGCAATATAATTATTAGCGATTATTAACAATATATGGTAAGTATTAAGGGTAAATGCAGAATGAAAGAAAGCCAACGAGCATGCAGTGCCGCCCTTCCATCCTTCCACTGCCACCCATTGCAACTGTATTCGACATAGAAAAATTAAATTGGGACTGGAACGGTCAGTCCAGTCAGCAAACGGCTGTTAGTGATAGCTAGTCCTGTTAGTTGTTGTTAGTAATATTCCAGTAGCTACGTACCTAAGTCGCGTATTAAGCCTCGTTCTAATTTAGTCTCTAATGTGTTACCGTTAAAGACTAAAATATAGTTAGCAGTAATAAATGTAGGTATCTAAGAATAATGTAACCTAATCTGGATGATAAGTACTAGTGTGTACCGTTACGGGCAGTGGTCCTACCTCGGGCGAACTCTGGGTTCTACCACCTATGTATTAAAAAATCAGAAGATTCGATCATACTAAAATCCTAAAGAAAAAAATATTTCTTCTACCTTCGCGATACGTAACTAAACATATTATTTGGCATTAAAAGATATTCTTGGTATTCTCCAAAGGGAAACACCGGGGCCGTAGCTTCTACCAATCAAATGATTCCAGTCTAATAACTGTAAACTCCTTTATAGATAAAGTGTCTCCCGTTCCATAACCCATAATGATTACGCAACTAATTTATGTTATTAATTACATTTATAAAATAACAAATGTGTAATAACGTCCAGCGCTTGAACCAACGCAAGGTTTGCAGCTGCCTTACATAGAATTGGATAGCAGGTGTACATCGCAACCTCTCATTGGTTATTTCAGATGAATCCATTAGACCACTGGTTCTCAAAGTGTTTTTATTCACCGCCCGTTTGGAGTAATAAAAATTGTTAATAGGCATCCCCTTCCTCCAAATTTTAACTAACAAAATGCGAAATAGAAAAAACGAACAAAATGCGCGGAGGTTTTCTCGGAGTAACCACAAGCTTCCTTAGTTTAATATATCAATGTATTCACTTAGGATTTTTTATAAAGAATGACATTGACATAACGAAAGGTAAAAAAAGAAATAATGAGATAGCAATAAGTAGAACAAAAAGGCGAAGTTAACTGTCCCATTTTTGATGATGGCATGATAGTGACTTATCTTCTTACTTTTAAATTTTAAATGTAACTTTTATTGTTATAATATTATTCTAAAGGATCTTAATACCATTAAATAGTTATATGGAGACCCTGTCGCCCACTTTGAGAAACTCTGCCTCACGCACATTTAAAATTGATTTGATGATGATGTGTTTTCTAACGATCCTTTATTGATACATCATGCAAATGTGTTATTTAAATTTTAACTGCACGTTATTTATTTAACTTAGACTGGTCTATAATATTTTTATATTAGCTATTCATGATATGTACAGCTTCAATTTATTAGCGGATTAGTGCAGTCTCAATCTCTGTGTAACTGAGGAGGTTTTGAGTTTTTCTCACAGGTGGTAGAATCTGGTGTTCGCCTGGGATTGTACCACTGCCCGCCACACTTAGTATCGTTAGTTTCTTCTCTTAACTCCATAAAGAAATAACAATCAATAAAAGAAGATTCATATAAATAGTTTTGGGTGCAATTTTCAGCTAGAGCAAACTTCTATTTGCGAAATACAATAAACGTGTTACCATAATTTACTTTTATACTCGCAATTGAAAAACCCTAAGAAAGACTTAACTAAAGCTTAACTAAGACAGTTTATTGACAATGCATTTAAAATACAAAGGGGTACTCACGATTTTGAATTGTTTTACTATTATTTCAACCCCGACGCATAAATCAAGGTCACTGCGATAGCGAGTAAAAACTTATGACAGGTGACACTTGTCATATATGACAGATTAGCCCCGTGGTTTTCAAACTGTGTCCCATAGTCGGTATATTACACACGGGCACTAATAAAGATAGTGGCGGCCCTGATGGTGCTTATGAGCCCTTGCGCAGCTCTTGGCCAGAAAAATCTAACTTGTGTGGCCTTGTGTGGCTCGACGACCCTGTAGCCTAGTTGGTAGCGGCCCTGCCTGCGACGCGAGGGGTCCCGGGTTCGAATCCCGGCCGGGGCAGATATTTATGTGGCAGATAAATATTTGTACTCGGGTCATTGGTGTAATTGTAATGTGTTATATGTGTTGTCCATGCCACCCGCGACACAGATAGTAACCTAGTGCGGGGGTATGAGTGTGTTAGCGTTTATTTATTTATTTATTTGGAAAAAAAGGTTTGCTCTTGAGCGGCTCGTGGCAGAAAAGTGTTTACTGCTGGATTAGTCTGACAACTTTCCGTCTTGTTCGTTTTGTTTTTAAATCACGACACGCGACACTAACGACATCTTTACGCACAGAATTCAATACTAATCGTTTGACTCGATACTGTGTCCATTTGCATTTTAAATGTTTAACTAGTATCCGCGACTATGTTTTAAAATCAAATCGCCAACCCTGAGGGTGGTAAAGCGTTGCGTGTAATTAGAGATTGTATACATTAGCAAATACAAATAAAGCACAATGCGTCGAGCGAGCCCCGGCGCGAACATTAGTCTCTAGAGGTCGTCGAGGCACCCCGTCCGAAGGCCAGTGCCACTGCAGATAGACGATAACTTAATAGACGAATAAACTAACGCTTAACTGATAGATAATCAGCCAATTAACGGATTTACTACCGATAATAACGCCTAACGTGAAAGCGTAACCTTTGTTTAAGTTATGAATATTGCAGTTTATCCTGACTATCAATGTTGAATGCCAGCGAGTTTTACTGTTAGTGATAACGGTAGAAGATATTGATATTTTAATTGTGTAGTTGTAACTAATTGCTAATTAGTAAGATTCTTAATTTTATGAATTTTGTTCATTGTTTGGATATTATCGTTTGCTTATTTATTTTTATTTAAAAAATGGTTTATTGATGGGTATTTTATAAACGAATGGTCGTAAAATGATATTTCAATCTTAACTCGAAATCGTCTTCACATTTTCAGTCAAGATATTTATCCTTGTCATACGTATTTTGTCGTGAATAAAATAAAAGCTTTATAAAAATCTATCTGATCTAGATATGTAAGTGTAAAAGATTTTCTATCAATCTCAAAATATCTAACTAACCACAAGTTATATTTGAAGCATCTACTAAGATTCCTAAGGAAGAGTATATTATTGTTAAAGCCTGCTAGATCAATAATTAAATGTAATAATTAAAAATACATAAACTAACACTAAATTCTTGATCATCTGTCGATTAGTCCACAATAGAACCAGGCCTCGCTACAGTGGCATGGTCCACTCCAATTAACATAAACACCGGCACATTATTTATTATTGCCGTAGATTTGCTTTATACAACGCAAAGTAATTATTCACGGTAGAGGATTGTTGCTAAATTGATCTAGATTATCTCTAGGAGAGACAGTAAGCTTCTTGGTGTTTATTTTCAAAATGTTTTACAACGTATCCGAACAGGCGTTGCAACAAATCTCCCTTGCTAAGTTTACGCCACAGTAAACAACCAATAAATAACGTTCGAACGATATGATTTATTTGCCGATAACACCGATATTACTTTTGTTTGTGACTGGTTATAGATCTAATATTTATGGAGTGAGTTGTACTGGTTTTTATTTAAAAGATAATAACTCGAAAATTTTTTTTTCTTATTCTTGTACAGGATACATAAAGACGTAATTTGTAGTAATGACGTAAATGTGTCAACGATAAACTATAACGGTAATTTGTCGCAGTGCCTCATGCATTGATATACCTATTAGTTACACTCATGTATTTTAGTGTTAAACCTACCTCTTACCACCAATCGGCAAAGCTTGTTTGTCGTCTACTCTACTTAGATAAATGTTTATTTTAATGATAACTTTTTACAAAAAAAGGGACTTCATAATTAACAATACAGATAACTAAAAAACTACTCGCCCGATATCGCTGTTTATAACGGCAAACGACAAGATCGACAAGCAATACCGTTCGATTAAAAAAAGAATTATCAAAATAAGGCCACTCGGTATAGGTAATGAGGTAACACATCCAAAAAGTATCATCAGATTGTGAACCTCCTTTTTTGAAGTCGGTTAAAAATACCTACATTCGAATAGCGAACCTCCTCCTTTTTTGACATCACTTAAAAATGATGCAAACTCGTTCTAAAAAGGAACCTGGCTTGATGGTAGTATGATGGTAGGGTCATGGTAGATTCATAGCAGGGTAGCAGGTGTTATATTTTACAATTTTAGGTGGAAAATATCGTCAATCCTCCCAATACCGACGCTGGCGTGTACTCAGGGCGGCGGAGGCTGCTATTGAGATATTTTCTATATCCGCCCGTTTTCCTTTATGCTTCTGCAATTTTATCCGCCTTTGCCGTTATGAACTTGCTATGACATGCTTATATAGATAAGACCATGATTATATTTTTTTACGAAATAAAAGTGACAAACGAGCATGGTCCACTGCCGCCCAAGACATTTGTGACCGAGCTAGAGCAAGAATCAAATATGGACTATGATGTCTAATCCAGTAAGCAAGTATATATAATAAAATGTCATGATATTTGAAAAATCAGACCAAATATAATTAAAAAATGTTTGCTTCCTCGCCCTCCTCCAAGTCCTCGAATGTGAAAGGTGAGACGGCGGTGTGGGAGGAAAAGAAAGTCCCTTTAATTATCGATAATAATTATACAATTTCGTCTACATTGCTAATTACTTCCGCGGAATTTATAAAAATCATGTCATCATTATACATTTTATTGTTGATTATTTGGTCTGATCAATAAAAGTTTTATGCTATTTTCCTTGGAATATTTGACTACCCTCTAGCTCAGTTGGCAGTAGTTCTTAAGGACAACTCTATATCTGTATTAATTTTTAGTAAAAATCGGTTCAGTGGTTTCGGCGTGAAAGCTTCACAGAGAGACAGAGTATTACAATATTAGGGTGTGGAGCCGGTTACACTTTTTAGAGGCGACCATCTCAGACCTCAGGGGTAGCAACGCATCTGTGACCGAATTAGAACAAGACTCATACTAACAATAACTAACTGGACTATTACTAACATTAACTAACAGGACTAATTATCACTAACATACCCTGTCCTCGCACTTATTAACAAACTAACCAACTAATATTCTAACACCGTCTACTAACTAGACTAACCATCCTAGTCCCTTTGAGTCTAGTTCTAGGTCGGTCACAGTTGTTATGGGCGGCAGCGGAAGGGTGGTGCTGCATGTTCATTTGCTATCTTAATTCCATAAAAAAAACTAGGGATTGGGGATGTACTTACTTAATAAAAGAAAAAATCTTTGAAAGCCATGTCCACATGACTCCACCGTGTGATCGGACATCATTTTCTTGGCTCCTTTAAGAAAATGCAGGCTGACTGAAGCTTCTCTATAACTTCATCTATTAATATACTCTTATTTTTATTAATATCGAAGCCAGGTAGACTATTTTGCTTTGACTCTTTGATATCCAAAGCCTTGCCAATTACTAAAATGACTTTGAGGGAGACATCTTATATAATCGACGGTAGACACCTTAGCCCTGTTTTTGATTACCTAGTGATAGGAATTTGCTTACAACCTTTAGGAAATGAGTTGGTCATTCATATTCGAATCGGGCCCCAGATCCAAAGAAACCTGGGCTTCAATAACCTCGCTTTTGATGGAGGTATTTCTTTAGATTTAGTATTTTGCCTTTTCCTTTTTTTAGTTCCAGGATATTTTTCTTGAGACAAAGAAGGAAAATTTATATCAATAAAGTTTTAGTTCAAATTCATTCCTTTATTTTGATTACGTGATTGTTACAGTAAAAGCACAGTAGGTACTTGACTCGATGATTGACTTGCATGCGACGTGGCGGGATAACAGCCAAAGGAACTCCTCAGCACAACCTGAAAAAAAAAAGATTTTAATTTTATTTTTTAAGTAATTACCTAAATGATTTTTTTCGAGAACTCTAATTTCTTAAAAACCTAGGATTACGTTTGTGGCGGGTGCTAGGACAAAATCATCATTTCAACCCATCACGGCCCACTATTGAGTAGGTACGGTTCTCTTGTCATAATGAGAAGGTTAAGGCCATAGTCCACAGATAATACGACTAAGCCATTGACGTACCTACTTCACACACCTTTGAATTTTGTGAGCTCTCCGGCATGCAGGTTTCCTCACGATGTTTTCCTTCACCGTTTGTAGGGCTTAGTCGCATTTGGACCTATTTGTAAAACGACCTGTAGTCGTAAATAGACTCATTCGCAAAAGGCCCTATTCTTAAAATGCCCTATTCTCAAAATACCTTTTGTAGAAAGTGACATTTAAATGACAACTGTCTGAACCTAAATCTTTAAAACAAATCTACCAACATTCAAAACATAATGAAAGAAAATAAAGGAAATATATAATTACAGTCAACGCAAACAAAACAAAGAATCCAATAGAAAAACAAGGCATTTATAACAAGATTATTATTTTTTATCGCCTTATCCCTCGATTAGGGACTAAAAAAGTCCCTTCGAGCTGGCTCGTTTCCGATCAGGTTCAGGTTCTCGTCTGGAGGGCCATAAATTGATAAGATTGCAAGTCCAATTGAATATGATACCAGGACTCCGGTATCGGTTTAAATGAGAAAGTATTGCACTGCGTTAGATACCTACCTATCTTCGTACTCGTGAGCGAGCGGGACAAAAGGTGTTGCTCTGTTTCAATGTCTTTTAATAGATTTTATTTGATTTGCATTGTTATTAAATTTAAAATTAAACATTGGGCAGAAAAGTATGATATATGATATGTGGCTTGGAAGACAGTTCCTTCCTATTATATGTACAATAAACGTTGATGGCTTAGTGGTTAACAATTCGGCCTCCTTATCTGTGCATCCCGGCTCGAATCTCAGGGCACACACCTCTGAGTTTCAGGAGTTGTGTGCGTTTTCAGCAATTTAATGTCACTTGCTACAACAGTGAAAGAAAACATCGTGAGGAAACCTGCATGCATGTTCTCAAAATTCAAAGGTTTGTGAAGTCCGCCAATTCGCACTCGGCCAGTAAAATGGACAATGATGCTTATTTTGAGAAGAGACTCGTACCCAACAGTGCAGTAGTGGGATAGTTATGGGTTGCAACGATGACATGAACATACAATAATAGTCTTTATAGATACAAATTACATAGTAGGTATAGTTGTAAAAATAATACTAATAATGTTTGTGCGACTATGTATGTGTGCGTAAGGCGTACCTACTTGTGTAAAATTAAGGTTGTATTTTACATGAGAGTAGGTATGTGTTCGATTTTAAGTGTTATCAAATTAGTATCCTAAGGCAACTTAAAACGAGATTGTAATTAGTCAAACGACCAGTAACATAATAATATACGGACGTTACAAATAAATTAAAAATAAATAATTATCGTACACATTGTAACATGCAAAAATAACAGTTATAAGTAATAGCCATTTACTGTAAGTGAGGAATTTTATAAAACGCGCATAATTTAAACAGTTAAGCTTTCGAAATGGACGATTCATCTTCTTAAAGAAGTTAGTAAATCAAACGTTGCAAGTACATACTGTCTGATAGCACTAACTATAATTAAAACTGGCAAGTTATTGGTTATGATAATAATTTATATGATAACTACCTACTTGAATGTCCTGTAATTGATAATGCTTAGTGAATTTTGTCATTTACAGTTTCGAATGATTAGTAATTGATTATTTAATAATTTTTAATTATGTGTTTCTAATTCTCCACTCAAGCTTCATTTCTGAAATGCTATGCTTAACACGTTCGCTGCGTTACGAGATCTATCAGATCTCTTACAGGTTTTCGGAACTGTGCGTCGACTAAAATCGTGTTCTTTCACTCCGTGCGGGTGGCTCTAACTTGTAAAGTTCTTTAAGTATGAGAAAGACAAATATACATATTTGCTTCCTACTTAATGGTGAATTCCAGGACATAAAAAAAAGAATAAGAGATGGTTTAGGTCCCTAACGCACAGTATTATAATTATTTTAATTCCTTGCGTTAGGAGACATGTCGATACTCGTAGAATCGTAAGCCTCGTAGACGCAAGAGAGGGAAGGTGGGCGGCGCGGGCGCTGCGTGACTCGATTTAGTGTTGTCCTAGTATCGATGTGAGCATAGAGAGAGATAGAGAAAAATTATATTGTCTTTCGCCATAGAAAATACCTACAGTAGCCCAATCACTGAATTTACAATTCTTGTTTTTATTTATGTACCTACACTTAAATATTCGATTAAATTCGTCGTTGATATTTTTATGTAATTTATTATAAAGATTAATAGGATCATTATGTTCAATAGTAGCCGGTTTAGTCATTTTAGAGTAAATGTTATCTTTAAAAATTGACAATTTATGTTTTGTTATAGGCCTACATTTAATTAAATGCTTTTTGTTTGCGACCATAGTTTATAAATAAACTTTAATAAAACTTTTTCAATCGACAACTGAGATATTATTTTATTCCCATCACTATTTACTACACATATTGAACTATCTTCGGTTGCGGTACGAGATACAATCGATACCTAATTTTATTTTATTATTTGTAGTTTATTCGTATGTCATAACTGCGTCCGCAGCTAGCAAAATATACAGCAATAGGTTATTTTTGACCCATAAAAATTTCAAAAATATATCATTGGTTTTTTGGAAGATATAAATTATTTTCAAAACTGTATTTTTAGGAGACTGATTAGGTCTCTAACGCACCACAGGCCAGGTTAGTTAGGAGATCTTTTAGGTCTCCAAAGCTACTAGCGGAAAGTTCTTTGAAAATGAAGACGCAGCGAACGTGTTAATATCCACAGTAAAAAAACTTTAGATTCGAATCTTTAAATTGGCAATCTTATTTTTGTAAGATTCAAAATATAAGAACATTTTTTGGTAACTTTAAATACTCATGCTGCCCGCGGCTTGGCCCGCGTAAAGATAATTTTAACGGATTTTCAAAAACATTCATTCCTAGTTAAAAAAAGAACATAAGTTGAGGTAAAATATATAACTTACAAGATTTTACGCAGAAAAGAATTATTCTTTGAGAATTATTTTATGTGTTTCCATTTAGTCATCCCGACATCGAAACGACATCATATCGTCGACTCCGAAAGCTCTTTAACACTTTATTTTTATGACATTCATACTTCAACCAGTATTTCATGCACACAACGCGGGAATTCGGTAACCGTATCTACAGCGCTCGTCACCCGAAAGTATTTAATTTCAGGTACAAGGGCTTCGATAGCATCTACGGGTTGACTATGCGCATGTAGACACGCCGTAATGTGAGACGGCTTATGCTTTTGGACACACTGCCGGGTAGTTTGGACAGCAAGCTCTGATGTTCGTGCTTTACTTGTAATAATCATGATTTCAGTGTAAGGGTAAGTGAAAGGTAAAGTAAAGTAGATTTTTGTTTAAAATTACAAGGTACATACTTATATATTTATAAATAAATATAATGTGAATATTACATAGCTACTTACTTAGGCGCTATGATCATAATTGTCAGTTAAATATTAATTTACAATTATTGATAATAAATTTTTAAGGAATATGGAAGATTGCCATAGAACTGCCTACATTTAGAAGTTTTGGGACTTTGCAGACTTGATTTTGTGACCTATGCGACGCATTTCTGTAGCCGTAACTGTTTACCGTCTTCTCAATGACGAAGAAGTCGAGAAAATTATGGCTCCCAAGTCATCAGTCGGAATATGACAAGTCATTTGATGGCTGACTCCAGTGGCGTGCACAGGATTATGACACAGGGTATGCGGCGAAGTACTCGGTCACAAAAACATTTTCTTTTATAGATTTTAGGCATAGGCACAGCCACGCTAAGGATCTCTAAGTCGGAAACCGTTCCAATAGAAGAAGTTTATGTAATACTATTCGTGTACATCTTCTACGGCAACGCAGACAAAACAGCGATCGATCGTCGCAGCGGAAGAAATTCTGATAAATAAAATAATAAGCTAAAATATTATAATTACTCACCTAGTCAGCTTCAATTTTCACATATTCAAGGTTCTGGTTACTTGAGATTACTAAAAATCCCGATGTAAATTAATGCAATTATTTATTTAAATCTGAATATCCTGAATCAGTCCACACTGTACTAGAATTACTAAACAATATGCAAGGAAAACAATATAATTTAGTCGTGTGTACACAACCACACAGCTAGTTATACGTTTCATAACTTTTGACATGAAACTTTCGAGTTACATTCCCTTTTTGCTGGTTTAAATTTTGTAACTCGGGTACACACCTACCTTTAGACACAATTTGATTCTTTTCACTGAATGACAATAGTGAGAACTTGTTATTTTTAAGTTTTAGTAAACACACATTATCCACACAAACTTCACAATCCAACATTTTAAAAAATTCAACAGACTAGCACTAGTAAAAGCAAATCACTACAATTATTATAGTAACTCAGTAATAAACTATTAAATGTACGCACTTTCAAATGTTAAAATGAAAAAATCTTATATGAAAATTATATTAATAACTCGCAATTCGCAAACAATTATGTAATACGTAAGCTCGTCACATGAAAAGTAATAAAATAAACATGGCTGGCGCGAAATATAACCCTACTAAACAAAAATGCGTAATGTGCATACCTGATTTCCTCGGATTATAAGCACGAAAATGTCCGATTACTTCCGAGGACGTGTTCGGTTCGAAAGCCTGCCAGCATGACTTGCTATAGATATTATATGAATGTGTGCGTTTGCGAACTGTGTACGGACACCAAAATTACTACACACATGCAAACAAATCTCCTGCCGACCGCGGTGGCAGGAGGCATTAGTTCATAGATAATACATAATAAATTAGTTGTTGCTATCATCAAACGGCAGGCGTTTGTGTTTACAAATAGGTGTTATTTATAAAATATTAGGAGTTTTTAAGTTATTATATTTTGTATATTCATTTATTTACTGTTAATTAAAGTCATCTAAAACGTACAAACGTTATATTAAAATATCGTAAATGGCAAGTAATGCACTGCATTTATGCCTACAAGGACCGCACGCCCCTGGCTGACTCAAGCAAGACGATGATAGCTAGCCATTCAAATTTTATCCCTACCACCTCACGTACCATCTCCCAACGCAGGATAGTGCTGTTGCAGGCTGGCGCAATACCGCCAATTTGCCCACCAAACCTCCTGCCCGTGTGTGTCACTCCCAAACAACGCGTAACTCTCAGTCAATTGCCAATAAATCGAAGCATACTCCATATTAATTAGCTCGCGTGAGCCTTGCGCTACTGTAAACCTACTAGAGATTTATTGTTTGAAAATGGCCATTAAATTTATATATGAAAAATGTTCGTTTGTACGTTTGTTTTGTACAATTGAACTACGCTTGCGTGCTTCGTTATGACCACCTAATAAATCTAGGCTGGGAATAATCTGCTTCTAAGTTTAGCATCCTTAATGAATTATTGAGTGGAGGCACAATGCGTTTGGCAAAGGCGTTTGGTTATGTTAGCTAGTTTAACCACAGACTATATATCTAACTATTGATGTGCATTTTTTATTCTATGTAAAGAATACCTGTAAAGTAACTTTTCGAATTATTTTAGTTTGATACAGAATAACAAACAGTCTATCATTGATTGTAAAGTAATAAAGGCGAAACATTACCGATTGGGACTAAATATATATAATGTAATTAAGACAGTGACTGACATAATTAGTCCTGTTAGTTTTTGCTAGTAATAAATAGTCCAGTTTGCAATTATTAGTAAGAATCTCGTACTAATTTGGTCATTTGTATTTTATTATTTTTGAGGTCTATGACGCATTGCAAAGTTAAACCGGCGAATTAGTAGACTTAACCTGCAATAAAAACAAGCATCTAAATTCTTACCTAATACATACACATACCTCTGTAACCACCAATAAATATCCATTGAAACCCAATCAAAGTTTAATGAGCTGAACGCCTTCTAATCCATAGAAGGCAGCGTCATTCAGTATTCCATTATCTGTTGCATAAAACCTGCATTCTCTATTAACGCGAGCGGGAATCGAACCGGATACAATAAATACAGGACCGGTGTTAAATTAGCTTCGCATGTTCTAAGCGAGTCTTGGGCTTAGCTCGGATGATTGACTAATTTCGATGCAACTTTTTCTATGCAAGGAATATTCATAAAAATTTTTCATGTTTGATAAATTAATAAATTTTAATGTAAATTAGAATTCTCAGTCGAATACAACGTGTCAATACATTTTCGCAAGTATTTTTAGTGTGACATTTAAATAAACAATACAATAAAATACGTCTAATATTTCACACCAAATAGACCAAAAAATACAAGTTACAAAGCGGTGTAGTAAATTGACACTGAGAATACACAACAGGCGGTCTTATCGCTAGAGTAGCGATCTCTTCCAGACAACATGGTGTGGAGCCGGTAACACTTTTATATAAGGTGACTCAGTCCTCAGGGGTAGCAACGCATCTGTGACCGAATTATCACGAGACTCACACTAAAAATTACTAACTAGACTTTTACTAACACTACCTATCGTTAGTGATAGTCGTCGTGAGTCCTTGTCCTCACACTTATTAACAAACTAACCAACTATTCCAACACTATCCTGTTAATTATTGTCTAACCATCTTGGTCCCTAAATTGAGTCTTGTTCTAGATCGGTCACGAAAGTAGAAGGCATTTTCAAGCAAAATTCAAGGAGCCTAAAGCAAATGAAGTTCTAACAACCGAATTTACATTTTTTATCAGACACGTAAACAACAGAACAAGAACGTATCCGAACAATTCCTTGTAAGTTCCCCAACAATCTATTTTTCATTTAAACACGGGTATCGGAACGGATGCTGTAAATCCCACCGTTTGAACATCAACACGGTTAATTAGCATCGCGTGTTTTGTAACAGCTACCGTTCTAGCCGCGGGGCAGAGGCTGGCCAGTCGGTCGGCTAGCTAGCCAGGAAAATTACACTATTCTCGTCACTATACTATAGTATTAATGGTATTAGTACGGCACTAGTGCGGAAAACGCGTAGACGCCCTAGGCTTATGTCAGAAAGGACGATATTAGGTAGCTTGGCAGTGATAATGTTGCGATTTGATTTGTTGGTTCGACGATTAAGAAGAGAAGATCTTCGAATTGAATCGAAGTTCGAATCTTGCTCGATGAATTTTCACACCATGTGTTAAAATTAGTTCTCAATTATATGAACTTAATAATCATGTATGAATAAAAACAAACCTTCAAAGGTTTTTGGTGTCCTATAACTTTTCATTATTGACGCAATTTAGGGTGTTTTGGGGTACTTTGGGTTGATGAAGCTTTTGATTACTGTGGGTTTGATGGTCATTTGTTGTGGTAGAGATTGAATGGGTTGGTTGGACGATAATTTCGTAAGCACGTTTTTAATCTAGCATTCTTTGACCCAGATACCCAACAGTACGTATTTTTATACCTTATTATCTTGTCGCAAATGATTCTGTATTTGTCTACATCTAAATTGTTTCAAGATACGATGGAGTTAATAAGCTGTCGTGATCTTAATTTCTCGAGAGACGAATTGTGAAGGTTTTAACTTATCACCAAATACCTTTCAAAAATTGTATTTACTCCTGGCCAAACTTGAGTGTTCTTCAAGTCTTCATTTAAAGAATTTTTAAATTTAATTTAACCTCCTTGTTATTTTGATATATAAAAACTATAACAGAATAATGAATTCAAAGAACCTTTGGAAGATCTTTGATATACGTTCCTTTTAGAAAAAGTTCCTTATTTAACTCCAGTCAGCCCAATTCTTTCTATCCACACTAAGTACTTTTCCACTCCTCTTCCAGAAGTAAAACAGAAAATTCCACTCACAATAATTCCATAATTATAATATTCCAACCGCCCCAATTCTCCTGATCTCGAACGATGCCGATCTCAACAAAAGATTAATCCACAGCATAAAATCTTTCACCGTCCGTCGCTATCTCCTCGGCTCATGTTACACGGTTGGCGTGCTTTTGCAATTCGTTCGACACGCTTCACTGTCCATTAGTCTTTGCGTAAGCCTTTGATTGTTCAAAAATCCGCAACTGATGTTGGCTGTGTCTTAATAAGAATACTTTTTTTAATAATATGTATTGCATTTGAGTGAACCACTAACTCTTTTATCAAACTACAATGGAATGTATGACTTTGTATTGCCTATTTCATGAATGGACTGGTGGCTTGAGATCTACTACTTTCTTTGTTCTTTCCCAATTCTTTCTTGGCCGACAGAGCATTGAAGAAGCCTTTAATATTACTTTAGCCCATGGGCGACGGTGACTATACATCATCAGGTGGCTCGTTTGCTTGTTTCTCGGCTGTATCCATAAATCAAAATTTGTGTGCCCAATATTGGATTAAGACTTCGCTTAAAATACGTGCCTCTGGAAGATTCTGAACGAGTCTATCAGATGCCGGTGTCACCTTCAGCTCGTCAGTTCACCTAAATATTCAGCTATACGAAAAATGTAGTAAGTCCTTTGTAAAAAGGAATATTGGAAATAAAATACGCGTGATCAAAATTCCATCGCTAATATGAAAAACTAGAAGAATTCTACAAACAATCAATTACGTTCTAACTGTCAAAGCGAAAACTTCTCTAGAGGAAACAGGTACATGTCGAAATAAAACCGTCGGGACGGGAACAAAACATTGATTAATGACGAAATGCACTCGAAAACAAACTGTCGAACTTCTTCAAATTCGCGATACAAATGCCTTCGGAATAACCCCTCGGAAATAATGGTTTCCTTTATAACTGCCGCTACCTCAAACGCCCTAACTACCTTTGATACTACACTCGAAATGCAACCCTATTTCGTGTTCGTTAGGTTCATAATAACTTGTCTGTATTGAGTAGGGTAAACGCCCGAAAATTTGACACGAGATTTTCTCGGTGAAGGTTTTGTTTTTTTTCTGTAGTCCCGCGGAAGCAGTGGTGTATAGGGACGTGTGCTTCCTCCTTTTTTGTTGTTAAATTGTTTCGGTGCCATTAAGCTGTTGACAGATCACCATCTTTGAGTAATGCCCTCCAATTGTTTGCGGTAGGGCGAAAACACATTTATGGGACAATGCCTGCGAATGGTGTTTGGAAACGATTAGAGTTCTTTATGTGTTACCATTTGATGTGATATCGTGCATATTTTATGTGCCTATTGATTTGGTTGGCAATTCATATTTTTTAGACATGCGTAAAAGAGCTTTTTTATGAATTTAAGCTAGTAAACGAGCATTCGGCGTCACTCTTCCGCCCACGGCAAATGCGTTCAACCTAAAACCAAATAAATCTGGAATGCGAATATTAGTTTCAATTAGCCAAGGATGTTGAAAAAACGTAAGAATGTTAGTTCGTCGGTTCATTAGTAAATAATCGCTCAGAATAACCGCTTTCATTTGGTGCATCAGGTGCATTAGTACTTTCATAGCAATTAAAAGAAAAGAACCCACATTAAAACGGGAACCCCAATTAATCAATGATTAAAAAGTTTAAAATTCCACTTAAAACGTGATAACCCATAAATAATTACCAGGATGCACATTTAAATGTGTATAAAACATAACTTTGAAAATCAAAATTATTTTTCTCACGGTACTGTACAACGTAACTTTAGCGATACGTACATCTGATATCAAAGAGAATAAAAGATAATTTCCACCTTATGACTATACCAAATGGTTCATAATTCAATGAAGGGTAAGGAGAACAGTTGACTAATTCAGTGTGCTGGTAAGAATAATAAAATCAAAGGTGTAATATATCAGAAAAAGCATGTCTACAAGTGCCGACACCGGTTCCCCATAATTCTCGGATGATATTTTAACAGTGTGATCGAAGTAAGAGAGAGGGTACTATCATGTTAATGAGCGGAGCGGAAGGAAGAATGGTATGAACACAATTTTTATGTCGCTGTATTATTTAATATAAAAATGTTAGGCATTTTTCGCCATAAAAGATTAAATATGATGATCTATTCGGGCGTTTAGTATAGTCATCTCCTCATTAGAGGATCATTTGGTCTCTTTTTAATCTTAAATTTACAGAATTATTTGTTTACTTCAATTAGTCCGGTATATAACTTTTGTCATGTCCCAGTCGCTCCACTAATCACTGTGAACACAACCGGAGGTTAGAAGGCGCAGTTAAGTTTTATCTCAATTGTAATCGTGTTCTGTGTCTAACATAATGTTCTGATAGATATACAGGGATACTCTCATGTTAAAGTGAACGCAACATGGTGTGAATTAGAAAAGATGACTTCAACACATTAATGGCTGACAACAGGGCATGGGTCTCTCGACGACAGAGTAAGCATATACTTCAGCCGTCGAGAATATAGAAATGCCACTCCCTACAAACAATAATACGTGTGTTCCCAGTCCAATTAAGTATTCAAAAGCATTTCTTATTCTCACCGTCAATCTACAATAAACCTTAATCACAAGGGCAGAAAGCTGGCATTAATGTGGGTTGCCATTATAACGAGTTCCATATCAATGCAAGCGGAGTATAGATAGTACTCCACGACGTTGCTCCAATGCGGGTTAATTTAATGAGGGTCACCGTTTTAGTGCTCACCAGTTGGCACCACTGGTCCTGCTGTAAAAGCCCGCCCATACATAGAGAGTGACAAGTGACATTCAGACAAATGAGAAGTGGCAGAGAGATCTCACTTTTCCATTGCGCCTCTAGCGGCGAAATCACACTACTCACTTACTCACTCACTAGGGTAGGTCACCCTAGTACCTACAGATGTCATTCGATGGTCTCCAACATGACCTAGGGATCCCGTTTTGGCTCTGTTAGCTCTATTAGCTAGCAAAGTTGTGCTTTCCGAAGCATGAAATGGCACAAAAATGAGCATACAATATCCTGAAGTAGACCCGTTGACCTGAACGGATATCCGCTGCATTCAAAAGGCTACAAACTGGCCAGAGTGACGCAAATTAGGGTTTGCCTTTATCCCACAATGGATGCTCAAAGATTACCGACCGCGGTGGCCTAACTCATTCAATCACCGACTAAGAAACTTGCCAAAAAATACATCATTCAGAAGGAGCAGACAAGAAAACTAGTAAGTCACGTTTATACAGACCTAAATCCATTTTCGCTGGGTCGACAGTGCAAAAAACTGGGAAAGGTTTACTGTACGAAGACGAACGCGTGATCGCTTGTAATTGGCATCGACTGATGGATGAGACCAGGCGCCCCTCATTACAAATCCACCACAAATGATTGGCACGTAACTAAACTTAAAATGAGCTTTAACACGTTACCACAGAGATGGTGATGTTGGTACAAAGTATAACGTTACGTTGGTTTAAGTGTATAAGCAGTTGGTAATTATCGACAGCACTGTAAACTATATTTCTGTAGAATACAGCTGTACAGAGATGTATGTAAGAATGGATAGGCTCCGTTACAGAAAACTGTGGATAATTCGGATATTTCATTACACTTTATTCAATCCATCTTCAATAAGAAAACCTTCAAACCTACACTATACTTGAGACGCCGAGAATATGGAATTGCTACTCCCCGCTAAATAAAAATGTATAACATTATGCTCACAGTTCAATTTAGCTTGTAAGCAAAATTTATTTAAGACATTTTAAATCCTCGCCATTAATCTACGAGTAAAATGAACTTTAATCACAAAGCCGGAAGCTGGCATTTGTGTGGGTTGACATTGAAACGAATTTCATATCGGACGCCGGAGTACCTATAGACAACCCTAGTCATCTTTGCAACTACTACGTCCATTGCTTCCATAGATCTTTGCCAACTGAATTAAAAATCTTTACACTTAAGTATATAGCTGCTCTATCGCTCGCACCATGATGGTACGTATCACTAGTTCGATGGTAGTTACGCCATTAATATTTATTAGGCCTATCCTTTTAGCAGTGGTGAGCAGGCGATTAGTGGAACGGTAAATGACGAGTGAAAGGATAAGGTCTGAAGTGGTTCTTGATTACGTCACCTTTTTTGTCTTTGCTTGATGGCACCACTTAAGAATATGATGGGTGATAGTTATGTATTAGAGTTGATTTAGCGCCAATTTATATGAAGTACCTTTGACGGACATTTTGAACCTAGTTAGATAACTAAATTGTCACTACTTGTTACTACAGTATGGCTTCAATTCATTAATAGCCCACTACTGATCACGAGTCTTTTTTAAAGCCTGAAAGGCTGACGCAAAAGCAGACGAACCATCTGGTGGTAAGTGGTCATATTTGCTTTGCATGGGCAACACCAGGGGAGCTACCAGTACTACATCGGCCTTAAAGAAAAACTCTTTTAACATCTTTCTTGAAGAACTCCGTGTCAAAGCGCTCCGGGAATAACTCAGATCCTTCTGCTTCCTAGCTCAAACCACGGATTGCAAAAAACGACGAAAAGACGACGACGTGCCAAAACCGACCTTGAAATCGGACCGTAGAGGTCCTCTACGAGTCCAAGCGATGTGGATGGAACTTCATTCTTTGGTGTGTGGTATGATGTTGGAAGTCTCTTTTATTATTGAAGATAACTGAGCATCCTCATAAGTTACAAAAACATATCGTATTCAATTGCTTCTGAGCTGATACAAAATAAAATATTAGGAAACATGTATTTGTACATGTATTTGTAGGAAACACCAATCTCACCTTAAGTTTCCCTACATGTACATCTTCCTACTTTGCGAAATCTTACTCAGCTAGGGCTGTTCAACTATGGAATGCTCTGCCATTATATATTCGACGCGCTCAGACTGTGGGTACATTTAAAAGATTAATTAAATCATATTTTCTTTCTCTCTAACTTCTTAGACCACTTCACTATAATTATTTATTTTCTCTCATTCATAAATTATTATATAACTTTTTATTCAATAACTACATGACACTTTTATAATATGTATTAACAAACAGCTAGTACACCCTTACTTTTTTTTTCTCTAGAACAAAGTAGTCCTCTACCCAATGGTTGCCTGGAAGAAATCGCTTCTTAAGCGATAAGGCCGCCGTTTGTACATTAATTACCTAAGACAATATGTTTGTACTATTTTTTACTGGTGTACAATAAAGAGTTTTGTTGTTGTTGTTGTTGTTATTTCTACTTAAGATAATTTTTTGAGTATTTGGTACATCCGCATATTGTTTGACGTTTTAAGGTACACGCACTAAATTTCGTTCGTTATACAATTTCAATCTGATAGTCGTCTAACCATAAAAGGGCGTGCTATTTTGTTTAGCAATCTTAGTCATAATGTGGAGCGGTTGGCAGGACAGTCCAGTTATTCACGTAATTAGCATCTAAAGTAGGCAATACTGAGCCTATTAAGTGTCTGCATACATGTAAGGTGTGCCCATTCGTGTCCACTTTCTTAAAATCCGCAGGATATTAATTAGTCACCGCTGTTAGGTTAGGTAGTATTGACAGACAAGCGTCTTGCATAATCTTATTAGATTTGTTTTTCCGATATGCTAACCAATGATGGCTATAGAAAAATGTTTTTGCTTTTCGTATAAGTATACAAGATATTTGCTTTTGTATCTATATCCATGTTATTATTGTATTGTGTTGTATCTTTTTTGATAAAATTAACTGATGGGGCTAAGAAAGAACTACTGAAAAATCAAAGCATTAGGGTAGACTGGTTACGATTGAAACGATTTGGCTTTAATTGTTCGTAATTTTGTTGTTTATAAAAAGAACGATGATGATGACATATTAAATTGAAGAGTGGATCTTTACCTACAATAGGGCTATACTATTTAGTTCTGGTGGGTGCTATTTTTAGAGATATTTAGATTTGAAAATAAATTCCGATGTGTTTCTACCGTCCCCATGCCAGGGGCGGTTGAAACAGTGACTAGGGTCAGTTGAAACGCACGCGAAATATACAAAAAATATATAGCAACATGCTTTATTTAGCATTAGTTATAATTATATTATAATAATCATGGCATCGTATGACAATATTAATCGGTCTTCAATGTTTTAATAGTCCTACAGTGTACATAACCAGGCTTTGACGAATAATTTGTTGATAGTGCATAGTTTTATCTCCAACTTTTACCTCCGTATATGCATATTTGTCTCAATAAACTCAATCTGCCCTATGAAAGTCTTTAGCGAATTCCTCATCGAGAAAACAAAACAAAATTATATGTTTTTTTCTACCTGTACCCACATATATTGTTTCAGCCGTCCCGAACTCGAATTTTGATAAAAGAAAGTTTATAGTAATGGTAGTAATAATAACTTTTTAAAACTAGTCATCATTCCGTATTCTAAAAACTTCACCTAAATCATAAATGAACACTCAATATTTATACTTGAATATATTAACATAATAATAGCTTGAAACTCAAAAGAAAAATACTTACTTTTGGGTGCTAAAATACAATAGGCCTATTTATAAAAATATACAGCACCCGGTGACCAATGTAACACTTTGATTTAGGTTTGGACTTGTCACCTGCTTCTTTTTCCCCTTGAACCCTTACCTGTCGGCTCAACCATTCGCGAGATATTCGACTTGTTTCGACCGTCCTGTGTTTTAACCGTACCCAGTCTACCCTACTTTTTCACGGACTGATTCATAAATCAATAAGTAGCCTTAATATAATATGTAGTGCAAGTTATTACATTTATAAAATAGATATATGTAGGTATACATTTTATACTAAAATTGATTCCTGCTATCAATATACTATTTGTTAGTATTCCAATTTATAAATGTGGGCAATTTTATAGTATAATAATTACATTAAAATCGTTGCACTCCAAGTAAAAGCGAAAATTTAACATAGTATTACTATGTATAAAACCTTATTTATAGTTGTTAAGTTGACGTATTTAAGGCAGAATTGACAATGACGATGCTCTAATGTACGTTTATAATTAATAGTATTAGAAAATCACTTTAGATGTCCGTCTGTCTATCCACCTCGGCACAGTAAGTAAAAGTAGCTTAATGATCTAAGATTTAAATCTACGATAAAATTAAACTGCAATGTAGCACATGTCAAAAGACGAGTCTTCTATCATGGGATTTACCCTAAAATATGTTAAGCATAAAATAAACCATAGGACCTTTGCATAGAGTGGAATATTGTTTATTTCTACAAATACCCTCATATAATGAAATGCATTATTAAACAGCGATTTCGTGACCCCATTTGAAGGGCATTAGATGGAGAATTATCTCTTATTTGCTTGTTTTAATTCAGTTTTGATTCCTAAGTTCACTGATTAATTATTCAATAAAAGGCACGACGTTATAAGAGGGTAAGTGAAATTTGATTTGAATAGATTAGATATGAAAATTTTCTAATTAGTCCCAGTTACATTAGAATATCTATTTTTATTTTATGGAATGGACATTTACTTTTGTATTATTTTTTATCAAATTCTTTATATTAATCATAAAAGTCAAATAACTGGATTCATTAGAACTCCAAAAGTATGAAATAGCGACTGCTTTAACAAAAAATGTCCTTTGTCCTTTAATATGATATGTCATATAGGTATTACCTATATGTCGGTTCAATAACACAAATCATTTTGAGAATCCTCCAAGTTTGTGTGTGCTTTTGTTCTTGCCAATAGAAACGGGTGAGCTGATTTATCACTAACCGTGCTATAGTAAGTTTGGGTTGTATGTTTGTTTTGATTAAAAGGCTTAAAAAAACTCTGCATATCCGGAAGGTTCACTGTTATGCTATGTAACATTATATCCGCCCCTCTTATGACTATTTTAGGGTTCAATAAAGATTAAACAAATAAATAAATGGATTCCAACACAAAAAATATGGAAATTTAAGTAATCTTATATGTCTTATTCGTAAGGCAAAAAAATAAGTAAGCATTACTTATGTTTTCTAATGTTGAGGATGTCACTAAGTATAAAAAAAATAACAAAGCTACACAAGTATTTATTTCTTTTAAATCACGCCTCTGCACCCATCATCATTCATTTGTCAAAACAAATGTCATATGGGGTGTCGCCCCTTGCAACCCTTCAGTAGCAATTAATCGGCTCAATTTATGAATTATTGCCCTAAACAACCCTTATGGAATAAATAATTAGTGGATACCGTTTGATGGAATTTGTCAAGCGTTTGATTGATGTAGACGTTTTATTGCTTTATGATTGACTTGTTTGAAAGTATGGTAATGTAACGAGTCAATGGCTAGTTTATAGACGTAGAAGAAAACACGTTAGACGTAGAAGACGTAGCAGAAGCCAGGTAGAAGAATACACGACGGATACATGACATCTATCGTACTTAAGCACGAAATGTTTAAACATTTAAATACCACTTGCTATAATGGCGAAGGAAACATCGTGAGTAAACCTGCATGCCGAAGAGTTCGCAAAACTAAAGGCAAAGTCTGCCAATCAGTACTTGGGAAGCGTGATGCACTATGCCGTAATCTATTTATACTGAGAAGAAACTCATTCTCAATAGTTCATGATGGGTTAGGGAGATAGTGGTGATAAAAATTACATTCAAAATCATTTAGGTGCCCGGAGTGAAGCAGAAGTGGATATTAGTTTGTTTTGGATTTTAACTACTAGATCACTAATAGATCACCAATGGTCATTAGGAATACCAATGGCTTGGCAAATGCTAAGGCAAGGATGGTTGCCTCTTGAAGAACTTCTTAGCACACAAGGAAAACCGATGAAAGAATTTCATTCCACAGTTTACATGCACTATATGCAGTATACTGGTGGTAGTTAGAACTGTTTAAAATATTAATTATCTTTTTACGTATATCACGCGGCTTACCTCATGTTACTATTTTGTCGGATTCGCCCGACTAGTTTCGAACCGATTCCGAGGTTCGTCATCAGGAGCCACCGGCGACGAGAGCTCGCTTGAGACTGGGCTTGTGCAGTCACAATCCGACAAAATAGTAACGTGAGGTAAGCCGCGTGATATACGTAAAATGTATTCAAACACTCACGAATCATTCAGTACTAAACTAATTATCTTATAAAAAAATCAAGTACCATAAGGAAATAATTAAAATGCAGTATAACAGGAAACATTGTAGCAGTCACATCTAATATTTCAAAATGTTACATAGATAAGTAGCAGTGGTTGATGCAAATAAATCATATGGGACAGTAATCTGCGGCCATTTTGATGTACAACAGTGCCATCTGTGTCAACTGAATGAGTTATTATACTAGCGTGGTAGGGTTGCCAACACTGTGTTAAATGTGGGTAGTCGAAACAAATACAATCTTTGCAGCGGTAAAGTTCAAGAAAATCTAGATATACTTATAGCTTATTCATTTCAATCAATCTTTTTTATGAAAAACAAAATATAAAGCCCATAATTTACGACTTGTACCTACCTACCACGGTACCCTTTTAATTTTATTCCTATTCTTGTTATCCTGTCCTTTGACCGTTTGCACGGAAAAAATGGCTTAACGCGTTATAGCCGAAACATGAAACCTCCTTCTAAAAGAACAAAAAATGTACCTACAGAAATAAAATTTGATGTATAAGTGAGCTTTTTTATGTTCTAAATAAAATTGAAAACATCTATTGAAAATCATGTTTACGTCTTAGACAGCAATTTGTGATTCAGTTATATTTATATAAATATACTAAATGCAATTATTAAAACTATGTCTTCCTAAAATAATACATGTGTCAGCCCTGTGCAGATCAAACGCAACATGATATATATGGCAACCCCTTAGCAAGATTAACCCTTTATCCGGGGTCGCGACAACGGCACGCGGGGTCGTGCGTGCCCTCTCCGATTCAATTTGTAATTTATTGTTATCCGTTACGCTTTTCCATCGGTGTTTATTTGAAATGTCTAACATATGAATTCATATTGCACGCGACATGAGGTAAAAATTATGCGAAAATTTTTGATTTTGAAAGGCTCTAAATGTTATGTAAAAATATGAATGAAGACATATAAACATAGAGACGGAATTTCTTTGGAAATTCGTAAAATATTCCTGTACACAAACCAAAAATCTTAATCAAATCTTTCTTATTCTGAATATCTCTAAAAAGCTTAAAAACAAAAAATTCAGGTAATTAAAACATCTCCTATACTCTCTCACCGATCGTAACGGATGGTGCGAAGCCCCCTTTAGTCTCGTGATACAGGAGAGATTAAGAGAGACTATCAAGGAGATCGCTCACCCGCCGCAGGATAAACCGCGAAGACGTATTCTTTTAATAACCATTTCCACTCACTGTGCTACACAAATAGCTAAAAAGATTAGACATACAGTAGCGTCAGCAAATATATCGGAAATTTGATTTTTATAAATTGTTTTCTTTAATTATGTGAAAAAATCCATTCATCATTAAAACAAAGTTCAGTGCTACGTATTCGTAAGCTATCTGAGATTAATAACTTTAGGGGTTTCTGTCACTATCTTTTCTCTTTTCTCACAATGGTCTCTTTTTACAATGGTGATGAGTATGGCTATTGTCCTTTATGTATGATATATTATGCGGATTTGTAGATTACACACGCTGTTGAGAGCATTATGATGGAGAATTCTCAGGTGTACAGGTTTCATCACAATATTTAGCTACATAGCAAGTGACAGTAATTTAAGAAAGTTACTTACCGGACTTGATCAAACATGATTGGGAATCCAAACTTCAAATCACTTGACTATTCTACTTATTGATGCCTTATATATATATTAAAGTTACTCTGTATTTTCTACATGAATGTATGAAATTAAATTACAGAGCAGTCCTTCATTATAGATAATTACGAAAATAACGGCTTTTCAGTAATTTATCTACATAAAGCGAACTATATAGTAACTAAGTTTAAATACAAATTATGTGGTTCACTTAGGCTGACTCGCCACTGAGGGAATATTTTACGTCGGTTAATTCTGGCAATAAAGGAAGTTTGTGTTCTTAAGAACCGAGCGAAGCAATTTTCGAAGTCTTTAGTTATTCCAAAGGATGCAAAAGTTTGTATTTTCATCTACTGGAAATTTTAAGAAATTTTTATTTTATTATTTTTTAGGAATAATAATGGACACTCATTTAAGTTGGAAACAACATATACAGTACTTATGCAAAAAATTGAGTCGATTCGTTTTTGCCTTGCGGAGGCTTACTCGAAATACATCTGTACAAACTGCATTAGTGGCATATCATGGATTTGTGGCATCTAATTTGAGGTATGGCATAATTCATTGGGGCAACTCTGTAGATTTTAATTTAATTTTTAGAATGCAGAAAAAGTGTGTAAGAGCGATAGCTGGAGTAGGCCAGCGTCATACATGTAAATCTCTATTTATTGACTATAAAATACTAACGTTAGCATGCCTGTATATTTACGAAACATGTATATTTGTAAAAGAACATTTAGATTTATTTGACATAAAATACACACGATGCCCACGAAGCACGAGAAAAATGTTTTATATTCTGCCTCATAGCAACTACCGAATCAGTAGCCTTAGGAAAACTGTTTACTCAATGGCGCCTACTATATATAATCATTTACCAGATAAAATGAAATATCTGAGTTTGACATGTTTTAAATGTAAATTAAAATCAGAACTTGTAAAAAAATGCTACTATGACGTTAGAGAATATTTAGATGATAAGAAGTTGTTTGTGTAAAAATGCTGAAAAAATTTATGAATTATGAATGTTATTTATGGTATTTAATATTATTATTAATTGTAATTATTTTAAATTTGACATTATTTTTTTATTTTTATTTTAAATTATTAGGACATTATAGATAATTAGATTGGAAATAATAATAATAAATATGATAATCCTATTTGAGCTAGTAATGTAATATAATTTTATTTACTTTATTTAAATTTAATTAATCTAAATTTAAACTGATGCATGAAAAATTGACATTTAATTTAATTTTTGAAGATTGTACACCTATGACGGTATATTACAGAGATCATGTATTTTGTAAACCAGCTTTAAGAACCTGTAATAATGCAATAAAGGATTATGAATTATGAATTATGAATTAAATGGCTACTTAATAATATAGTTTAAGTTAATCTATGCTTTAACTAGTAAAATACATTAACAAAATACATTTTTGGAAAGGATTTGAAATGCTCTATGGACTTCTCGAAACGAAAGTGATTTTTTGGTTTTCTTTCACGGAGAGAGTTACTGCGTTCACTTGGTCACACCAAAGCTAGGAAATTCGCGACATGGCATCACCGAGAAAAGACGGAATAACAAAAACAATTTACACTTTATCATAGGTAAATACCGGAATCAGGGAATCCTGGCAAAATGAACAATTATTTAACTCAACTATAGATACTAATAATAATAGGTGGTATATTATAATTTAATTATGGATACTAATAGTAACAGGTGGTAAGGTACCATTGCCCGTCACGGTAACATTTTCTTCATCAAAATAATTAATAAAATTGCTTTATCAGTAATTTGTGTTCCGGATAGAAAGGTATGGAGTCGGTTAGGATTTTTTAGAGATGATGATACGAGTGTTGAGTGTTATGGGTTAGTCACAGTAAAAGGTGGCAACAACAGGGTAGCACCACCCTGCCACTGCCGCGTGATCGTTTGCTATCCTAATTCCATAAAAAAAATGCATTTTTTGCAATCATAATGTGGCTTGTTTTGCGGACCGTACCGCGTAATACGGGACGGTTGCGCGGGCGCCGGTCGGCCGTCTGATTTACTGCACTCTTAATGAAACCTGTTATGTAACTGGAATTATTTATTATTTAGTCCTACCTGCCGGTGGAAATTGCAGCTACTGTATTAGATAATAATTAACTTTATATAACTATCGCGAGCGAGGATTAGCTGGACTTCATTCTTGTGCGTTTGTTTAGACTAGGTACATTACTTTTATATATTGCTACAAGAACATGTGCAAGAACTCTACTTTTAATAAGAATTTCTGACTGACTACAATGTCTCTATATTATGTTTTATAAAAAGTTTAAATAGACAATAGAATAGAATAGGGGTATCTATTAGGCTCCAGTGTATTCCTTCGGAGATCCCGTAGCCTCGTGTAGGGGATTTTAATAGGTATAAATCCTACATAGCCCGGGTATTTTTTGAAGATTTCCCCCTCGTATTAATCAAGGGGTACCAATTTAATAATGCAATATCCATATCGTATCCATATAGACCATAATCCACCACTCGTTATATTTTTATGAATTTTATAACAGATACCTAAATAGTAGTTCTCAGGTCACATGTGTTTATGATGTGTTATATCTGTGCCTCCCATGACACAAGATTTCCTACAGCGGCAGTGTAAGTGCGTTAGAGTATTTTTTTTTTACTAAAGTGAGTGTTAATTTCGACTTCGAAAAAAGGATGAGACAATCTCAGTCGACTGTATTTTTTATTACTGTTTTTGATAGCTGTTTATAAGCTTAAAAGCTCGTGCTTGTCTAATCCCACAAAAATTTAAGCTACATCTGACGACTCGTTTTTGACTAATCTCTAATAATGCATGTATTATTTAATAAACTTCAAATACATTGATATTGATCTCATTTTACCACTTTTCGATGTTGTAGTCGGTGTTTTTGTTAAAAGTTATCTTTAGATCGAAACAATGCATCAATAAACCTTTTCAGACCTTGTTAAACCTTAACAAGTGTGTCTCCAGGATTCTCCTTAAACATACATAGTGTTCCCGTGTGATATGCGTTTCCACTCACGAGGGCTCTAAATTGCATTGAACGATATTTACGTGTGTACGCGCATGTCTTACTAGAATAGCTTGGTGTCTGAGTGTGAGAGAACATGTACCTACATACGTACTCGTACATACATGATAACAACAAGGATAAACTGATCTTAGGAAAGTTAGCTGTCTCTGTTGTTTATAAATATTAGTTACAGTAAAGACATGCCCGATGGGTCGCTGATCAAAAATTAGTAGTTACGCAGAAAACTAAGCTCTATATCTATCTATATGACAAACCAAATGCCTGCTTTCCTTCCTTGAGCTTAACTATTGATGGCGAGAATTAAAAATGCCTTAAGTAAATTTTGCTTACAATTTAAATTGAACTGTAAGCGCAGCTCCTACTAAATTTGTTTTAGCTAGAAGTGGTAATTCCATAACCTTGGCGGCTTAGGCATAATGAATGAATGATTTCAAATTGGAATTCATAACAATTGGTCACTCATTCTCCCTTAATGGAGCAGCGTAGTCACAACTTGCCAAGCAGTTGTAGAAAAAAAAAATTTACGACTTGGATGGCGCAATGGTTAACACACCGGATCGCTGTTCCGAGGGTCTTGGGTTCGATTCCCATCGAGGCGGAAAATTTTAATGATGAGTTTAAATTTCGTTCTTGGTCTGGGTATGTGTCCTTGTCTTGTGTGTTGTCCATGGCACCCACGACACAGGGAATCCTACTGTGGGGCTATGAGTGTATAGCGTTATTTATTTATTCTCAGCAATCGGTTAAAACAAATCCCAGTGTTTTCTTTTCGCCTTAAAGGGTCGTTTAAATGAAGTTACCTACAGCGCAATATGGTTGTAAACTATCACCATATACAGTGGCGCGGTAACTTCCAATTGCATGGGAGATTCTTTCTCAACCACTGAATAACATAGGTAGGTATCTGCTTATAAAAAAACTTACTTTAACATCAACGAGGAGAGGAGAGATTAATCATAAAATACCTACTCGTCTGATGTCGCTCTTTGCACCACATAATTGCTTCAATTTTGATAATTCTTTTCTTATTCGAAAGCTGGTGCTTCTCGTCTAGTCCTAAATAAATGTGAGCAACATCTGATTGGTAGTTTTCGAGTTATCTCTACTTATCGATCTTCAAGTTGGTTATTTTTTTAATTAGTTTTGTATACAAGTTCCGAACCACCTGCCACATAACCTCAAATGGGAACGAATAACAACAAATCCAAAACAAATGTATAATAATGTTATTAAAACGAAAAAGGTGTTTGTGTATAGATTTTTCGTCGACTCAAAACTTTATGGTGGTCATTAAAAACACGTATCTAAGTATCTTAAGAAATCTATCGCTTGTAGAGTTAAGGGCCGCAATTAATTTTGTTTAAATTTCGGCTTAAAAATGTAAGGCATTCGCGAGTTTCGATGGTTAGATCAAGATTTTGTAACTATATAGAGTTGTTAAACCCCCCGCTCGTGAGATGTTATGTGCTTTGCAGTTTGGCAGACATGTTTATGTGAAATTGTACTTGCTTGTTTAAATAAAAAAATAAAATAAAAAATATTGTTTAATCTTATATTGGCACAAATATATACTGCAAAATAAATAAATATTACTTTAATTTGTATGCAAATTGAAATTAGCATATAAGCTTGTAGCATTAAAAATCTTATAGGGGCGTGTGTTTCATGGCCAAAGCATAAAAGTTGTTTGAATAATAGTAACAGCTGAACATATTAGAGCGCCAAAACACACTATTATTACTAGTATGGCAATACTTTGTTATGCATGATAATTATTAATGATATTCTCAGTCTTCCAAGGCAGTTATTGTCAGGATTTCAATTTATTGGAAAAGAATCTGTAATTAAATTAACTTTAATTAGCATACCTAGATACGATGGTGCTAATATGTTATTTATATTCAAATAATAGACCATTTATATTCTTAATTAGTTTATATTTATGCAAAATATATTTAAGTGTAAGTTCCGTTTGATATACTTTTTTGTTCAAATATATTTACCTAAGAGAAGTCTCTTGTTCGACTCTGGATTTTTTTTGTATTTTGATGTCAAAATCATATTTTTGTTACCAATAAAAGATCAGAACTATTAAAAAGAAACTAAAATCATCAAATTTAAAGATCAATACACATTAATTAAAAAGACTACGTTCTCAGTTACTTTATGAGCAATAATTAGACCGCTAATTGCATACATACTTATTGTTATTATTATTATAATGTTTTATCATGTATATTTGCTCTTCTTATTTAAAAACAGAATTTTCTATAATGATTATGACAAGTTATGACAAGTTCTAGACTAAATAACCCAGGTAGTAATAACATCTCTGTAAATTCCACATGGTTCACCGCAACTCTCCCGAATGCCTCACTGAGCGATCAGTTTTTCAAGCGATCTCATCGCGCGGAGCCACGGTGTTTATTTACTGTGTATCTCCACTTCACTTTTTACCTTTATTAAAGGAGCAATTTATTAATGAAACAATTAATCAAGCTTATCGGTTCGGCATCGCAAAGGTGGTTACAGCGCTTCTCGACACAAACCACGATATTCTTCAAAACGACAATGCGATAAGTGAAATAACTTTGTAACAAACGTTTTGTTTTTTTTTTTTGTTTTAAATAACGGGATACAACTAAGTTGCAACGATATGTTATGACTTAGGTTTAAGATTTTTTTAAGTCTGACGCGCCGAAGAAAATGTAGTCACTGGATTTGATCTATTGCTAAGAGGTCATCGTTGCGTTTGGACACGAGCTACACTGGATGAACGCTGGCCCTAAAAAGGAACTCTTGTAACATATTTTTTGCAGAAATCATCTAGGTATCTAATAACAGAAGTAGCTCAGAATGCGGCAGAAAAATCTTCAGAATCGGACGTTAGAGTAGTAATAAAATCCATAAGATTCAACTTTGAGACATTAACTAATAAGTAAAATAGAAAAGATACAAATACGACTGCGTCTAATCATTTTTTTACACTGTACCTCTGACGGAATAAATAATATATGTTTTCTTTTTTAAGCATTAACTCTGAGTTTCTTAATTTATGAGAACTTTACGCGGAAATAAATAGGTTATGCACAAGTCATACAAGCTTTACCATGGCTATCACAGTCAATATTACAAACAAGACCAATCCAAAAACATATTTTCTAATCTTTTGTAGATCGATGCCCGGATTTTATCCGGTTGATGTTAGGTACATAAATCGCGAACGAATCTAAAATTCAATTCCGTCTACATTTCTGGTAGCCAAAGTTGATTAACACACAAATAACAAGCATGACATCATGGTTGGGAGAATCCGCGAAATAAACGGACGAACGTATGTAAATTCTGACTAAGATCTACATACATCGATCTTTGAGCGGACTGATACAGGGTCGAACACGATGGTGTGTTTGGCCAATGGGTTCGACACCAGTATATTTACTTTTCAGCTACCTGCGTCCAAATGCGTTATTAACGCTCTAACGTGGTGAATTAAGAAGAAATAAGACTTATCAAAATTGTTAATTCCTTTTATTTTCATTATATCTAATTAAACAATTCGTTTATCATAAATTCCTAATACATGAGAATAAAAGTACCTAATTGACAATTAGCGCGTAAGCCAAACTTTTAGAGCTTTTTATAGCTTAAAGTGCTGACATAAAACAGACGAACCACCTTATGATAGAGTAAGTGGTTATCGTCTGAATGAGTAAATTTTTACAAAAAATAACTGACTTCAAATAAATAAGCATAAACCTCACCTAGCCTAAAATATCAAAATCGGTTCACCTTATGAACCTCCTCCTTTTTTGGAGTTTTTAAAAAATTAAGAAGTACAGAAATCATTTTGCTACGAAACGTACATACCAAGATATCTTTTGGACTAATACAACTATTGCCACGGCTGTCGACCACACTGGCCAACTACATGATAGTCAGAATGTGGGAATGCCCTCGGATAGATCTTCTCAACTAGTTTATGCGACAGTTTTTGCTGCGACCCGGTTCATTGCGAATTCTTCATTGTTATCTTCTGCCCAGTATCTTCTAGCTTCCTGCATCGACTTGGTGCACAGTTTTTACTCATAACGGGGTTGCTCTTAATTATTTTGTATCAATGTTATTCTATAAATAATACGCGTGACATTTAATGTTATATTTATAAAGCTTGTAGCAAACGTGTAGCTTGTAAAAAAGAACAATCTATCGTTTTTCTATAAAAATACAAAATATATAGGTATATATGTTTAGGCAATATCTAATTACAATTACATAAAAATTAAACCTTCCTTTGACCTCTAGGATGAATTGAATAGAAATCACCTTAATCACTTCATTTCTGAGCTATTTAAACTTATAAACAATGTTATAGAAAATAATAATAATAATTCAAAAATGCCGCCAAATATTTGAAGATAGTTGTAGTTATCCAAGTAATTATTTGTAGGTTTATTTGAAATGTAGAGATTATATTTTTAAGTCTCCGAAAATTACGTTGTAATCAATTCCGTTTTTTATATATTTCTTTATATATATTTACTTTGTACTGGGTCCCACAATACACACACACACTAGGCCCACATAAGTTTGAGCGACATCTAACGAATTTTTTTAATTATTCGTGCTTATCGATTTCGAAGTCGGTAATTTTTTGTACATACCTACTTAGTTATTATAACCTTTAAGTATAATTTAATAGCTATCGTTAAATAACATGTACGGCGTAGTATAACAATTTTCTCCGAGTCCAGCCACTCCCCCTATCGGCCGATCTAACAAGCATTTAAAAGGATATATCGTTCATATATGTCAGCGATTACTTAAGCAATATTATCTAGCTTTCTATTTGAGCGAAACTTCCGCACCACTCTAATGCACCCATAATTATAAACATACGTAATTATGATTAATTGTTTATTTGTGTATTAATTATGATTTGCTGTTAATTAAATTAAATAGGTTCCTTTGATGCAAAAATGCATTTATATTTTATTAGGTACATTTGATATTACATAATTTGGATAGGTTATTAAAAACAGTTATCTACCTACAATAAATACTTTAAACTACCGTTTGATTAAGTTGAAAATTAACATTAAATTTAATAAAAATAAAACATTTGTTATATATGAATATGTATTTAATTTGCAAATGATGAAACTTCAGTTGAGATAAACTTTTTACTACAGTGCCTATAACGGATACTAAAACTATATAAATTAATATTTTATTATAATTAATAATATCGGCATCAATTTCGTTTGGTACTAATTACCTTGATTACAAATAGTGATTAAGAAACTCAAAAAGTTGATTAGTCGATAAAATAAAATGACATATATAATTTATCAATCAACACTTGATTGTATACAGGATGTACTAATTAAGTGCTGCGAAGTAATCTTATCAGTGAATAAAATTGGAGCACTTATTTGTCGCTAAATTGAGAATAAATGGTAGTAACAAAAAATGCCATTCATGTTATATCATTATCAATTATAACGACACTTTTTATAATAAAATCGTTGAGGTGCATTCTACATTTGACAGAATTATTTATAGGTTTTTTTAAGTTAAAATGTAATTGTCGTTGTAAGGCTGTTGAGTTTATTTAAAAAAAATACCTATATGTCTTATAATTTATCTCACTTCAATATCAATATTTCTTTATGTCATCATAAATATAATCCTATACTTATCAGCTACATCCTGTATGCAGCAGTAAACTGACAGGGCTGTGCCCCTAACAAAGTCAGTCACGTACGAAAGAAAATCGCTACTGTACATCGCTTAATACTGGCAGAAGGACTCCTTAGGGCGTAATATTTAACCATTAATAGGTCGTCATTCACCCGCATGGCCGAACAATCTATTAAGGCATGTAACGTATGGCGCGTCATACCCGCTCACACCTCTAGTGCAAACTATTTAAACGAACAAACACGCGGTAACAACCTGATAAATCGAATGGATTGACAATCGCCGGATTCGCTGGGAGCTGAGGGTGAGTGTCACAATGTTAAAGGTATAGCGAGATACTATCATCTGCGAAGTATTACGGAAAAGAGCTTCGGCGATTTTTTATAATATTTGAATAACCAAGTCTTGGGTTTTCAGTTTATTGTCAAAACTTCCTCGAACTGTGATTCAAAAATAAACTTATCAAGGTAATGTAGTACTTACTTCCATACTGTTACAGTTACCTAGAATACAGTGAAACGAAATGAAGTTAATTCGAAGTAGATGTTTACAAACACTTCTTGAAACTACGCCATTGCTTCAACAACACGTAAATCAGCAAAGTACTACTTAAGATCAAAATAAAAAAAAAATTAATACGTTATCTTCATACAGATACTTTCTAAGAAGTTGCTAACATAAACCACGATCAATGAAGTCACCAGATTTTTGTTAAATCTATATTTTTCACATGTGAGTACACAAAGTAGTAAAAGTAACTGTTGGAAATAAGATAATGTTAAATGACTGCAAAAGCTGATAGTGCGAAATCGAGCATGACTGATAATATTACCGTGCTAAAACATAAGAAATAATACAGTAATTTATACAACAAAACATCGTTTATAATTACATCGCCGATAATACAACACACGCCGTTGCCGCTAGGGTTGTACAGCACAATTGCTGCTGCTAATTTAAGCCGCGGCGCCTTATACAGTGACGCCGAGTGTAGAATCCGCACTTGATAGGCGTTTGTATGAGTACGACTAAAGAGTGCGTTGACGAACGCGACGCCAAATAGGGTTGGCGCGGTGAAAAATTTGCTCCCTACCACCCTTAATTGGGTGTCGTTCTGTTTTGCGTAAACAGATGTAGTGAGGCGAATAATAGCATTTTTGTTTCATCCTTAATTTGATTAAAGATATATTTATTAATCTAACAGTTCAGTTACAGAAACTTAAGTTTCAGTTTAGATATATAATTATATAGTAATATTTTGATGCACAATTTATTATTTTGGGGGTCGTCGGTTGAATTAGTTCTGTGAATTATGAATATATTTGTGTATATCCAAAATAATTTCTTTTCTAATATATTTTGGGTGTTGATATTTTTTATATGAACTGATAATATATTGATCTGAAATTGGAAATGAACGCAAACATAATAATTAAATTTGGTTTTTGTCAAACCTTATTTAAGTCAAAGGAACAATTTCTTTCCTTGCTCTTTGACTTCGAGAAACAAAACGTTTGTTTGTCTATTTTGTTGTTTAACTTTTTGTTTACATCCATGTGTAAATAAGCCTTAATGTATTAAGGCTTTTGTTTTCCGTAGTATCTATGTGGCCGCGGGCAGGTCTAATCAAGTAATGTAGTAAGTGTTTTTATTTTACTGAATACAATTTTAACCAAAACAAAACCGACAAATATAATATAAAAAAATCATGAAACATCTTTCCACGATTTCTCTAGAATTTAAGGTATAATAAGATCCTGAAGGGATAGCAATGGGACAACCTCATAAAAGACGCTCTCTCAAATAAAACAAAAAAATAAAAATCGGTTCACAACGGACTTAACAATCTCTAGACAAACATAAAAAACAGATTTTTATCCTTTTTTTGAGTCCGTAAAAAATATGAAAATACTTATTTCAAATCATTGAACGCATACCACCCGCGCAAATGAGCCGTGAGCCGTGGTTCATTTGTTACGCAACACGCTCAAACGAGTCGTCTTGGGAACGCCAATTAAACTCACAGGATATCGAGTGTTATCTCTCGTCATTATAATCCCGGATTACGCCCAGGCCTGCTCTCACGTCTCTAGGTATTACGCCCTGTAGCATTATCTTCGTACTTAGTTTCTTTGGCATACTTTATTATGTAATTTTGTTAAATTATCCAGTGTTCTGACTTGACTATGCTTTTTCGTAGTATACATATTGTGTTTCAGGATGAAGCTTTTTTGTATGATGTTAATTGTAATGGGTTACCGATACTAATTAACATATTATTCTATATATAGTCTTATGGCAGGCAACGGAGGCATATATAGTTCTAAGTATTTATCAACCATTAGGAACGAAACATTAGAAACTGCTTCATGAGAAATACAAATAGCTGATACTTTTTATTATTTTGAATGTGATGCTGATGCCTGCTGAACGTAACCCGTTCCCGTAGCGAACTAGGTTACTAGTGATGTACCAGGCTTGTTTATATTGCATTGTCGGTTGCGTCGCGGAACCGCGGTCATTATGGATCCGTGACACGCTGAGCGCAACCAGTGTCACGTTAGTACGGCCGACATGTCTTGATCCTCCGTTTTTAATCAAGCAATATATGTACTTTACCAAAAAATGGACAATTGAGAAATCATGACATCATCGTCATCATCATCAACGCCACCATTGATGATGGTCTTTATATGGGACCACAAGACAGACACCAGCTTTAGAATATAAACTGAATCATTATAATCGGTTCACCCATCCAACATCATCACTAAACTTAAATACATTATGACTGTATAGACGAACGGACATAAGTAAAAAAATCTATTATCCGCTAAAACTTGTTCATAATATTTATTTATAGACTTTAATAAGTGATAATTTTAATACAGTTTGTCGTCTAGACGAGGTTTCTGATCGACATGTCATCCCAATTAAATTTAAAGTTACTATGAGATTAAAATAATCACATCTCATGAGTCATAACTTAACATCCTCAGTAAATAAGCAAGAAATATCACAAACCACATTATGTGCAAATCGGTCATATAACAGACTTATCAGAGCGATCTCAACAAACCATTCACTGGAAGCCACAAAGCGCCCATCAGCATGATAATCAAAAATACCATTACAGCAATACACATGTTACGAATGTGCAACGAAATATGCTTGTTAGAGTGATGTGACGTCCACTTACACCGTCATGATGGATCGTGGAACGTTCCGGTATTTTCAATAAGAGCTGAGAAATTTCCTTGTAGAAAGCGGTGTCATTTCAGCCAGTTGACGTGCATGTTTATTACTGTATGTACCGGCTTAAGGTCCTTTGCATACGTCACATTTCGCCGACTTTTAATCGAACTTGAACGATCAGTGGCGTAGCTAAGTATACCTGAGCTGAGCTACTCGTATTGGGAATATGGAATTGCACCTCCCTGCTGAAAATAGCAGTCGGATCAGTGCTAAAAAATTGTCTATACATAAAAATGAGATCTCAAATCATTATGTCAACTATTATTTTGTTTAGTGACGAATGATCGCAAGTATAAGATAATGATAAAATATTTCTGACTTTATTGCTTACATAGGTGGTTTGGTGATATAGGTGACATATAGGTGACTTGGTTATATAGGTGACATCTAACTTTCGCGTCCATATAAATTTTAGCGACATCTGACGGGTAGTTTTTGAGTTCTCTTTTAGTTGTTAATATTGGAGTCAATTTTTTTTGTAATTGTAAAAGTTAGTTATTTAAAATCGGTTAAAAATAAGCAGGATGGTCAACAATAGGATTTAAAGTCCATCGTGCATAAAATTGTCGACACTAGGATTCAAGAGACAGGAGTCTGTCGTGTGCAAAAGCCCTACCCGGTTAGATCCCTTGCATAATACAAGGAGCGGTCAGTTCACACGACAACTGGCTATAAAGTGGTATTACCGCGATTAGCCGTATTAGTTTCATTCACTGTGTGGACTGGTATGTTAGAAAGGACAAAATTTATCGCGGCAATTAGGAAGTACAGTACGTGTTCTCTAAGTATTATCAAGAGATTTACAATGGTACGGATTTGCCTTATGAAATAGCTTTGACTGTTGTAATTGAACTCTTGAACTTTGGATTACATGTGAGGTTTTGAATAATGATAATATGACAAAATGTGACAGGTGAACTATCATCTGCCAGTAATGGAAATCATTAGATTTGCGATTTGTTTTCCTGTAACATCTCTACTGAATGGTCTTGTTGGAGACGCAAGGCACGGTAGCACCATGTCTTATCTCTTTCTTATTGTGTGTTAAAGTATTTAACACAATCCTTTTTTAAACTATGGCCTCCTATTAAGATTACTTACCTTCTCGAAATAACGCTGCGGGAATAATTTTAAGCTCTTAGCTCCCAAAACGTATGAATTTCTCCAGTTTTAACCGATTTTAAAAGAGTAGGAGTTTCTCAATTAGACTGTAATTTTAAGGTGTATCCTCGTATTTTTTACTGGATGAACCAATTTTTAGTTTAATTCGTATTTTCAAAGCTGGTGCTTTTCGTCTGATCACACATAAATCTGAGCGACATCTGAAGTTACTCACTTTTAATAATGATTTTGAAGTCAGCTGATTTTTTGTAAAAGTTAGTTATTTTATTACACGATTCAAGGTTGATTTTTCACACCAGATTCTCTAATTATTCCTCCAATATTCAACAATTTAACCTAAATATTTAAAGTACCAAACGCGTTAGATCCCGTCAAAGAGCCGTGCGGAAACAATAGGGGTCGGGAGCGACTCAATTGAGCTATTGTGTCTAATAATGTTCCCACTGACACGGCGCGGCGCTGATCCGCTGCGCAGTTCCTTCCTTCCACAACATCCTTTATGGACTCATGACGCTCATCATGGCAATTGATTCTGATATTTTACTATAAATAAATAAATAAACGCTAACACACTCATACCCCCGCAGTAGATTATAAGGTAACCTGTGTCGCGGGTGGCATGGACTACACATATAACACATTACAATTACACCCATGACCCGAGTACAAATATTTATCTGCCACATAAATATCTGCCCCGGCCGGGAATCGAACCCGGGACCCCTCGCGTCGCAGGCAGGGTCGCTACCAACTAGGCTACAGGGTCGTCAAACTATGTAACTAGTAAACAATACGCTATACTGCCTATATATCGATGGGTCCTATGTATATGGGCCAAACTAGCAATTTGGCGATTTTGGCTTTTTTGTGGGTAACGCATCTTATCGATATAATGAATCATGTGAGCTATTAAAAAAAAAAGATTTCAGCATAGAAACACGATTTTTTATTACGGTATAACGGCATATGTAACATGAATTTAAACGTATAAGTTCCTAAGCGTAGTTAGAGATTTATACGCGGGGAGTTTCCCGCGCGTTTGTTTATAGTTTGGAACAATCAGCCAATTTGACACTTGTACGTTGAACGGAGCATCGGCCGCACTGTGATGAATAAAGATGAATACGAAATGTAATTGTTGTGTTTTTGGGTTACAATTTAGTTTAATAAGTAAAAATGACATCTAATTATCACGCTAAGATGTCTAGATGTCGGAATTTTGTGAATTTGGCTTTGGGAAATGAAAACAACAATTAAAACGAAGATTTTATATTATATTCTAATTAATGAATTATCAATTACTTCAATCGTTTATTGATTTTATAGATAAAAAATTAAAAAAATATATACATTATGCTAATTAGCGTAGGTAATACGCGTATAATGGCCAACATGGTATATCGGCCCTTTTACGGTGTTTTCAAAAAAAATTAACAAAAACTAACGTAGAAGGGCCAATGTGACATTAAAAAAAAACCAGATAAATGTATATATAAAATACTACAGTGTAAATGAGGGAAATAGTTTTCTTAGCAAATAAGCAAAGATTCGGGAACTTCGGTTTTATCAATTTAAAGTTATAGTAAATTGAAACTTTGGAAGCCTCTCCTGTAAAGTTTTAATTTTACATTTTGGCCCATATACATAGGACCCATCGATATTTTGATGTAAGCTGTTGCCCGCGGATTTGGCCGCGTGGATGTAAACTTGAAGGATTTTCATAGAAACTTTCATCCTTATTTGACCTACATAAGGGTTGAATGTGTTCGTATCGAAAAATGCGTGCATAATGGATGACTATTAACTATAAACTACCTCCCAGCAAAATTGTATTCTCATACGTCCCGCGGTTTTTGAGATTTCGTGATGAGCGAGTGACCTTTCGCTTTAGTATATCAAATGATTTGCAAGAAATATAACTGTAAGTATGAACAATATAGAAGATTAAAGTGAAATTTACGTAATTTGTATAGAACTTGAACTTTGATAGAACTTGGAGGCTAAATACTTAGAGACCGAGAGGATAGGTATAAGTAAATCATTAATTTGTTATTAAGTTTCACACTTGGAATCGCTATAACTGTGTTTTAGGGTTTGAATAACAAAGAGCAGACGAGCCATATGATTATTGGTCAACCAAGAAAGAGGAAGAAAAAAGAAAGAAAGTGCTGACTCTCACGCTAAAACTCTTAAAAAATGTCTATTTGTTACGCTTTAGAACTAGTACTTAATACTTTACGCAGGTGAGCGTTGACCATGCACTCAATTTTGATTCATGATCTACTAACTATTATAACATTACATCACTGATTCCCTTCACATTATACGCTATTACGTTTTAATGGAGATTTTAGATCGATACCGCTGTTATTTTGGGTAATTATATAACGTGTAACACATTTAATTTGTTGTTTATTAGTTGGGGAAAGCGTGTTAAGTTTAAAAGTAGTCAAGTGCGTATTCCCCTTCGTCTTTGGATTTTCATACAGGATTTTCGTCTGTGGGAAAGATAATAGAAACTCTTTTCAAAGTCAAATCAGTACCTAAGTCTTCTTAGTCGTTCCGTTCTAGGCAGAACGGTCGTGGTCGTCACAGAGGAGGGATGTGGCATGCATAACTATCTGTTTCCACTCCTTTTTGACAGCTGCCTTCTTTCGTACCTAAGTACTCGTATTACTTAGAAATAATGACCTATTCCGATCTAATACCTACCAAAAAACTAATACCACTGGTATTAGTTTATTATCCCAGTGAATTTCTATTCCGAACGAATACCAGTCATAAACGAATCCCAAAATTATTAAAATGGTATGAAGGTACAGTCTTTGCGATAATTTTACTATTATTGATCTGTGTGTTTACAAATTAACCTTTTTTGATTTTAATTGAACTTGTAACTAGAAGCCCTAGGGAAGATAACGAGTAATACCAAACACAAATAAATGCTTGGTTACATTAAATCTTGCTTAGGTTACACGAGATTTGCAACTTCCGCTTGAACAAGTCTATTTCAAACAAGGCATTACCATGCAAACACAACACGGCTGGGTATGATCGATTGGATAAATTAAATTCGGATTAACCTAAATAAATTATTACATGTGGAAATAAATAATTTATCGGTAACGCTAATAAATAATTGCCGATTTACCGATTACGCGTTCCGACGTCCGAGTTGGTTGCTCAATGAAATAATCTGGGTACGGAGAAAATTTAGAGGATAATCATTTTTGGTTTATTTAGATATTCGTTTGCTACCTTAATTCCATAAAAATATCTATGTATAGTATAGTAACTTATTATAGTTTTCACAATGAAATTTTTCATTTGAATTATTCTTTCTTGACTTCCAAATACCATAATTATTACGTATAATCGATCGTGTTACAAAATATCAAGTGATCAATAAATAATCAACATTCTTGCACCATCTAAATAATAATAACTGGACTAATTAATTCTCCTAGTTCCCAAATTGAGGCTTTTGTAGGTCGGTCGCGGTTGTCACAGATGGTGCTGCATGCTCATTTGCTACCTTAATTGCATAAAAAGACGTTTTTCATTAAACCGTTCTACTCGTACACAACCCTGCAAATGCAACGCCTATTAAATCAGCAAAAAAGCGCTCGCAAATTTATAAGACAAAAGAGAATTTCAGCTTGTAAGTCAGATACTAATGGAGGGGCCGCAATCGAGCGGACAGATCTCCGCTTGAAGCAATTAAAGCGGCGGTATGTACGGACAGTCGCGGACAATCAACTTAATCGCCTCGATTTAACACTTTTCTACGCGATATACTTATCGCTACTGCTTTGTAGAGATACTCTGGGATGTCAGGTGTGGAACACTTTTTATGGATGCTGGTTTTAGTTTATATATAATATTATATTATTAATATTGTAAATGGGAACGTGTATTGTCTATATTAGTCACATTTGCACCCATAATCTGCTAAACATATTTCAATGAACTTACTTGACCATGGAGTTAGTTTGACATGGAAGAAATGATATTGTTTCATCCGTTCGCGTTTCCTTGGAATTTAAAGCAATTTTGTGGAGTAGGCATAGTGTGTGTGCGCGCGTGTGTGTGTATGTGTGTGTTACCCAGTAGCTGCCGTGGTTATGGCGTGAACGTGACTTTACGCTTTGGTTACATCTTTAACCATTTCGCACTATAATCGGTAGCGGAATGCAAATTACCAATATCGTGCTATGTTTTTGTTTTGTTAATAAAGAAGAGCTGTGCCCGCGGCTTTACTCGGAGACGGAATACTACAATTATGTTAATAAAATTATCCTCAGCGAATATATTACTGGGAATAAAGTATGTCTTATATTCCGGTATCGCTCAATATGGAATTCGTCTTGTTTGAAGAGAGTGTGAGAATTTAAAATGCCTTAGGTAAATTTTGCTTACAAGCTAAATGATTTACCTGAAAAATTATTTATTTTCTTTATCAACTTCCACCCCCGTCGATTGCCTTTAAGTTTTGATTTTTCGAATATAAACTATTTTACAGTCCTTCTACAATCGGTCTTTATCAAATCAAAAACCATACAAAACTTCATCTGAAGCATTACAACGGATTATACCTGAAACTGTGTAAACACAGACAGAGCTTCGTTCGTTTAATATTAGTATGGATGGATGGATGGGAGCCTTACCTTTATTTATCTGTGTCGTGCGTTGATTGGGTTCGTGCAAGCTCGAGATATTGTTCTGGACACAGGCTTTTAACTTTTAAGTATTACATGCTATGTTTTAAACTTGTCGGTATTGTTTTGTGCCGAGGATTACTTATCTTTGCATAAATAATATAATCTTTCTAAAGTCGTACAAGGATCTTTTGGCGTGTGGGTGACAGACACAGCGCCTTACAATTTGCCTTACCTGTAAGGCGCTGTCTCTGCCACCCACGCGCAAAAAGATGCTTGTAGGACTGTAAATGTTTTATGTATGTTCATAATCTGTGGTATGCTATTATTGGCAGATTTTATGCTCTCCGGCAGGTTTTCGTACTTGGCCAGCGTTGTGGACTATGACCTTAACCTCATTTTGAGAAGAGACCTATATTACTGATCCATGAAGGCTTAAGACGATAATAATGATACTTTTATGAAATAGAAGCACCGAAAAGGTATATTTATCCAAACGAGTTACTAACGCAATACTTTAATAAAGATATAAGTTTAAATACCTAAACATAATATTAGAAACTGTAAGTCAACTCTACGTAAATAAGCATTGCAAACATGTTGGTTTAGACATCATTCTATTTCCATACAACTGGTAAACGCCATTAAAAATAACATATTCGCATCGTTAACTAAAAATCAAAGTCGTAAGACATCCGAGCATTTATTACGCCGTTTAAGGGAATGAAAATTGTCGCAAGGATAGGTATGTAAGAGAGCTTACACATTATCCGGACTGGTACCGGTATGGCACAGCTTTTCAATTATAATTCTGTCAATTTAGTAGCTTAGTAGCTTTCGATTTCTTACATAAATATGCGATTTGTTATACTAAATGCGTAGGTAGGTACCTGTTGTAAATTCGAACATTACAGGCTCTTAGTCTACCTTATTATACCGAAACTAGTTAAGATTTAAGATACCGTAATTTGTTAGCAATGCTCGCATAATTAAATTAATTCTGTCGTTAACACTTTGTTTTGACAATTAACAAAAACAAAGCTGTGGCTTTACAAATTATGATTGACTTGAAAAAAGGATGAGGATCTCAATTCAACTGTACGTTAAATATAATTATGTAATGTATGTTTTATGGATGTAACATTACAATACTGGTAACTGAATTTGAGCGCCAGCTGACGAATATTTTTCGTTTTTGTTCCTACTTTCTGACCAGCAGTGCTGCAGTGATGCCCTTAGCGATGCTGATGGTCAGATGCGACGGCGACCACTAATTGTCAGATTGTTCGTCTGTCTGTAAGTAAATATTTGTTATTTTTGCTTTATTTCAATGAGTTCGAAAACACAAAAAAGATGCATCGATCGAAAGACTTACATTAAATTATGGAAGTAAAGTCACCGAAAGGAACTGAAAATACGAAGCAGATAAATAAGTCTATGAGTATTCACATCTATCCATCTACATACTTATTAGTAATCATCAAAATATTTTATTATCGCACGCATGATGCGTAAACGACAATGTACAACCCTCCCAACTGTTTTGTAATCCACAATCTAGATTCTAGGTCTTCACCAATTAAAATGCGTAAATACAAACCACCTACCGTTAAAGCGAAATGTCGCGTATTGCCAAACGGCGGTGCAACGACCCGCATACCGACAACCTGATCTATCTGTGATGAAGGAGTAGTTGTTTACCGGTGGATTGGTACCAGGGATAGGCGAGAGCGGGACTGGAAACTAGGAGTTAGGTACTAGGTACTAGAGAACCGCCCGAGCTTCGCTTCAGGACTCGTAGGTAACACTAACAGCCGCGTAGGTCCCGCTCCCGTAGAATTCTTGGGATAAAAAGTAGCCTACATGTTATACTGGCCCATAAGTTATAACATTTACCTATGATTTAAGTAAATTAACGATACATGTAGTATTTGATAGCGTGATTCAGAACTTGCAAATGAATTTTACTAACGCCATCTATTAACAGCATCCGGGACTAAATATCTAGCAACTAGCAAAACATCGATCTTCCCATGGGAATGAGATGTTTTTCCGCGGTAAAAAGTAGCCTACGTCACTCTCCACCCTCCCAACTAACTTTACACACATAAACTATATCATAAATAATAGCCATTTTGCGACGTGAAAGAGTCACAAACAAACACACTTTCACATTTATAATATTTTAGGTACTATAACAACAGGGCATGAGTAGGGTACGGACGGATATGTAGCGAAACGTTTCGTTTCCTTAGGGTAGAGTAGGGTAGGGGAGAATAATAACTTTTAAAAAAATAGCCGACTTCATATAAGACGATTAGTAGAGATAACTCAAAAACTGCCCGTCAGATGTCACTCAATTTAGGTGGAACCAGAAGTGCACAAGAAAAAGAATTATCAACATCAGGTCACCAGCGCACAAAAAAGATGAAAACCTTTTTTTTTAAGTCAGTTAAAAGTGGAACCGGTAAAATATGCCACAAATGTCTGACACTATCTCTTGAATGGAAGAACTTACGAAACTTAAGAGCAATACTGGCTGTTATCACAATGAAAAATTTAACCAGCTCTGAGAAAGTTACGTACGTTGTTCTTGAATAACTAAGTATAATATGCAGTATTTTTGTGATAATATGGTGACAAAAAATTAAACGTACAAGACGTAAGGTTGATAATCTAATCTGTCATAAGGTTTATCAAGTTAGGCACTTCTCACATTACGCTATTTATTAGCTACGCGACTACGACGCTATCCCAAAATTCTATGTATCTGACACTTATGACTGACAGGAGTCGTATCGCAGATGCGTGTCCTGTCAGTAAAAGATGTCAGATACATACAAATTTTGAATTGCGTTGCAGTCGCGTAGCTCATAAATAGCGTTGTGTGAGAAGTGCCTTAGTGTGAATAGTTTCTCCCTGCCATCGCAGTCTTGCAGTGACATGAATCCATGACATTGGGTGGAAATATCGGTGTAAATAACAAATATCGTGAGTACCCGTTACGCTTAAAATGTTTACTGTCCGCAAAAATAAAAATTTAAAATTTTATAATAAATGCGATGGTACTATGATGGGAACACTTAAGTACAACGTTAACTTCACAATTTACCTACGTGGTTAAGATTAACCAAAGACGTAGACCTAGTTTTAAAAATTTCGAATTTAAATTTTAGTTTTTTTACGCAAGAAAGCATTAGTAAATAATGTATGATTTCAAACTTTACTCGTCGTGGTCTGTACACATTTTATTATGTACAAATTATTAATGCATTCTATTAAAATACTCACGATATATATTTTGTATGCTATCGTGAGTACCCGTATTATTATGCGTAAGTAATTTATTCTCTACTCTCTAAACTCTTATAACTTACATCGCCATTACGTAACCCCTGTCCATTCATTTGGAGAGCGAGTATAAAAATATTTCTGATGCACCTGCAAACGTGTAGTGACTCATTTGAAAAGTTGTAAGAATATATTTGGTTTTTCCGTTTCAATAAACTGTACAAACGACTTCATCTTGGTAATTTATACTATATAAAGTATCGAGGAACTTAGTACGAGTAGACCGTATAAAGAGATGAAATCTTCATAACTTTTTATATAAAAATAAACGTAAAGTGTAAACAGACCACCTGATACTTATCATCAGTAGTAACGGTCATTACCAATGGAGATCGGTAAGTCAGGAATGAGTGCGAGTTTTCTATTCGCCCATGCGTTTTTTGCTGGGCGAAGGAGTCTAAAAGATCTCAAAGGTGACTTATTTACGCAGGCTTGGAACTTGGGAGAGCTGGTGTCTTCCAGTATTTGGGTAGACCTCGCTGTATACCTACATACATATAATATATGTATAATTCACTTTTAATTTCAGATGACAACTTATCAACCTGTAGTAAGGTACATCCTGTATTTAAAGGGATCCATCAGGGATCCATAAGGTATCTAAAGGGATCCATAAGGTATCTGAAGGGATCCATCCTGTATTTTTCTGTTTCAGTTGCGGGATGTCTCGTATTTTCAAAATAGAGTTAAAATTTGGTAGCACGGTCCATGATTATTCGTAATTGAATTACTTTGTCTGAATGTGAGTATTGTTCTGTGTCTTAATTGTTATGGGTGGCAGCGGAAATAATATTCAGATGTCATAATATAAAGTTTAACTGTGGGGAAATTAATTTGTTAGAGATTTTTACATATTTTTATTTTTTTTAATATGAACATACATTTAAAACATATCCATATCGTAGCATCATTTAACTGATATACGAATATCCAAGTACAGAAAATACAATCTAGATAAATTAAAATCTAAACTTTAAAGGTCTGATTGTTCTAAAACCGATCATAGCATCCCTTATACGGCTCTTCCCACAGACCAATAAGGAATCAACAATACCACTATTAATACCAATTCATATTTGATTAATATCTCCTGCATAACAACGACCATTTCAAGACAAAGTAATTAGCGAGATCAAAACGCATGCGGCTTGATTCCGTTACATAAAAAATATTTTATGTCTGTATGTATTATTTAATATATTTGCGATGCATGTAATTTTATGGTTTACGCTAGATGAGTATCGATTTAGTGATAATGAATACTCCATTGTTCTAGAATTTTTGTCGATGTAAGTATATCAATTAAATTTTACTGCAACTTTCATATAAAAAACCCTATAAAATTTTTAAAACCAGACTTAAGCTAAACAAAATAATAATGAATTTTCATTTAAACAAAAATAGATACCTCAAACAATCGTTTTATCGTAGATACTATTCGATTGATATCGAAATAGATTCGAAATAACTATGCAAACTTTCCTATAGTTGAGCAGAACCTCACTAGCGAATCCGAGTACTTGCATGACACTTCTAAGACCTCACATAAAGCAAACGCGCGCAAGGAGCCAACCCCACACGTATGTACCACACGGCAGCAATATTTACATGAAACACAACAATAAATCACTCGGTTCACTTTCCTAAATTGATATTGTAATCCGTTTTGTTGCGTTTTGTTCTTATTTCTTATTGAATAAATGAAGACGTTCCTTGATGCCGCTTCGTTAAATTGCTATCTCCTGGCTTTGGAGATCCGTAGAGACGGTTTGATTCTATAAATAGTTGCGTAATGTGTTTTCACAACCGAAAATAAAATATTACTTGTTATTTACCTAATATTTTAGTGATGTAAAATACAATTGGTTACAAACATGTAAATAAAGTTTATGCATTACGTAGAATATACTTTTTCACGCGCTGAATCAGTTAAGTCGGTAGTTTGTTGATAATATTTTAAACGTAACATATTTTTTAAAACAATGAAGTAACATTTTATGATATACCTGCGTAGATACTGTACATTGACTATGGTATTTAGCAAAAATTGCATAAGTTCCGTCAAAAAGATTTTTGATTAACCACCTAATTAAATTAACTATTTAAAAGCACATCCACATAGTTACGTGGAAATTTATAACGAAACTTCCTTTAATTTCGTTGATTACTTCAATAAATGCTCACCATTCAAAATTCCAATAGCAAATTAACTTAACTTAGTTGCTGAAGCTACTCCACGCATTCCCCAGTCCCACTTATCGTATTCCCCGATACAAAATGGAGAATCACATGAACAGAAGCTGAGTTATGTCCTGGTCCCGGTCCCATTCCAGTGATGTGTTCATTCCACAATAAATATTAGAGGCCAATTAACATTGGTTCATTTATATGAGTATTCTTATAAATAGTCAGTTATGAAATGCACCGGATATATTGCAAGAAGTAAAGAAATAAGTCAAAATTCAAGAGGTAATTAAATAACTAATTGCTTGATCTCGTTAGTAGTGCTAGTGACTTGGTAGCGAACGTGCCTGTGAGGGGCCCCAGGTTTAATTCCTGGTTGGGGCATTCATAAAGACAAATGGTTGTTCTGGGGTCAACGGTGTCAGGAATAAGTCATTTATGTTGGCCATGCCACCCGCGATACAGGAAATCCTAGTGTATTGGCGTTTATTTGGCTTTAAACCATTAACGGCCTTCTACTGAGTACGAACCTCATCTCAGCATAGAGCAGGTTTCAGCATAATCTACTACGCTGCTCTACTACCCTGTTAGCTGTATGGGCGCTCGTGTGCGAAATCATTTTTTATCCCCCCCCCCCCCCCCTTTCGTCATTCAATACCAACCTTACGCTGGCTTACGAAAGCTTCTGATATGACTTAACAAAGGCTATCTAATAATAACAACCGGGCCCAATGCCGATGTCACTACGAGCTACTAAGTACGGCAACGCTTAAAAACACGTTACTACTAGCGGTCACAAAACCTTTATTAAGCTATTGTATAGCTTTTATCGCGGGCCTTGGGCGCGGGGACCGAATGCAGAAATTTCGTAACAAAAATTTATTACACCCTGCACACAGACATAGTTACTATGTCTATGCACCCACACATCGATAAATACCAGAACTTTTAACTGAGTTAACTAACTTTTACTTTATAACGGCTAAACCGATTTGGCTAATTTTAGTCTTGAAATATTCGTGGAAGTTCAGGGAAGGTTGCAGCGATGAGAAAATATGAAAAATTGCGAGGTAAATACTAAAAAAATGAAAATTTTAATTTCCCATACAAATCTTACCTGTCAAACATTTGATTTTCGCCCCGTAGGTTCGGTGTTTTAAGAATAATTACATGTAGATCTGGATTAAATAAGGCGTTGGAATCGACAACATGTATTCATAATAGTCGAATTATCGCGTATTTAGATTTAAAACATACAAAATAATAACATGACATAAAATAATGACACTATATTAATGACTTGAGGGTGATAGAGACAGTGCCACACAGGCAAGGCAAACTGTAAGGCACTGTCTCTGTCACCCACACGTCATTCACGCGCCAAAAGATCGTTGTAGGACTTAAATGTCAAATGTCAATTTTCTTTTTAAAAAGAATTATTTTGTCAACTGAAATAGTTCTTATGCTTTTGTTCAGAATATTTAAATCTTCTTTGCACAAATTAATGCATTATCCGTTTCTAATAAACTTTGATGTAACTTTTGATAACTAGGCAACTAAATGAAAACTGGTACACCACTTTCTTATCCCACTGTAAAACAGTGAATATCTGTACTCGTACCTATAATTTGTGTACAAAGTGTTTTAAATATGAATAAACAAAGTGCATTTATTAATGAAGAAAGTCACGAAAAAATTGTGAAAGAAAATGAGTTATTACTCTATATACATTCATTTTATTATTATTATCACAAATGCAGTATTATTTTTTGTTTTGTTAATTTATATATAATGCTATGCAATAGCTTTACCGCGGCAGTCTCCGAGTGCCACACGTCTTTTTTATTACTAGTTGAACCGGTAAACGTTATCCTGCAAAATTACTATTTATATATTTCTAAGCGGCGTATCAAACATTCTTTAAGATAGATAGATCTCTAGCAAAACAACTGGGAAAATCGTGTAAATTTTCATTCAGTAGTTTTTGCGTGGCGCCCGAGCAAACATACTGACAGACCGACCAAAATTTTATGAAATATAGTTTTGACTTCTTTAAAACCTATGAAGACCTTTCCTGTTTACATTTTTTTCTCAAGTTTTTCCTTTGTACAGATTCAACCAACCCACTTGCATTTTTATTGTGTTGTAGGTATAAATTATTATTTCAGGCGTAAATAATAATCCTGTGAGTTTTTAAAATGTTAATAAGTAAAAAAGATCCTATAACATCTCAATACAGCTACATGCAATCGCGTGCAGCTCCCTAATTGTTTTGTTCAGTCGGGTACGGTAACTGTTGCTGACCATATTGGTTTTTAATATTATTTCTTTAGTCTTTTTGGTTAAATCGGTTTGTTAAATGTCAATATTCACGCCATAATGCACTACTATCGGGTGGGTTACTCGTCTGTTTGTCGCTTTTGCATTTATACAAGTTTTACATAAGCACAATTAAAATATGGAATCAAAACAAGTTGTACAAAAGAAAGCAAATAAATAACAGTTACCTACTTGAAAATTCCGCGAGGCAGCGCTGTATAGAAAGATAGAATAGGATAGAGCTATTAAGTGTAGTAATAAACATTAAAACACCGAATAATTTTGACAAGAAAGATAATTAGCAAATAATTTATTTGTAAGATAAACACCAGTATAATAAAGACATGAACAGACATTCGATATTTAAATTTCTAACATTACAATCTCACTTCGTGTAATTTCTTGTCAAAACGAAGCACGATATTTGAGAGGAAAAAATTAAACAGATGATCTCGACTTAGCGATTTGACAAATTGATTGTTTCGGCTGGCCGATGGGATTGGTGAAAGTTGGTCGTCGTTTGGTTGGTTTGGTTGTTGGCTACGTTGGTTGGTTGTTAAGCACCTTACACATTTGTTTTATTTACATCTAAAAGAAAAGATAGATACTATAAAAAATAATACACCAATGTGTTTACAAAATGATATACTCTACTGGAGCTCAATAACATACACTGTGGCTACAGCGCAGTGAAATAAAATCTTCCCACAATATTCTATTGCCTATTAATATTGTCGTGATGCTGTGTGAACAAAAACTCAATATCACTAATCACTCGCTCAACATATTATTTTAAGGAGTATACATAGGGACAAGCAAGATTTAAAGGAATATAATATTATTTAGACTTTATTAAAAAAAATCACAATTATTGTTGTGACTAAAGACACCAGAACATAATTATATAAATAAACATCTGTCAGGCCGGGAATCGGACCCGGGACCCTTTAATACGTCAGAGTATATTAGTGACTCCGACGAATTAGCCAAGATAACTAGTGCAAAAAGTATAGACTAGGCTACAACCCTTTAATGGCCCACTACTGAGCACGGGTCTCTTCTCATTATTGAGGAGGCCTAGAGCATATTCCACCACGTTGCTCCAATGCGGATTGGTGGAGAATTGGATTGGTGGCAAAAAGTATACAAATACGAAATTATGAATATAAATTAATAAAACTTTTAAAATATCGTTGTAAAACCCCAATGTTGGCCTACCAACAGCCAACCATTGCGCCACAGCCAACGTCGGCGAGCCCCGACGGATAAACAAATTATAAAATGTTAATAGAATCGAACCTTTGACTCGCAGCCACAATACATCATTGTCAGGCCGTTACAGCGGCCGGTTTTTGGTTTGTAAACCTGCACGCACATACAGACGCTTTTATTTATTTTTATTTTATTTTATTTTAACACTTTATTGTTTGCACACCAAAAAATACAATACACATACAAAACACGCTTTTGTTACTAAGTCATACTGACTCTGTTTATTTTTGTACATTTTGTAGTACCTAAAAATTTATTTGGTCTGTCAATGCGCGTCATATTTGAATCTATGTATCGATGGGTCCTATGTATATGGGCCAAACTAGCAATTTGGCGATTTTGGCTTTTTTGTGGGTAACGCATCTTATCGATATAATGAATCATGTGAGCTATTAAAAAAAAAGACGTGTGGCACTCGGAGACTGCCGCGGTAAAGCTATTGCATAGCATTATATATAAATTAACAAAACAAAAAATAATACTGCATTTGTGATAATAATAAAAAAGACGTGTGGCACTCGGAGACTGCCGCGGTAAAGCTATTGCATATCATTATATATAAATTAACAAAACAAAAAATAATACTGCATTTTGTGATAATAATAATAAAATGAATGTATATAGAGTAATAACTCATTTTCTTTCACAATTTTTTCGTGACTTTCTTCATTAATAAATGCACTTTGTTTATTCATATTTAAAACACTTTGTAGGTACACAAATTATACGAGTACAGATATTCACTGTTTTGCAGTGTTTCATAGGCAATATCACTGAAAGAGACGCATAATAATGACGTAAGCCTAATTGTTATACCGCCAACAGACTCACGCGAGAAGTCTCGAAGAGAAATCTTGCCGCGAATTTGCGCGAGAACCGAGAAAGCATCTACACTCATGCGACCTTCTCATTCGCATCTTCGATCGTCATCCGGAATGGACGTCAGTGCAGCGGCTTTGGTTTTGTGTGCATTAATATACTATAATCTTGTGAATACTAAAATAAGAAATAAATTAATATAAGTACTAAAATAATAATAATAATTGGTAACCACAGACAGTAGATAATTTTAACTAGAAATGTAAATTTTAAATACAAAAACACACAACGGTCCCACTGAGACCGAACGAGAATGTGAATACGGTTCTCTTTTCTCGCCCGAGAAACCCTTTGAAGCGGGCAAAAATACCGACACCGATCCGAGCACAGGCGAGCCCGAGAACGAGACTGCGAGAAACCGATCACATTCACGCTTCTCGGGTGTTCTCGGGGGTTCTCGGCGTGAGTTTGTAGCCGCTATTAAGAATACGTACATCATAACGTCACATTATAGGTGCAAGACATTTTAATCTTTATTAGAAACGGATAATGCATTAATTTGTGCAAAGAAGATTTAAATATTCTGAACAAAAGCATAAGAACTATTTCAGTTGACAAAATAATTCTTTTTAAAAAGAAAATTGACATTTGACATTTAAGTCCTACAACGATCTTTTGGCGTGTGAATAACGTGTGGGTGACAGAGACAGTGCCTTACAGTTTGCCTTGCCTGTATGGCACTGTCTCTATCACCCTCAAGTCATTAATAGAGTGTCATTATTTTATGTCATGTTATTATTTTGTATGTTTTAAATCTAAATACGCGATAATTCGACTATTATGAATACATGTTGTCGATTCCAACGCCTTATTTAATCCAGATCTACATGTAATTATTCTTAAAACACCGAACCGACGCGGCGACGGGGCGAAAATCAAACGTTTGACAGGTAAGATTTGTATGGGAAATTAAAATTTTCATTTTTAGTATTTTGCTCGAAATTTTTCATATTTTCTCATCGCTGCAACCTTCCCTGAACTTCCACGAATATTTCAAGACTAAAATTAGCCAAATCGGTTTAGAAAGCCGTTATAAAGTAAAAGTTAGATAACTCAGTTAAAAGTTCTGGTATTTATCGATGTGTGGGTGCATAGACATAGTAACTATGTCTGTGTGTAGGGTGTAATAAATTTTCGTTACGAAATTTTTGAATTCGGTCCCCGCGCCCAAGGCCCGCGATAAAAGCTATACAATAGCTTAAAAAAAAAGATTTCAGCATAGAAACATGATTTTTTATTACGGTATAACGGCATATGTAACATGAATTTAAACGTATAAGGTCCTAAGCGTAGTTAGAGATTTATACGCGGGGAGTTTCCCGCGCGTTTCTTTATAGTTTGGAACAATCAGCCAATTTGACACTTGTACGTTGAACGGAGCATCGGCCGCAGTGTGATGAATAAAGATGAATACGAAATGTAATTGTTGTGTTTTTGGGTTACAATTTAGTTTAATAAGTAAAAATGACATCTAATTATCACGCTAAGATGTCTACATGTCGGAATTTTGTGAATTTGGCTTTGGGAAATGAAAACAACAATTAAAACGAAGATTTTATATATTATATTCTAATTAATGAATTATCAATTACTTCAATCGTTTATTGATTTTATAGATAAAAAATTAAAAAAATATATACATTATGCTAATTAGCGTAGGTAATACGCGTATAATGGCCAACATGGTATATCGGCCCTTTTAGGGTGTTTTCAAAAAAAATAATTTTAACAAAAACTAACGTAGAAGGGCCAATGTGACATTTAAAAAAACCAGATAAATGTATATATAAAATACTACAGTGTAAATGAGGGAAATAGTTTTCTTAGCAAATAGTTTTCTTCGGTTTTATCAATTTAAAGTTAAAGTAAATTGAAACTTTGGAAGCCTCTCCTGTAAAGTTTTAATTTTACATTTTGGCCCATATACATAGGACCCATCGGTATATGTACGTCTTGAACAGCGTTTTGTATTCAAAAATATGGTGTGCATCTCGAATATCTCGATACACCCTACAGAAATGATAACTTCAACTAATCTGTGTTGAACTATTTAATATTAAAATTGTTTAACTTGAGAACAGCTTAGGTTATTACGTAATAATTGTGCGTCTGTCCGAAATATGACTAGCGCTGTGGGTATAGATAGGGTGAGAGAAGGGAAACTTGCCTTTCGCTGCCGTATGTGTGAGAGAAAAGGAAGCCAGACAGTCTGGCGCCGTAACGCGTTACGTAACGAAGCGGTTGACCCTCCCATTAGAAGTTATCACTTCAAAGGAACGTATCAATTTTAAAGACATCATACGATAAAGTTTTATTTATGGACTATGGGTACTATTACACTATTTTAACAACAATGCAACAAATATTAAGTAATATTCGGATTTCGAAACCCCAGTGCGCGTCGCTCTTTAGTTTTCTATTAGAGCTGGTCAATCGACCAGTTCCCACATTAAGTGAGACATCACACGTAAACGCATGAAATGATGATAGTGGTTTTTAATCCCGTGACCCCCTTCCGAGTTAATGTACGATAAACTATTAATGTACGTAATTCACCGCGTGATGGACTACATACTTTAATATTATAAATGTTTTGTAAGGAGCCAAATTACTTAGGTAGGAGGACGGTTTGGCTTGACGGGTCATTGTAATTTGGGTTTGTGTTGTGTAATTTGATGTTGGTGTGATGGATTGGTGGTGTTCCAAATTCGAATGTGTCTTGTTAAGAAATGGCGAAAGGAATTTTTGTAATGAGGGTAAAAGCGTGTGAATTCGCCGCTAGAGGCGCTAGTGGAGAGTGAGGTCTGTCTGTCATTTCTTACTTGTCTTAATGTCACTTGTCACTTATCTGAATGCCATTTGTCACTGTTTATGTATGGGCGGGCTTTGACAGCACCACACTCGCCAGTGGCGCCAACTAGTGAGCAGAAAAACGGCGACCCTCATTCGTGTAGGTACCTATAACTTTATGTCAAAAGCTAAATAAATTATGTGACTTGATACGTCGCCGCATAGGCTAAACAAACACTGATCTGTTTTCCCAAATGAAAAGTAATATAACCTCAAATTATTCTAGATGACTATCCATCCATAATATATTTCACAATTATGTATGCAAAGTATCGTCTAAAATTGAGTGGTTTCCCCATAATACATCTGACAACGGACGATATACGATGCAAAACCACAAATTTTGCGCATATGAATAGGTATCATTAAACCAGTACCTACAAAAACTACCGCAATATTAGGTATTGTAGCTACTAACTAGTTTGATTTATAAACTACTTAATAAACTACTTTATAACACAGACGTCTCATGTAGCGACATCCAAAAATATTTCAATACCTTTTAAGTTTCCTGTCACACATTAATTATTTTGTGTAACTAATTATAAAGATAAAATGATAAGCACATAGCTACTAAATTATTATGGCTTCCGAATTCCAGTATTCCCATGACTCAAAATATATCTGTGTAGTTTATGATAGTAAAATTTATTAGGTACTACTTTATGGGAAAATGTTAATGTATTCAGATAGGAGTGATGTTAATATTTGGATAAAGATTAGTACCGTATTCAGTAAGAAAAATAAGGCAATTTACCGATGTCAAACGACACGACTTGTTTATTTTGCTTTCTTTAAAAGCTACACTAAGGCTTGGTTTTATAGACATTTTATTCTGAAAAAGACAAGAAAGTCGCTTACATGAGAATACATAATATACATGGAAATTTAACATTCATGTTCGTTTTAAACCATGTAGGAACCCATTCAACGCATTTGTAATTTCTTTTAATTGTTTTTGAAAATGTAAAAGTTGTGTTATATGTTCAGCCAATTCGATCTTAAATTCATTAAATTAGTGTACATTTTTGTGTGTGCAAGTGTTTTATTGTAAATTCGAGCTCTGTTGTAATATAGAGCGACATGTAAGAGTTTTTCTACTGTACCATAATATTATGGTTTTATATGTAGTTTTCGATAAGATAAGAAAGCTTGTTATTGTTGATTAAACGTTTGACAAGATTATAGTTGATGTTACAACTAGGACGATGAATAGGCGGTTTAATTTACAACTAAGGCACTTCTCACATTACGCTATTTATTAACTACGCGACTGCAACGCAATCCGCAAAATTCTATGTATCTGACACTTTTGACTAACAGGAGTCGCATTGTAGACGCTTCTCCTGTCAGTACATAGTGTCAAATACATCCAAATTTTGGATTGCGTTGCAGTCGCGTAGCTCATGAATATCGTTGTGTGAGAAGTGCCTAAGAGGAAACTACCAACCAAGAAAAAAGATAAAATTTTACACCAGTTTGGAATAGGTAATCTGCATAATAATTATCGTATTGTAACAAGTTTCGATTAATTTAATAAAAAAAGAAATTCGATCAAAATAGAAAATATTCTTAACTATAGCAATTTACAAATTAATTAATTAGACAAAATAAGCAACGACAAGTATCTACCTATTATGCCGAAAAGTAGAGACGTCCGACTATGGTACAGTGCCACAAACTTATCTGACCCGGTAAGGGGGGCGCTACTGTCTTTGTCTTTTACTGACAACAGTATAACATTTGCATTAGTTCCAATTTTGGTCATCGGGCCAGATAAATTTGTGGCACTGCACAGGCCGGCGCGTTGCTTGACCGCCACTTATTTAGGCGAGCGGTGGAAGCACTTTTCTTCCGAATTTTCCTTGCGACAATACATATACCAATGTAGTAAACTAGCTCTCCTCCATGGTTTTTATGGCACATATTTTTTTTTCATTTTAACCCCCGTTTTATCCCTTTATGGAGGAATTTCCCTTATTAGTCCTTCCTTACATTTCCCAAGGAATATTCATGCCAAATTTCAGCTTCTTCAGTAGTTTCGGCTGTGCGTTATCTGTCAGTCAGGTACCGGGAGAGTTTTATGTACATTGTTAAAACCTTTACAATATACCTAGCTTAGATTCCGTACAATAAATGTACCGATAGCTCCTTCCTATGGTTTGCTTCAACAATGTCGCGAGAGTAAAATTGTGAGGCGCATAAATACACAGTTATGCTACCTACGTTACCATAAACTTTAATAATAGCTCTAGTTAATAATACGCGGATTATTATCAGTCGGATTGAGGTTATAAAGTAATAAATAACGGGTTAAGAGCAATTTTAACTGTTTTATGGTTAAATGGCTTTTAATGTCTAGCCATTTTGTAGTATTTCATGAACACTATAAACAAGAAGGTTAGTGTTGTGCCGGTGTTAGTTATTATTACCCAATTATTATTAGTCAGGCAGTATTTCAACGGCGTTTTCATCACGCTCTTATTATGCAGTGGTTTGAAATGTTACCAAATATGTTTTGTTTCATTAATTAGCGGGAAGGTTAGTTGAGAAACAGCAAATAAATTACTGTAATGCTACTGTTATATCTGCGTCTTAATGCGCTAATGAACGAGCTGATATGGGGAATTACGAGTAAGTAAGACTTGTTAAAATTGTCAATTAAGTACTCATATTTCAGCATTACTTAAAGTTAAAAAAAAAATTTGATCCAAAAAAGCGCATAAAAATTATTCAGACATCTCACTACATACCAAATTAAATATATTCCGCAGCCAAAACTCACACATTGTGCCGGCAACCACGTACTATCAGATAACGTGTTTAAGGCATCGAATCTCGATCCTCGCACCAGTGAGCGGTCGCCGCGAGGCACGCCAGTCTTTATAATTTGATCACATTTGTACCGCGTACAATGCTGGCCTAAAGCGTATACGGCGACAGCAGCGCAGGGTGAGGCGTGGAGTGGATTTGATACTTTTTGGTTGTATATTATGTAGTTTTTTTATGGAATAAAGATAGTAAACTAGTAACCACCCTTCCACCGCCGCCCATGATAACTGTGACCGACCTAGAACAAGGATAAATTTAGGGACTAGGATGGTTACTCCAGTTAAAAAATGGTGTTGGAATGTTAGTTGGTTAATTTGTTAAATGTTATGTCATACGATTATCCCCACTTGCCGAACTTTGCTAAGAATTAAAAAGGAAGAAAACTATAATGTATGAGTTACACATCTTTTATTTAGTAACTAGTAGTAAAATTAATTGTGCATTATCTATCGCCTTTGCACGTATGGGAAAGAAAATCCTATTGAACAAGTGTGTTTATTATTTCTTCAAAGTGTTTACTATTTGTTTAAAAAACACACAATATAATGAATAGGTAAATCCATTAAATATAAAACTTGCATCTTTTCTCATCTCATCGTTTCATTGGTTTCTTTAGAATTTCCAAAAACGCTACATAGAGTTTAAAATAACATAGTTCAGAAAATATCGTTTTTGAAACATGAAAATCTCAAAAGAAAGTAACACGAAAATAAAACAGCGTCTCCACAGTTTTCCCATCCATTTCAGAGTACTGACTCCTTCAGTGGAGTCGCCCCGGGCGGGTTACAATGGCTACTTTTTCCTGCGCCATAATAAACATTTGTATTCAAGTCGCGAGCCCTGGTCGTTCGGCCCCGTTCGGGCACATATACTCCGTTTGAATTCGATCTGGAATTCGTCATATTCCATGGCACACAAATGCCAGCGTTCCGACAATGACACTAGGGTACATTTAAGATTGACTGCGTTATCTAAAAATGTCCTTAGTAGATATTTCTGCCAAGTTAAATTGAACTGTGAATACAGGTAATAAGGTAGGTTTTGGCGGGGACTGGCAATTCCTTAGGCTCGGTGATATAACTATAGATACAGTTACTGCGGAGATTCGGCAAATTGGGGCACGTGAGTTGAGCACCGCGGTTTTAATAACGCAGTTATGATACGGTTTACTCAGCTAGATCGTTTCGAGATATTGTGTGATTTTTATTTTGATATTTTGTTATTTTAGGTAATGTAATGTTCTGATGTTTAAATTGTTGAGGTTTTTGTACATTTTGACGTTTTTAAGTGATCCGTTAGTTGCTGTAACAAAGGAGAAGTAATAGAACCTTACTTTGCTGAAGGAAGCTTAATGTTTTATTTTTATATATTTATTCGTTGCGATATACAAGGTTCTTCAAGGTTCCAATCTTTAGGTTGGCATATTTTTATGCCTACTTTGTCCATCAGTTGATATTAAACAAACACTAAGTATTCGCATTCAAATCACTTAAGCGGTATCTGAAGTTAACAAAAAGAGGAAAAAAACTAAATTTTTGTCAATCATCACCTACCTATGACTAAATACTCGCATAGTACAAACAATTTTTCAGAAACTTACATGTGCAAACACCGAACAGTTACAGTCTTACTATTAGATATTTAATAGTTTCTCATGCCCTACCTTTATCCGCTAATAGATCGTATACTAATACCTCTTGAGTAGAAACCTCGCAACAAGTTATTTGTTGAAAGTTTCATACAGCGAGAGACATAAATCTCTTTCCACAATCGAGGGGTCATCAAGTTTCCGGCTACATCCTTTGAACCTGTAATAGGATTTGCAATGGATAGGTACAGTGTTAACCATGCATATCTTTAACTAAAGGTAAACGGGAATTTAATTTATTCATCGGAAAAAAGTAGGGGAGATCTCAGAGACAGCGGTTGTCACAGTTTTCTGGACAAGAGCCGTACAAGGGACCTGTCTACCTAGGTATATAGACATCAAGGAACGCCGCTATAAATATACCTATCGTTTGCATGCAATACCGTTTTGCACACTTTGATCCTTTTTTATGGACTTAAGGTAGTAAACGAGCATGCAGCACTACCCTTCCGCTGCCGCCCATGACAACTGTGGCCGACCTAGAATAAGACTCTAAGGATTAGGATGGTTAGTTAGTTAATAAGTGTGAGAACAGGCACTGTTAGTGATAGATTGATAGTCCTGTTACTTGATGCTAGTAATAGTTCCAATTCGTAGCAATTGTTAGTATGAGTCTCATTCTAATTCGTACACATGCGTTGCTACTCCTGAGAACTGAGATGGTTGCACAAAAAAAGTGTAACTATTGTTAGTTACTAATTTTAAATACGAAATTTAAAATAGCAGCCAATGCTCTACAAATTCAGAATGTTCTTATACTGAATATCCCATATAATTTTATTTTTATAAGGATTTCAGAATAATGGACCATTCCCATTTGGTCAATCCACACAACTTAGAGGAGTCTAAACCTCGATAGGAACTACAAGAGACCAGTGCCCTGCAGTAAACGACTAACTGGTTGAACCATATCTTATTTATTGACTGTAAGACCCAGCTCTTGGTTCAACAAGATTGCACCGAAAACTGGATATCGTCATTAACTGTATAAAAACATGTTACAGTAACGGGCCCGAATGGCATATTCATTCAGTTTTTTTTAATCCCAATGATTGATGAAAGCTCACGAATAAAGTGTGTCGCGTGGTACACTCCATTCTCTCCTTGTATTGTGAGAAAATTGGACTGGTTTCAGAATATAATTACAGTGGGGAAACAGCGTTTGTGCATGCAGCGTTTAAGCGCGTGACTAATGCGGTTGTTACGCGCGTTTCACGCTGAAAATAAGACTTTGCTATGTCTTATTGAAAAATAAGACTTAGCTATGTCTTTTTTAATAGCGTATTTCATTTGGTCCGAAATTTTCAGAATTATTGACGAGGCTTAACAAGATGACTGTGCTCTCTGAGATAAACAACTAGACCCATCTGAATCATGTACCTAAATTAAAGTTTAGGTATGAGCGGTACGAATGAGACGAATATGATATTATCAATGAGACCACTATCATATCACTTTAAAAATAATCCATAATGTAATCAAATAATCAATTTGTAATTAAATTTTACAAAATATTTTTAGGTAGGTACTTATATTAATTTTACTATCTACTATTATTGTCAGTATCACTTACAGCCTTATAATAAAACTTCACAAATGGATACGAGTAACTGTAAGCAATTTTATAGTTTTATTAGTGGCTTATTTGTAAACCTAAAATTGGAGCTTTCCGGCTAACTGCGGTAGAGTTAACTTTACGATTATTGTTTCGATACAAAGTAGAGACTACGTAGTAGATCAGTCAATTATGGTACGTTTTATGGTTTAGTTAATTAAATAATGAATCAAATAACGCTTAGTAGTTCTTTCACGCAAAGGTTAAATGTATACATACCTAATAGTAAATGACAAATTAAAAATATATGTTTACAATGACACCAAAGTATAATGCAGTAGATTGAATAGTTAAATTCATTAAACCTGCTGATTTGAGGCGTTAGACCAGCTCTGTCCGACCAGGCCCTTAGCTCATTGTTACACAATAAGCCAACCCGCAAATTACGGTACAACCACACGCATAATCAGCACAACCGAGCGTATAATAACTTTAAAGCAGCTCGATAAATGCGCACTAAATTTTCAGTGGACATTATGAAGCTAATGGCATTTTAAAATCGGCCGCGTAACCTCTCATTATGGTGAAACAAAAGGGCGATCATCTGAATAAATTTGCTAAATTATTGTTATTTGGTTGCAATGCTGCAGGCGATTGTACTGAAATTATTCGGAACGGTTATCGCTGGACGCGTTTGTAATTCCAGTTAATAAAGGAAGGTAAAAAAACTCCGCATTCACTAAGAGGCTAAGAGCTGATAACTTCGTATTAGTTTGTAAGGGTATTTTATTGACCGAATTATTTGGGCGTCGAATACGATATTTTGTTTGTTGTTTTCTGCTACTTTAAAGTGGCTGTTTGGTTTGTTTTATACTTACTTTGTTGCACGAATGCGAATATTTATTCAACGTTGGATATTGATTTTTAAAATAAAAAGTCGACAAATGAATAATTGATAATAAGTATTCACCTCTCATGGACATGAGCAACAGTAACGGCATTTAGCAATGCGTTGCTGGTCATACAAGAAGAAACAAGGTCATAAACAAAGTAATTTCTATTTGATCTTCTTTATTCTTTCTCTCTAAAACTCCCAGGCATAACAAGATAATTTGTTTGGCGTTCTACTCATCAAATTACGTAAGGATTGACCACGCAAGAAGGCTGACTGTTGTCACCTCATATGACGAGGTAAGGTTCCACCAACATCACCGATACCTGGCATTTGTCCACAATACGGTTTTCACGTCGTTTCCTGCCACATCCGTGTAAACTATGGAACAAAATTCCTCCCTCAGTATTCCCACTTTGCTATAACATGGGGTCCTTCAAGAAGCAGGTCTATCGCTTCCTCCTTGGGCGGCAAATGTCCGTGAGTGACGGTGATCACTTACCATCAGGTGGCCCGTCTGCTCGTTTGTTCCTGCTTTGGCTATAAAAAAACCCTGATCTGCTAGCCTGGGATTAGGTTGGTTGGCAAGTACCTACTTCAAACCACTCCCATATATGTGAAAAAATTTTACAGGATAGGTAAATGACATTTACCTCACCCACTTTGGAATTTTCTGTTTTGAATCCGAAGGGAATCTTCTGACGTGTTGGTCATGTTTATGTAAGTAAATATTTTGTTAATAAAAATCATTATTATATTTCGTTTGACCTGTTGGTAGCAATAATGTTAACTCCGTTAATCTCCTTTTATGTATATCCTCAATACTACTGTTACTTTATAAATAAATACTGTAACTACAATAAATAAAATGAATGAAAAACCCAATCATATCGAGTTACAAGTACAGTTACAACGCCATAACAATCTACCTGTATTCCTAAAATAGAAGCAGGATGGCTAGTAATAACAACTCGCCGAAGTGGCTCGTCCGTTTATCAAACAACTAGTAGCCTGCCATCGACAAACATTACGCTACAAAGGAGAACATGTCATAAATATTAGTTCTGGCTAACAAAGCATAGCGTCCTGGGTGTAAAACGCGAGACTACATAAATCTGCAGAGTACACGCGGTAAACGACGACGCCTCAGGCGACGCGCAACCAGTTGAGGACAAGCCTGGGGTGATAGAAAGTCGATGGCAATCCGTTTAGCGAAGCGAAGTTAGCGAAGCGAAAGTAAGTTATTTGTGGTATTTTTTAACAATCATTTCATTATTCATCTTCGATAGCAAGTATAGCATGAGTTACCACGTTGTCCTCAGGAAAGTATCAAGTGAAATTTTAGAGCACTGTAAAAGATGTAGTTTTTAGCAATGAAAAGTTTACGCCTTATTATTTGGTTTTCCGATTAAAGGTGCCATATTTTGTGCTTAGCCTACCGTCCATACCACCTTTAGGTGCAAAATTAACTTCATGCGGAATTAAAGCATTATTTCACAAAATCGAGATGTCAATGCTTAATGCAAAAATGAGCAATACTAATTTTAACTCATTTTTCACTCACTCATTAACATAATATTTCGTTCTCTCTTGTTTCATTAACTTAAAGTCCCACGACATTTAAAATCTGGTTTGCGCCAGTATCAATTGCTTCTGTACATTCGAATTTTGAAACAAGTCTTCGGTCGTTAATTCTGTGTATTGTTTTAGCTATCTCGACAGGCTGCGCAGTGAAGTGGTCAAGAATTTATGCGCTCAGAGGAATCGGCGCTAAATCGGTCCTTAGCCGGAAGGTGCCAGTCAAGTTATAGCCGGTAGCGATACTCGGGAGTCAGTCGCTATCTAGCCATCTGGCTTCGTTCGTTCAATAAGTCGCTGCAATCAGGGCTGTATGTTAACTGATATTGCTAATGTACTCATTAATATAAAATGTTTTTTTGGCTTTGGTTAAAGAGAAAGTGATAATTGATAAGTGATAAGTTGTGGATTGCCCAGTTGCGTTGCGGTTGACAATGTGTCAGTGATGTTACTCATACCCATGGGCTACGGTGACAACATACCATCAAGTAGCTTATGTGCGCATTTGTTGAAAATTAAATAAAGAAATTAGTATTCGTTCTTTAGAGCTAATTAGGATCCTGGAGATTGTAATCCTTAATAATATTATTAATATTATAAATGTGAAAGTTTGTGTATTTGTTTGTTTGTTTGTTTGTTACTCCTTCACGCAAAAACTACTGAACCGATTTTCATGAAATTTGGCACACACATAGAGGGCAACTTAGATTAACATATAGGATATTTTTTATCCCAGAAATCCCGCGGGATCGGAATTTACGCGGGAAAACCTTCTTCACGTATGGGGTATAAATAGCTTTGTTACTCCTTCACGCAAAAACTACTGAACCGATTTTCATGAAATTTGGCACACACATAGAGGGCAACTTAGATTAACATATAAGATATTTTTTATCCCAGAAATCCCGCGGGATCGGAATTTACGCGGGAAAACCTTCTTCACGTATGGGGTATAAATAGCTTCTAAACAAACATTAATATAAAACTAACAAGTCTGTCTTCCCGGAAATCCCGCGGGATCTGGAGTTACGCGGAATAAACTCCTGCGCGTACGAAGTAGCGGGCACACGCATAGAGGGCAACTTAGATTAACATATAGGATATTTTTTATCCCAGAAATCCCGCGGGATCGGAATTTACGCGGGAAAACCTTCTTCGCGTATGGGGTATAAATAGCTTCTAAACAAACATTAATATAAAACTAACAAGTCTCTCTTCCCGGAAATCCCGCGGGATCTGGAGTTACGCGGAATAAACTCCTGCGCGTACGAAGTAGCGGGCACACACAAAGAGGGCAACTTAGATTAACATATAGGATATTTTCAGAAATCCCGCGGGATCGGAATTTACGCGGGAAAACCTTCTTCGCGTATGGGGTATAAATAGCTTCTAAACAAACATTAATATAAAACTAACAAGTCTGTCTTCCTGGAAATCCCGCGGGATCTGGAGTTACGCGGAATAAACTCCTGCGCGTACGAAGTAGCGGGCACACACATATAGTATTATAAATGCGAAAGTCTGTCTGTGACGTTTTCACGACTAAACCACCAGTCCGATTTGGATGAAATTCGGAATGAAAATATTTGAAGACCCAGAGTCACACATAGGCTAATTTTAAGTTTGTATGAAAGTTTGTATGAAAACAACGATTTTGATGAATTTTCCCAGGAAGATAGTTGATGACGTACTTTCTCACCCACTTCCCCGGTTCGCGATATAAACGAATTCCACGCGGGCGAAGCCGCGGGCAAAAGCTAGTAATATTATAAATGTGAAAGTGTGTTTGTTTGTTTGTTTGTGACTCTTTCACGTCGCAACATGGCTATTATATGGTATGGTTTATGTGTGTGAGGATAGTTAGGAGGGTGGAGAGTGACGTAGGCTACTTTTTACCGCGGAAAAACATCTCATTCCCATGGGAAGATCGATTTTTGTTAGTTGCTAAATATTTAGTTCCGGAGTTGTTAATAGATGGCGTTAGTAAAATTCATTTGCAAGTTCTGAATCACGCTATCAAATTTAATAATACATGTAATTTACTTAAGTCCTAGGCAAATGTTTTAAGCTACTTTTTAGCTGAGATTCCTACGGGATCTGAACCTACGCGGCTGTTATCTACGGGTCCCATAGCGAAGCGCGGGCGGTTCTCTAGTAAGGAATAAATAACAATTTAAGTAATTATGTTTGAACTTTCAAAATTAGGATGGTACCAGGAATGCGCCCAATTTGCGGTCCAAGATGCAAGAGCTTGATTATTTCCCCCGGACCACTTGGCGACTCATCAGCGGTTATGTTAATAAAGCTAATTCAGACTATATTACAATAATAAGGTGAGTATGCTACATAAAAATAAAGCAACTTTTAGGTTACTTTCATTTATTATTAACACACCACAATATACTTCCCGGGTTTTAATAGATAGGTACTACTCATAGTCATAAATAAAACGAAAATGAGGACTGACTTATTATACTATTATATTATACGACGCAGTAAGAAATTTTGAAATAGTTTTTTTTTATGTTTCACAGTTGGTAATTAAAAAATTAAAGCAATGAAGACTAGGTATATGCAACGAAATGAAATCTTCAAATTTTTTTACTTTTAGCAATTGACAAAACTTTAACTAACTTTATTTCGGCTTTAGTAACACATCATAAAATCATCATAATGTTTTTAGTAATTGTTAAAGTCCATAAAAACTTGAAACGGTTAGCTAGCCGCAACGATCTAGCCGAGTTACTGTCTGAGCCACTCGGGAATAAATTGACTCAACCAACATCTGGTGGGATTTTGACATGCCATAGAAAAATAGTCATTATAATGTGTAATTTCAATATTTTCAATACCTCCATCATTTTTAAAGTATGTAAAGTACTTTTTATGTATGTATCACAAATTACGGAAGACTACAAAGCTCTGTGAAAAATTTAGTTCTCGGATGGAACTCCGTTTTCTACCACAAGAAAATCAGTATGCCCAATTACTGAGAAAAAAATCCGAATAATTTTCCAAAAATAGAATAAAATTGTCCAAAAAACTGATGATGATGATTGTTTCAGATTTTAACACTCCTATGTTTTACCAAACATAATAATTAAATAGCTGATTTTTATCAAGAAATACTAGTTCACTACACCAAATTTCTCACAGCAATCCTGTCGTTATCTATTACCTACTGTAAATTAATAGGCACTTTTATAGCTACAGCTGCATATTTAATAGATTTCCGGCAATAACAAAGCGACAATGGAGGCAGCAGTCATTTATGCAATAGATTGATTTTGCATAGCAACCTGCTTATTAGATTTCATTTTAAAAACTAAGGTTCTTCCACACCATTATAGGTTATTATAACAAACACATATTTTTGTTTTATACAATAACTATAATAGAATATTTAAAATAACAATGAGACTTAATAAATAACAATATAATTAATTAAAATTGACTAACTATACTTTATTATAAATACGTAAGTCTGATAGAAAGTTATTAATAACATTTAATTACCTATTCTTATTCCTTTACCTATTAGTACCTATTCCTTTAGCCATTTTTTAAATTGGTGGCCTAAATTCCTGTTTAATATATTTAAGAATAGCTTTCCGAGGACAAATCTGTAATAAACGTTAGGTACTCTTTTAAAAACAGATGGATCCGTACGCGGAAAACTCGTATTAAGGGTCACAGATTTCCCGCTTCATTTAAGCCTTTAACCCAATTGCTACTGAGGTGATAATGCCTTTGCTGTTTCTGATATCCATGGACAATACAATACAATATAGGTTTATTGTGCACACAGAAATAAAATATACAATATACTATAGATTATTATTAACATTACATTACACTTACCATAAAACGACGTATTCGCCCGTTTGTCATCTATGTTAATACAAAAAGTATCCTCCTAATGTGGCCTCACCTTTTCGAGGAAGTTGCGACAATACACTGATTATTGTCGGCTACCGAGACGCAATTATTTATGCTGGCCAATAATGGCAATTACTTCGTTAGGCAATTTTTGATTACAGATATTTTTCACCGGCCGCAATGGATATTAAAATCAATATTTATGGTAACAATTTTGCATCGCTTCGAGCTAGCGATGATAGAAATCGTAAAGTTACAGATTGCGTCAGTAAAGCTTTCTTTGCCACATTGTTGTCACTACATAGCTATAAATAAATGATTGAAAATAAATCTCTGGACATTTCTCAACACGGTCATTCTTGCGTTCCTATTGGAAGTAAATGTAGAAGTGTGATTTCTGATGATATCAGGTTTTGTTAATATCCAAATGGGCGTCATTAAGTGTTATGTATAAGTAACAATGAATATTTTAAATATTCAGTCTTGTCCTGTGTCAGTACCAGTAGTTATGCGCGGCAGTGAAAGAGTGGTGGCTGAATGCTCGTTTGCAATCTTTAAAAAATCCTTGCGCGAAGGTTTACCATCAAGTAGGGGGACGTCTCCAATCTTATAAAACTAATATTGAAATTAAGTCATTGTTAAATTATTATTAATGCAGTTTAAATTTATATCATGAAGCCTACTCAACTAGCTAGAGTTAGCTAGCCTGTTTCTTCCACTTTCTTGTTTGACTCAACCGCCTAAAATAAACAAAAAGCGATATTCAGCGTCGACAGATCATTCGAAATAATTAACCCTTTCTTTATCCAGGAGTCTAACCCTATTATTTCAGAAGATCACTAACTAACTAGGCTATAGGATCGTCATTATTAGATTAGGATTTCATAACCACGCAGGAATACGAACCATTCCAGATACAAGCTGATTGCTAAGAACGTCGATATTCGTAATGCGCCTTTGTATTTAATGACCTATTCTTACGAATTGGAACGCCAGCAGTTATGACAATAAAATATGTTATGGCGCAGTTATCTCAGATACGCTACCTACCGTGTTTCCTAGTTTGACTGCTTTATATTAAAGATTTGCATCGGATTGAAGCGCTCAAAGGCGCTGGGTTTGCCTTCGTAAATACAGGTATTTGAGAAAATCTATTATTGAGTGCTATTCATAAACGTGATTTCTTACATTTTTGTTTCTTAGTGCACTTGTTCCTGCTAATCTCAAAAATTGCACAACCGGTTTCAATGCGATTTTTCCTAATGTAAACTTTGTACTATCTAATACCTAGTTACTACTACTATTAATCATAACAAATTAATGTGTATTAAATTAAAAAGATAACGTCAGCTTCAAAATAGGTTTAAACTGATTTGTATACCAACTTATGTCAGTGTCTACTTTTTTAATCGTAAGAGATAATTTACCCGTACATTAAGTATTTTAGTTAGATTAGATTTTTTTTTTATTGTTTTCCATGAGTCCATTGCGATGTATGGTTGGGGCGAGGGTTTGGTTGTTCAGTGTTTTCCTTCAGGGTTTTAACGTGTTTTCCTTCACTGGTACCGATCGTGATCGAAATGTACTCATGGCTATGTGTTTTCACTGATGTTGTTCATTCAGTGGTTTCTTTCTATTTCCTTATATGACTAATGATTATTATGGCTGAAATTTTATTTTTTTTATTTTTTTTCTATCAATAACTTATTCTAAGTAATTACTTCTATAATATATGATACGTGTCCATATCACAGTATCACTATCACTGAAGTTTTAACTGCACAATTTTGCCACTGAGGGGTTTCACCACTACGCACTGTAAGGATTTTTCCCGCACATTTATTTTGCCACTTCACATAATCACTGCACTATTCACTCAGCTGGTGGTTCTGGAGCCATTAGCTCTGCCAGCCGATTTGACGGCGTACAAAGCGAACTCCAGGAAGTGGCGGCGACACTCATCGTCATGATGGCTCTCCTGAGGGTATCCAACTCCAGGACGAATCCCAGCTTACCTTCGCAGTCCCATCTCTTCGCAGTGAACCTTGGACATTCCAGTATAATGTGCTGGAGTGTTTCACTGGTTGTGGAATCGCAGACGCAAGATGGGTCGCTGCGCAGACCGAACTTGTGAAGGAGTTAGATTAGATTAGAGTTTAACAAAGTTAGGTTAATTTTAATTTTGAGATGGTAAACTTTCTTATTCTAAGAAGAGACGCGTGCTCAATAGTGGGCCATGATGGGTTGAGATGATGAGGTTTATTTTAGTAGTAAGGTATCCTAATAGTTCGGAACTAACTCCAAAAATATATTCAAAAACTTGAATTCTAACCCGTTAAGTCAAGTCTCGACATCGGAATCTCCCGCATCAAACTAATAATCCATTATGAGTTAAAACGACAGCATTTCCAACCAGTTTCCGTTAATCACCGTAAGACTATCGATGGTGAACTATCATCAACGGCGTGATCAATGTGATCAGCGGTCACAGTGGTCGGTAAACAGTAGCCGTTGTTGGTATACCAGCTACATACCTACCGGGTGCGTTGACTCTTAATAGTACATTGCGTACGCGCAGCCTACAGGGAGGGGTTACATGGCGATAGTAAATAGTTGTTTAGGGATAAAAAAAATGCAAGAGTATTAAAAAAATACTAGGCATTTTGCAAAAACTTTTTATTTTTATATATATTTTCGTGAAGTAACTAAGTTATTTCTAGGTTTATTAATCCTTTGTAATGTACCTAATTGGTAAAATTGCATTGGTAAAATCTTGATATTGTGTTCACAAGGTTTGCCACAGCTAGTCTTGCGTCTTTTCCATGAAGCTCATTTAAACATACATTTTAGGACTGCGATAAATCTAAAATACGCAAGTCCTAATAGTCCAGTCATTTAAGCTTAAATTAGGAAAGATACATTTTTTAGAGGCGACCATCTCAGACCTCAGGGGTAGCAACGCATCTGTGACCGAATTAGAACAAGACTCATACTAACAATAACTAACTGGACTATTACTAACATTAACTAACAGGACTAATTATCACTAACGTACCCTGTCCTCGCACTTATTAACAAACTAACAAACTAACCAACTAATATTCTAACACCGTCTACTAACTAGACTAACCATCCTAGTCCCTTTGAGTCTAGTTCTAGGTCGGTCACAGTTGTCATGGGCGGCAGCGGAAGCGTGGTGCTGCATGCTCGTTTGCTATCTTAATTCCATAAAAAAAAAAAAAAAAAAAAAATCTCGGAATTCGAGATACCCAGCTGTAAGTCTGCAAATACTTGTATATTTACACAATAAAAGTTGTCTCAAAACCTACATACGGTAGGATGTACGCAACTATTAAATTTCAAGGTCAAAGGTCACAAAAAACGTTTTTTTCCGCTTTTTTTGTAAATATCTCATTTCCTATGGGTTTTTTCTACCATATGTAGGTTTTGAGACAACTTTTAGGGTGTCAATATACAAGTATTTACAGACATACAGCTGGGTATCTCGAATTCCGAGGTGAACTTACTATATCACTGGACTATAATGATATCATACTTCATTGGACCAAATGACAATTAGTGTCAAAACGGAAACTGTTCAATAGGTAGGTACAATACAATAAAATACAAGGCGAAGTGTTTCAATTTAAACTATTCAGTTTTGGCTAACTACTTTTAGATTCAGTATTCGAGTACTAACTAATTTGCATTCAGTAAGTACCTCCTTAAACATTCAAGTATGAAATATTTCCAAAACACTATCTATTTCCCTGTAAGTCTACAATAATTACACATTACAAAAAAATTTCATTTTCATACTACTATTTACAAAATTACTGTGACTGTGTTACTTACTGTGTGTGTGTAATTAATCACTTACCTAACGTCAGGTGGGATTGTAGTCAAGTGCTTACTTATACAAGATAACAATGTATCTATAAAAATGTGTTTTTTGATATTTTTACCAAGCAAACATAAATAGGATTTTTACTAAAAAGGATATTCGACAAAAGCAGTGTCTTTTTACCTCGGAATTCAACAAGATACTGCGGGAAAAACGACTACGGCACGCGCACATTAATAAATAGTACATTACGATACGGTGCGTAAAGTTGCCCATTTTTGAACGGCGTGAAGTTAGCGCACGAGCGAAGCGAGTGCGATATACGCCGTTCAAAAATGCAACTTTACGAACGAGTATCGTATATTATTTTATAGCACGAGTGACATAAACCCGCTTTATTGTAGTTATAATAAATAAAAGTTATAATTTGATGCTTTAATTTCATAAAGATTTTTGAGTTGCGATGATGTTAATGTAATTTTATTGTGCGAAAGAGAATTACAAAGTGTTCGAAACATGAAGAGACAGATAAAAAAATAACGACAAAGCCTCCTGAAAGGAATTATTACGAAGTTGTTAATGTTTATATTCAAGTTTTGTACAACATAAAACTGTATTTAGGAGAATCTCTAACCTATGTAAATTCTTGCATAACCCGTATTAAGCACTAGTTTAGTATACTGAACCAACAATTTGAGAAAATAATATAACTAATTATGAAATATTTTTTCGCTGATTTCACCAAACAGTGTCCTTTACCCTTTATGTGTACTTACCCATACTATGTTAAGTAAGTAGGTTATTTGTTTACTCAATAATATTTCCCATTAAAATATGATAAAGTAACAGTTTTCACCAACAATTTCACACATAGGTTCCTACCTACAATACACAAAACATACTTCAACTGAATAAGTTTCAAAAGCAGTAAAGATAAATATGACTAAAGCACAGTATGGATAATTATAAGTGCAGGCTTACATGGTGACTATTTTGCTAACCTGTGGTGCGGATTTGACGCGGGTTTGCGTCACTCAATGTCATAAAGTACCCTCATGTTATATATTTTTTAATTTCTACCTTCGCGTTTGCGTCACTGAATGTCATAAAGTACCCTCATGTTATATATTTTTTAATTTCTACCTTCGCAATTGTTAATAATTTATTTTTGAACGGCGTGAAGTTGGCGTCATTTGCCATATAAAAATGAACTACTTACGCCACTGAAAACTGTGACTTAAATGCGGGTTTAAGTCACGCTGTGCTATAAAATAAATTACGCGCCATGTAAACCAGGCAGGAGCTAGGAAAAGATTGGCACATCTCAGCTACCGTTGCCTGGGGCAGTCTTGCCTAATCACACTTATTATGTATGTATTAACTTACAGCCTACAGGACCCGATTAGCACACAGTGTACTGCGCTCTGCCACATTCTACTGCCATTATTGGTTGCTTGTGCTACTGGTACTTGATGAGTGTAAGTACGTATTTTTATTTTCCTGTTAAGAAAATTATTTTTTTAATTGTAGAGACGTAGGGTAATAGTTTTTATCCTCATTTTAGAAAATTATGTTTTCATCTCAGGAAGCTATTTTGAGTATTTCCGTGATGGTGCCTGTAGGTCTGTAGGTGTGTGTGTGTGGTTGTGGCTATCTGCGTGAGTTGTTGACATACTGAACGTGGAATGTAGATTGTCTGAAAATTTGAACCGATTTTCTTTAAATAACTTTCGACCAATTCCACAATCTAATTAGTTTTTCCGTATTCGTTACCGAAAATTTTATTATACACTGTTTCGGTTTTTTAAGATATGTGTTTTCAATATTTCATGACATAAATTTAGCTTTAAGTCTTAGGAATGGGCGACCAACAAGGATCAAGAAGGATCAAGTGATTTTTTCTCGAATTACAACTGGCAACGCAATGGTGATGGTGTATCTGATGGCGACCACTTTTATTTATTTATTTCCTCTTCCTTCTTTCTTGGTTAATAATGTATCCACCACTTACCATCCTTCCACTTCCACCTACTATACTACCATCGTTGGTAGTTTTTTGGCAATAAAAAAATACCTAGTACTGAATTTCATTTGTAGGTAATATATACCGAACATCTTGTAAGTCTAATACTTAATTGACATTAAACTGCAAAACATAGGAATTATTAAATATTTTAATTAATATAGGTATGTTTATGTGTATGTATATGTATGCAAATTCAGATTAAGCTATTTTAATTTACGATCATAAGTTTATAACATTAATGCAAGATTTATTTTATATCAACGAACACCAATTATCTCTTTAAATATTGGTTTTTTAACCGCAGTTTCTAATTTTCATTCAAAGGTTGTGTTATTAGATTGTGTCGTTCATAGTCCCGGGACTTGTGTCGATCCAAGTTATGAACTTTTTTTATGGAATTAAGGTAGCAAACGAGCATGCAGCACCACCCTTCCGCTGCCGCCCATGACAACTGTCACCGACCTACAACAAGTCTAAAGGGGACTTGGATGGTTAGTCCAGTCAACAGATAATGTTAGAATAATACGTAGTTTTTTAATAAGTGTGAGGACAGGGACGATTAGTGATAGGTAGTCCTGTTAGTTGATGTTCGTAATAGTCCAGTTAGAAATTGTCAGTATTGATCTCATTTTAATTAGAGTACAGATGCGTTGCTGCCCCTGAAGATTGATATGGTTGCCTCTCAAAAAGAGTAACCGACTCCACACATTTCTATCGGGAATTCAATTGCAAATTTCATTCTATAAGAATTAACATTTCATCTGATCAAAAAATTTTATGCTAATTTTCGTAAATTAAGAGGTATGTATGTACCTCTTAAGGTAGCTTATTATTATTATATTAATTATTATTAGTAAAAAATTAATACTTCAACCCTGGATTACCTAAACTGCATCGTTTCGGCAATGAATAATGTGAATTTTACCTAAAATGGTAAAGCCTTTTACAATTTATAAAAGTTCAAAAACAAACTCACCTTTACTTATATTTAAATACAGATTAATTTATCTTCAACTATACACATGCAATGACAGACGATAGGCCTGGTAAGTCCGTAAAATCGTATTCAAATCTGCATTTTATTACGTTAAAATGATTGGGCATTATCAATTTATACCTCATCGCATTCGGTATTCGAAAATTAAATAACGTCCGTCCAAATGTATGAACAATTGACTTTCGAATAAACATCGGTTGAGAAAGGTCTAACAATTTAAAAATTTAAATTTTATGTTGCAGTTGTATAGTGAGAAAAGGTAATTTGTGAACGTCCCAAGTATAAAATTGTATTGTGCGTAAAACTAATGTATGTGACAATTGCACGAAATATTCAAAGGATTTTGCTCCAATTGATTTAAGAATTTTGTTAAAATATTCTATTACAATGAAAAGTAACAAATATTTTAAAGGTAAAGTTATTAATAAATTGCAGTTTCTCATTTATTATTTTAATTTGGTTCATCATCATATAGAGAGATTTTAAGTTATAATTCGAAGTAACCTGAATTGGTTCTATCTATTTATTTACATATAATTACAATGATTATTGCAATTTCCATAATTGTTCCCAATTAAAATATCGGCGTTTGTCAACAAAGTAAGTAAAGTCTAATCTAGATCACTCGTGAATAATAAGTAAGCATAATCATAAAATGTCTTATTCTACGATTGCGCTACAGCAATTACATAAAAATGCTAGTACTCACTGCCGCCACCTGCTTTTAAACGCTTTCTTTCTCAAGACCATTCTTACTTAATTATCATTTGCATAATGACATATCTCGTATTAAATTGTCCGGGACGTGGGAATCTCCATAGTGTTCGGATATTCCATAGCATCAAATTACCATACATTAAGGCAATAGCATCCCAAGTAAGTTTACGTGATAATTTTTATTTTATCTTCGAGTTTTGTAATGTGGAATGGATGCTTATCTAGACGTTTGTGAGTTATGCCACTATTCTATTCTATATTTTAAAATCTGTATTTATAAATTGCTGATAAGAGTAGAATGATCGATTATGTCGACACTTGAGGTTAAAATGGCCCGTAGTAATAAATTAAGATTTGTGTTGAGGTGTTTGGCATCGACACATTAATTTTCTACTACTAAGCATAGATTTCTCCTTAGTATTCGGAAGCCTGTTCTAGTGTAGATTGATTAAGGGTTTATAAAAACAAAAGAAGCAAAGAGGAGCGCGTTGCGTTGCGATAAAAATTGACTCTTTATTTTTAGTAATTCTGCGAGCGTTTATTGCAATTCATACCTAACATCCCATCAACATCAAGCCCTTCAGGTCAAAAATCAGATCAGGAATCCAACATAGAAAATTTGATTGTGAACGCTGATTGTGTGCATCCAGATAAAACAATTTAATAATGTCTCACATATTTCAACTGAAGACTTTTCCGTCGTTTTAAAACACATTAATCTTGGCTATCTTTAAGCAGTCCATTTCGAGGTATACACATGCAAATGGCGGTGCGCTCGCTAAATCGACTCCATTCGGTCATCTATTCACTCCCGAACATCAATCACTAAGCGATTGAACGAGAACAAGTATCTATTCCGTTCTTATTCGGTGTTTTATGATTTCCGAAAAGCAATCCTGTTTGAAATATCTATTTTGAATTGGTTTTGTTGGGTCAGTTAGATGTTTTAGTAACTTCTTTCAGTATTTTTAAGCTGAAAATTTTATTTGAATTTGAATTGCATTGAAGTTCACTGTCCATATTAACGATGTGAAACGAGCATAGTTACAACAGCGAGGCTGTGAAGATGGAAAGGACAAGAGCCATTAAAATGCAAACAAATTTCTAAATAAGAATAAATAAATTTGAACACGATCACTTAACAAGATCAATTGCCTAGCTATACAGTAACGGTAACCATTCTAAAATAATTTAAGTTAATCTATTAATTTCTCTAAATACTAGTAAATAATAATATATCGTCTTAAAACTTTAATATAACTGAAATTAACCACTTTTAATCGACTATTATTGTTTTAATTTTACCAATAAGCAGCAAAGATTTCCGTACCTTCCGCAGTATAGGTTCGGCCCAATACGATTTCACTCGCTTTTATAGAACCGTTGATATATCCAGGATGTTCATTTGAAAATATTGTTAGAAATTAGCGAGTTAACCTATGTATTGATGTATGCATCTAGGTTAGTAATAAAAAATGTTCGCAAATAAGAAAACAAGTGATAGCGGAATCGTTAATTAGGAGCGACACGGTATCAAATTAGATACAACGCATTTAATACTTGATAAATGTAAAAAGTGTATGGTGTATATATAAGTGTACTTTAAAAATATTTAAATCAAATTTATGATTTAAGATTACAAAACAACAAAAATAGTTAATATTTAATGCAAAGGTGAAATAAACGTTGAATTATTTTTTATTTTTCAGAGATCTGTTACACTAATCTACCTTTATTTTGTAAGTTTAATTTGGAGGATTTAATTATTAGCTTAAAAATAGGACTTTGTACTACTTGTTCATGGTATTTATTTAATCTTTTTCGACCGATAATAAAAAACAAAATGCAGACATAATCTTTAGAACATTATCTACCAATCAAGCTTAGAACAGTGATAAAAAGAAGAAAACGGTAATAGAAGCAACTTTATAGATAATTTTTTGATAGTTTGAATGATTTTTGTGTGAATAACCGACAAACGAGTAAACAAAAAGAATTACAAGAGGTCTATCGCCTATAGACATCAGAAACACTAAGAACTTTTTCTAAGGCATATCCACTAGCGCCTACGATCGCACTCATCGAAGATTGCGTAATTCGGTCGCGTACGGCTTCCGTAACGTGCAATCAGTACAATAGCGGAGAGACAATGTCGGGGTTTGGTCACGTGCGCAATCCGGGCATTACACAATATTACCGAAATTGCCCCCTGTGTGTGACCTAGGGTTGCCTGGTATAGGCTTATCATTTCTAGGAGTATTCTACATTCTATTTATTTATTTTTATTCAGAAACTTTTAAGTCCAGATAAATACAGCACCTATAGCTTTCACGCTAGGTTTTTCAATGTCGCGATGTTGAGGAAAACTAGGATCAAAGTCCACTTGTTAGGTACTAATTATAATTTAAAGTGATATATCTTTTTCATATACTGTAAATACTGTAAATTACATGTTTTATAAGTAAATAGGTATAATATAGATAAACTACAAATCGATAATGTTTTTAATCATTTCTATTAAATAATGCAATGAAGATGCAAGTGAAATCCATAATATTAAAAGAGCAAATATAGAATAATATCTCTTCATGGTTTATTGTTATTGATAAGAAAACTTCGGTAGAAAGTCATCAATACGAGTTTAGTGACAAGTGAGCGTTTGAAATCCGACACGGTAAGTAATAATGATCACGACTGTCTGGAGACAAGACAAAAATTTCGGGACAATCCCAGGTTTTCCAGCCACGTTGGCACCCTAGTGTGACAGCCTTTATTTACACTGCATAACGTCCAATAAATTGGTCATTTAGAAATGATTGAATAGATGCGTGATCGCTCGGTTTTATTGAAATTTTATAAATTGTTACATTGTAAAATGTGTTTTCTAAATCGTTACATCGTAAAATTGTGTTTTATAAATTGTTACATGGCTATGTTTTGTATAAATTTTACGACTGTATACTTTTTATATTTGAGTACGTGATCGAAGATGTTTTTAGACTGAGTTGTTGTTAAAAAAACCGGCAAAGTGCGAGTCGGAAGTAAGTAAACTATCGCTGTAGCGTCGAAAGTATGGGCGCCCACTTAAATATTTATTTTATTCTGTTTTTTAGTATTTGTTGTTGTAGCGGCAACAGAAATACATCATCTGTGAAAATTTCAACTGTATTACCATTACGTTTCGTGAGATACAGCCTGGTGACAGTCGGACGGACAGACAGCGAAAGGGGCAAAAAAGGGGATAAATTGAAACAAGATTTTCACGCGGATGAAGCCGTGACGGGACAACTATTATGTATAGTACCTATTATAATTCCTCGTACTATAAAAAACATTATCTAGGTAACTGTCTAGCACCAATGATAAAATTTCATGGCGCGCATTATAATTCCTCCAGCGAAAGGTCCCGCGTTCGATATCCGGCGCGACTGATAACCATAATAAAATGGGAGCATAATAACCGCAGTAATACCACAGATGATGCGGATTGTTTATTACCCGCCGTCCATCGCCGCGACACTTGTCCACTGACGATCTAATTGCTGCCCAATATCTATATAGAGCTGATAATACGGTAAATATTTTAATAAAATAATTGAAAGATTCAAGCTAATATACTCATAACCCGCACTAAGATTCCTTGCGTCGCAGGAATCATGGAAAATATGAAATAATAACACTAGCTTTCATGAAGAGAACGAAAATTAAAATTATTTGTCCAAAACAATCTGACCCGGCCGAGAATCGCACTCGCAGGCAGGCAAGATTTTTAACATCACCCATGACTCGTACCTGAGTTTATCAAGAGAGGACGAGACACTGAATTTTTTGGTGGATTCTTGCTGGGGCTTGAAAGACGTTATTTTATTTCGAAATTTCTTCCCTTGTTGCCTGTAACACATCAATTATGTCTTTGAAGTAAGTAACCACCATAATCAATCTTCACCATAATTCATCAGATAATTCCTGATCTCGATTTTTCAACTATTTACATAAAAAGGGAGGGAATCCCTTCTCCTTTTTAATAAACCTACACTGTATGATACAGTGAAAAATTGTAGATTCTTCAGCTTCAGTTCAGATAAGGTTAGGTTTAATGTGTTGTAGTATGGGGGTAATAACAACTCGTAAGTTATCGCTACCGGTTTCAAAGCTCACGTAGCGGTTATTGTGCACTGGCAGGACAACTGACAAACATAACCTGTTGGTTCACGTGCACGGGAATATGACCCTTATGTGTTAGGCTAATGGAGAGCACTGGGAACAAAAACGGTCGCATTGAATAGCAAATTCCTGTAACGACTTTGTTTTGCGTGTGTTCTTTAAATTGATTTTGCTTGGAATTTTAAATCTACATGACACTATATTTTATCATCGTGGATACTAAACATTTTATTTATTTAGGTAGGTACTCACGCTGTTCACATATTTGGAGTTGGACATGAATCATAGTGAGGGCCAGATAGTATCATAATCCATAATTATAATTATGTTGAAATATCTCAATGATCGTAAGTACCCGTTACAGGAACTGATCACTATTCTTGAAATTAAAGGTCAAATCCTGATGTAACACTTACGTCCATGCATGACTGTGACCACTCATCATCAGGTTGCTCGCCACTTTTAATTAAAAATATTATTAAAAATTGGTTGTCTGTAAAGTCGGTTTACTGACGATAGTTGAACGTGACAACGTCTTATGCCGCCTCTACACATAGGCCAACACGTTGGCAAGTGCGCTGGCCCAGCCACTGGTCCAATGTGTAGAACGGGCGTTGGCACATTGGCGGTAAGCATTTGAACGTTGGCCGGCGCGCTTGCGAGCTTGCCGCGCGGTGTCGGTAACATCAAAGAACACTTGTCGCAAGCTTGGCGCACCATCCACACATTGGCCGCGCGATCAGTTTGCCCGGAGCAGCGATCAAGAGTGCATATTTTCTTCTTGCCGCGTATTAACACCTAACCTAACAAAATGGCGTATAATATGAGTAATGAGGAAACTTTTAAATTTATTGAGCTCTATCAGAGTGAAAATTGCCTATGGAATCCAAAAAATAAGTACCATAAAAATAAAATTTATCACCCTTTTCTTGTACACATTTACGTAGTAATTATAAGCTGTGAATACAAATTGCTGTGAATTCAATAAATATAGAAAGAAAGAAATTTATTCAATAAATATAGAAAGAAAGAAAATCATTTATTTATATACAGCTGCAGCTGTTACCAACTCAACGTCCATTTTTTGAATACGTCCGCACATTGGCCCGAACCAAAGCATACTGAACGACCTTCCAAGTTGTGGATTAACTCACAAGCACGTTGGCAAGCGCACCGCCAGCGCGTTGGCGAATGCGCTGGCCTATGTGTAGAGGCGGCATTAAGAAAATGCTGATGGAATGGTAGCATAATCACTAATAGTCATCCTAAACTATCTTTGAATACTTAGTTATAATTTATTTACTGTTATATTGCAGTTAAAAACCTTTATTAAATATTTTACCAAAAAGACTAGTCGTTGCATACCGTATAACGAAACATTAATCTTTAGCTAGTCTGTGCATATTATGTCATGTCAATGTGCCACAAACAAGTCAAAACAAACCTGGCTGGTTATAAATAATTTCGATAAAAACTAAAGAGACGTCAGAGTTACATTGACAAAGTTGCACCTTAAGGCACTTCTCACATTACGCTATTTATTAGCTACGCGACTGCAACGCTACCCAGAATTAGTAGATATGTATTTGACACTTTTGACTGACAGAAGACGCATCGTCCTGTCAGTACATAGTGTCAAATACATACTAATTTTGGGTTGCGTTGCAGTCGCGTAGCTCATGAATAGCGTTGTGTGAGAAGTGCCTAACTCTGAAACTTGAACATCTGACATACCTCACCTGACGGTAGACTCAATTGACATGTAAGATGACAGTTGGCATCTTATTGGCTGCAATAACTAAAACTGTTTGACCAATAAGCGCACATCTATGACTAAGCTTAGCAAATAGCGTACATTCGCATTTTCACTATTCAGTTTCTAGCTTCCATTCACACCGTGCGAAAGTATAACAAAATAAACAATAATAGCGATAGTTAACTCTTGTAGACACGCCTTTTGTTACAACAACATTAATCACGCATATACCTACAGTAATTAACAGGCAAGCTTTAACTTTTTTGTAATTACTTCCTTCGCTTAATTAAGTTAGAGGTGGAAGCGTGATTTCTAATGAATATGTTTAGTTACCGCGCGATTAACGGGGGAAATGATACCCGTCTTGCACGTTACATTGGTCACACCCACGGCGAGTAGAGACACACGATAAAGTTAGTTGTACTGCAGTCTCCTTTAACGTAAAATACTTTTTAATTTCCTCCGACATAAATGTAAGCTTTACCCCCTTACATCGACAGCAGAAATTGAAAATTCCGTAAGCTAAATTGAATTGTGAGCACAGTGTTGGTGACTGTATGATCAGAATAAAGAGGACGAAGAGGAAGAGCATGCTTTACTCCAAGCAAAGTGAAGAAAGGGGTGGATTTACTAGTAATAATAAATAATAGTTTAAAAAAACTAAAAAACACGCTTTTTATAGAATACTGAACTAAAAAAATAGAAAATAAGTTTCAATAAATTTAAATTAAGAATAGTGTTAAAAATTTCAACAAACATGAATTAATAATAGTGTAAATAAAGAAAATATTTTATTTAAAAAAAGCGTGGGGTGCTTTTTAAGATATTATCAAAATGACACCATGCACCCCAACTTTTGTGACTTTTTAGTTTTGTTTATTTATAATAGCTTTTTTTTATAATTTTAAACTATTATTTGGTCTCTATCGATCTATCTACTGTGATAACTTAGAATTCAAATAAACAGAAGAACAACGCCATCTAGTAAAACGTAATGTACGCAGTCAAACTCAATACGCAGTTACAGCTAGTTGCCCGTAAATATGGGTAGATGGCAGTAGCAAATGGATAGATGGCAGTAGTGTGAGAGTAAAAAAATTAAAATCTTATTTTGCATATTGAAAATTGGAATAATTTTATCAAAATAGTGTAATGTCATCGGAACTCGATAAATCTACAAAGTTTGAACGAAATCTGGCCATTTAAAGTGGGTCAAAATCGCGTCCAAAGAAGTCGGTTACAAACAAATATACAAACATACAAACATACAAGTGAAGCTCGGTAGTCTCTTTATGCGAAGGAGAGTTACATACAAACATACATACAAACATACAAACATACAGGTGAAGTTATAGGCTAGGGAAGGTGGAAATTAAAGAAGTTAGGAAAAACGCCTATTTTTAGGAAAATCCGCGATAGATTTGCGTGGAAAGGGTCTAGAAAATTAGGGATCAACTGTTTATAGGTGCGTTATGAATTTGAAGCAAAACGCCTGAGGGGCACGGAAGATATTAACAGAAATGTAGGTTTAAAATGAACGAATTTAGTATAAATCAAGGAAAAACAGTTGTAACTCGGAAAATTCGCGATGGATTTTCGTGGAAAAGGTATAGGAAGTTAGGGATCAGTTAGCTTTAAGTTAGTTATGAGTTTGAAGCACAACGGTTGAGGGGCACGGAAGATATTAAAGGAAGTATAGGTATAAAATTAAGAAAAAAATGAGGAAAAACAGCTATTTCTCGGAAAATTGTGGTCGGATTTTCGTGAAAATGGTATAGAAAGTTAGGGAATAATTAGTTGCAGATGCTATATAAGTTTGAAGCAAGAAGACCTTTGGGCACCGGAGATATTAAAGAAAATGGAGTAAAGTTACATACAAACATACAGGTGAAGTTAATAAAAGCGTGTTAAAAATAAAAATTACAAACTGGAATGTTACTAACAGCAACTAACAGGACTAACTATCACTAACAGTGTCCGACCTAGTCCTCACACTTACTTACAAACTAATGTTCTAACACCGTCTACTAACTGGACTAACTAGTCACAGTTGTCATGGGCGGCAGCGGAAAGGTGGTGCTGCATGCTCGTTTGCTATCTTAATTTCAAAAAATAATCTTTATTTGAACCAAACAGAGATCAGCTGCCGTCACCTTATACCCTGGTATACCGAATGATTGGAATCAGATTTCTTCATCGTCTTAATATAGCTAAATCGCGCTCGCTCGCTACTAGTTTAAGATCGTCAATGTCCAGTAAAATAAAAACAATTATGTTAATTCATTGAATTAAATTACCAAATATTTAATGGCTCAGATCAAGTGGACACTGGATAATCATTAAAAACCTAACAAACATTAATTTATTACGGCTTACTTTAATTATAGACTAAATTAATTTTTTAATGACTTCTTAGTCGTATAGGTTTCAACTTTATGCGTTTAATTATGGAAATTAGGGACAGAAAACGCACCTGTTGCAGGTCACTGAACATCTTAAGCATCAGCAATTGATCCCTGCTTCCTATTTAGTCAGAAAGTTCGCTACAACCCATTAATGGCCCACTACTAACTCGTCGCTCCTCAGTTAGCAAGTAATAGCTAGTAAAGGATTTACTACCACTATGACTGGAATACCTACCTACGTCTAAAGATTCAAGCAGACAGTAAGGCTGGCGACTAACCTCGGTAGAGTCTATCCTATCAAAAACATAAATGTCATGGGAGCCAAGTTCAATATGCTGCATGCCTTGGTTATTGACTTCAACGACAAAAGAAGTGAGATCTAAAGAGAGCATAAGTTTAAAAGAGCTGCAAATTATTCGAGTAATATTAGACACGGTGCTGCTCGCCAGTTTTAGATCTGTCCTGATGACGCCTTGCTTTCTTTCTGCTCTTTTAGGTAAGTTACTCGTAGACTAAGTATCGCTAACATACTCTATTCTATCCTCTCACTTAGGTACTAACAATGATTCTACGAGTATGTCGGACAAGGGCGGCAGCGGAAGGGTGGTGCTGCATGCACGTTTGTTACCTTAATTCCATAAAAAAAAGATGTCGCTTGAAATTAAAACCGTCGTGTTTGGCATACTAACATTTTTGTTCCCAATATTATAAAGAATATTCAAGCACCTGGCATTACCACACTACCACAATCATTACCAGCCAAATGATATGACATCACCACTCGTATACAGTAAGTTAGTATTGAATAAAATGTAACCTGAGCTGCATCGATTTGAAATCTCCGATATCGATAACATTACTCCGAACATCACTTTTATCTTAATCTCTGATTAAATTAGAATATACACAATATCATCCGATAGTGTTGTTACTGAGAGAACTAAGAAGCAATCTGACGACCTTGATCAGTTTGTAAGTTCTTTGTTCTGCGAGAAACATCACTGCTTACTAAATAAAAATTAAAGCTTACAAGCTCATACCATTAGGGTAGAATTTACAGCTAAGATCATCACCAACATCATTCTCTGATATGGATACACCCAACTGATAACAACCATTTAAATTCTTATCAATGTAATTTAAGTTCTAATTTTTTAGACATACATATTTCCTGATCGCAGATCTGTTTTTCCAGGAATCTTATATTCGTAGCTTAGTTAATTCATGGGAGGTTACCTCCATTTTTCGGCTTTTACCGGACTGTTATTTGAAGAGCGAAAAGTAGACACTAACCCCAATCCCAAATAACAGACCAGAGAGTCATAAGAGGTAGGTAAATCCCGTCCTCGTGCTTGTTGAAAGGACTTCCTTAAGAATTATGCCACTTATATTATTATTCAGTTATTAATATTATTAGTGGTATTAATCTCTTTCCACGAAGCCTGCCTGGTTAGCTATCACCCCCTTGCTTGATTCAGAGTCAGTACTTTCTTACTTTGATCTTCCTTAGCCTGCAATGAATTGGTGTATCAATAATACGCTTCTATAATGCTAAGAGCAATGTAAGTAAATGTAGATAATGCAAATCTATAAGCAGTTCCCTTGTTTGAGCTAATCCTGAGGGTAATAGTGTAAAAATTGCATTGTCCTCGGAACTTAAAAGCGTTAAAAAGTTAAATCAAAAAATGTTTAAACACTGCCTACTTACGTCACAGAAATGAAAATTCTAATTTCCTCCTAACACTTTAATACCACATAAGAATTGCTTAAAATTTTATTACTTGACCGACAGATTCCGTGAAAGCTTCAACGACCATATGCCCAGAGGACGTCATTCGTTGGGTTTACGGCGTTGCACCGATTGTATTATGGTTTTTAAATCGGTTTCCCATACGATTCCTCTGTTCCACCATCGAGAACTTTGGTAGTTACGTAATGTGATACCATCGAGTGGCGAGTGGATCTACAGTTTTATGGTAGTATGTTTTCAACTGTTTTGTATTCGATTGGTGGTATGTTTAAATATAAGTTTTTATTTCTGTCAGTTTTATCTAAGTATACAAATAATAAATAGGTGATTGGTTTATCGTGTTTATTTGGGTGTATGGTCAGTACATAAGATATATTTGCAAATATGTATATACATATTATATCTATTCCAGGGCTTACAGGGCTTACAGAGCCAATCAAAACTAAAAGTATTATATCACGCAAAACGTTTCCGTTTTCGAAGTCAACTAAGGGTCAGACTTCAAAACTGGGCTTAGAACATGACAGAGAGAGACATAGGTATAAAAACTACATGTTTAAATAACATTAATCATACATAAAGATTCTTGTAACTTAATATTAACTATTACACCCTTAACCAAAAATGTTTAAGCCTTTAAGAGCATAATAGTGTCTATGTATTGTGTTTTCAAAATTAAGTTATTTGGTTTTCTCTACAATATTCTTTAGTGATGTTAGCAAACAAAAAATATGAAACTATTTGTCACTTTGTGTTATAAAAAACCAGAAATTAATCTATTCTATTTCTGAATATTTAAATAAATTCAGTGTATTTTATTTATTTATGCTATTCCTTGTAAACGTTTGAATTGAATTGGATTTTATTGCATAATATTAATAATAAGTAAGTTTTATTTTATTTTACACTTGGGTAAGTATCTAATAAAAATAAAATGCAAATGTCAAGGACGAATGGAAATTCTAACGTTGCAACCATTTCCGTGTAGATTAGTACCAACAATCTACATTACCACGGGTGTATTCATTTTAAATTCGCTGAGGAGTTTCTTACCGCGCTCATTCACATGCACACGAACCATTGTACATTGCAACATCGTCACAGTTTTGACAGTTGGGAATGTCATGAAATTGTAAAAATTTCGTATAGGTTGTAATTTGCGAAGGTCGGTCCTACACTTGTGGGTTCGCGTATTTTTGCGAACGTGAGCGAGCGCCAATACTTACCTACCTCTTCAATGATAAAACATCAGTTTCATCATTTCTTGATTCTATCCTGTTAATCTTACTTAAACAAGATAGATTTGAAAAATAACGTTTTAACAAAAATTTGAATTTTTGAACAAATTGCAATGAAAAAATTATTTAATTTAAATTTCTAACATATTTCTAGAGCTTCTCAAAATCGTCTATACTCTACTAGACTAGAGACTCTAGAGTCTAGGCATTTGAACTCTTCGAGAGATATAATAAAACATAAATCAATATTAGTGCTAATCGGAAGCAATACAGTTCATAGAAATCACAATAACACACGCGCATTCAAAACTGCACCCTATTGTGACCATCAATGTCAATTGCAACTCTTAATCATTATAATACATCTAATGGCTGGAATCCTTTGACATGCGTTGTATGGAAACAGCGCAGTAAAATTATACAAATTTGTATGTGCGGTTTAGTAAAACGATATCGAACCTGTTAGTAACTATAATGTATAAGGTCGAGTTTCGTAGAGAAATGTTATTTGAAACAGCATCGATAACAATGCTGGTACTACCACCCGTAGCTATACCCTTTGTCCGTTTTTGATTGAAAATGGAATGCATAATCGTAAACGTAGATCGATTCTTGCTACGAAGAATTGGTATAGAAGTCGGCTACCATTCAGTTATTTTTTTAAATATATAGGTAGTATTCGTATTATTGTACTGTATGCTGATAGTCACTAGTCATACATACATTACCTGACGCATCTTCAACGATGATTGCATTTTTACTTCGTCATTTATACTTCTAGGCTAAAGGCTAAAGGTAGCCATTGACGATACGTCCATTTGGAATGCATCATCATGGAAGAAATCCATTTGAAATGGACGTATCGTCAACGGCTTCCAAAAAAGATTTCCTTTGGAGGTACTTCCATATCGATGTCCTCCATTCGGAAGCATTCCAGACGGACGCATCGTCAATGGCCACCTTATGTTATAAAGCTGAAGAGTTTGTTTGTTTGAATGGGCTAATCTCAGGCTAACTGTTGCGAATGGAAAGTTATTTTTAATAATAGTCCATTTATTGAGTAAGGCTTTATGCTATATTTATAACATCACTCTTCGACCTATACCTAGGAGCGGAGCTTTGACAAAATATGTTGCAAAAATTAGAAAATATTCAAGTTTCCGGCGGTAATGTGAGGGCGAACATTACCTTATAGTATTAATAAAGATAGTAAGATAATTATGATCCTTACGTGAAGCTCTACCACCAAACATAGAAGCCCACATATCTCATCTCTCACGACACCTTATATCCCAACATAGGATTTGGCCAATATTCTAAGCAAAGTTATTTATCCAAAAACATTTTTGAACAGTTACTTTTATAATAATGACGATAGCAAACATGACATGTGATTTCAAATAAAATATTTTCAAAAACATTATTTTAACACATACAAAATAATGCTAGAAATATACGTCCTATCCGTGCTCAGGTGCCAAGCACGAATACTACATAGTAGCGAACACGAGTCGACAATAAAACGACATAAAAGTATAGTTAAGAACAATAAAATCTTAATAAAATGTATCGCACGTTTCGACCGCTGCAAATGGTACAAATTATGCGGTGGATGCCTTCAGCCGAGATAATGTATTCGATTCGGGGCGGACGATCGCATCGTTCACGCGGACTCTCTGAGTGTTATGAATGGGTACTATTTTGTATCTCGAACTTGGTAGCGTCCTCGATAGCATTTATCTTTGCAGCTGGTAACATACTTTGCTCTTTTTTTGCAGTTTAACGGTCTGACATAAAACAGACGTAGATACCACCTGAAAGTACGAAATCATCGTTGCCAATGGACACGAGCGACACCAGGGGAGTCACCAGTGCATCGCCAGTCCTGTAGGAGAGCTCCTTTTAAATCTTTCTTGAAAGAGTTCTTTCTTGAAGAAGATTAGCTCAGTAGGAAACTCATTCCATAGCTTGCAAGTACCTACGCCTACGTTACAACTGCCGTTCTACAGTACAATACACATTATTACATACATAATTTACGTATGTAATATTATATGCAATTTATGTATATAATGTTTTACAAGCATATTGTTACACTATTTACTCAAAAATCTTAGTAGCACATAATTTAGCTTCCATCATCATTTCGTAGCTACCATATTTCGACATTATCATTCTGATAAAATCTCATAACACTCGTTTATTTGGCTACAGCTAACTATGAACACGAACCATTAGTAGCTCGTTCGATTTCGACTCGATACTCGGAGCATTCGAGATCGTATCGACACACGACAAGGAATATTTTGTATGGTGAACGGTCCGTGTCACCTCGCGAGATAACTTGCACATTTTGCGGTTTCCGCTCGCAATTTTATCATTTTTCTCTAATTGGCGTTGGATCTGCCTGTTGTAACGCAATTATAAATGTTGGGATCAAATGGCTAATTAAATTAATTGTAAAAAAGTTCATTCCATTATCAAAAATCCAGTTTACGAGTATATACGTTCGTTGGAATGTCCGACAAGTCGCATTTCAGGTAGAAGTTTGAAGTCGCGTCAATTACGAGTAAAACAAGACCCTAAAATTCACATAATCAGCGTCATGTAGGTAACTGGAGGCGTATACACGACGACAATCGAACGCCATTTGAAAAATAGGGGTCCAGGAGATAAATAAAGAACAGTTTTTAATGATTATTTAGCGCTGCTTCGATTCAAAAGAATTATTTAATTGCTGATAAGAAGCTTTGTGAAAATGTCTTTAATCGAAAGTTGATTCCTTACAGCTCACATACAAGTACTAGCTTGTATCTCCCCAATTCCTAATTGGGCTATAACATCACCCATAATTTTTATCTTTTTTATGTTTCATTTTATAGCAGCCATAATAGGTAATACATATATACCTACCCTCTAAATAGTTTATACGTCCAATATGGTTCCAGAAATGTGGGACAATCTGACAATCAGACGAGCCAACACCTTATTAATAAGTTTACGTTAACACTTTTTAAACGAAGCCTTAAAAGGTTTGTTACCAATTAATTTAAGTAAGTAACAAAGGCTTATTTTTTAACTGCATTGCAAGATCGCCATTGTGAATACTTAAATGTAAAGTAGTGTGTAAATAAATTTTGAGTATTTAAAGATAAAAACTGGCTCTATTTAAATAATTTGATAAAAAGCTGAAGAATGGGCTGTTGGTATTGTTCAAAGTAAAGACAATGGGTAATAAAAAACTATCCTTGAATGACGAATGCATTTTAATAAAAGAATGGATTACTTCAGGTAATAAACAGAGAAATACTTTTTTATGGAATTAAAGTAGCAAACGAGCACGCAGCACTACCGCCCATAACATCGGGCAAAGTATGGGGTAGGCAGTAGAAGCATTTATGAATGAATGAATGAATGAATGAATGAATCTTTATTTGTACAAATGTGGTTACATGGTTGGTCAAATAAGTACATAGTTTGTCGCACATTTACCAAATTATGGTGTACAAATATCAATGTGTCAATGTCATTAAAATCTTTAGTATATTAGTATTTATTACATAGAGCTTATTATTCATTATTATTATTATATTATTCATTATAATTATTATATTATTCATTATTATTATTATACCTATTATTGAGTAGAAGTCAAACATAAAACATGCATGTCAAAATATAAAGAAAAAGAGATATAAAAATCGTTACATAAATTCTTTCAATGAGTAATAACATTTGTCAAGTAACCATTTATGTAGCTCCATTTTAAATTTATTGATAGTGAGAATTTTCATATGTTCAGGAATTTTATTATAAATTGTTACACACATGCGAGTCGAATTTCTCGAACGTATCGCTGTGCGAGAAGGCGGAATACATAGTCGATTTGGATGTCTTGTTGCAAAATAACAATTATTTTTCTTTTCCTCAAAAAGGTGCATATTTAACCTAACAAAAACACAAATCTCATATATATATGTCGGGAATAGTTAATCCATGTTATTCGTTTGGTGCTATTTAATCTGTAGTAGGCGCGGATCCATAGCGAATCGATACTCTATGGCGCGGTTGATCGGTCATTAGAAAAAGAATAATGAAAAAGAAAGGAAGGTCGTGTTGGTGATCGTAAAGATTCCTTATTAATTGTAATGCCGTGAATCTAAAAGAGTTAAATATCGCGTGACCGCGGGTGCGAGTGGTTAAAATCAATATCGTAACATCGCGAAGTAAATCCAATCAATACCAAAGCAAACCAAACCGAGTATTCATATTGAGCCAAAGAGAGATCATTGAATAAAGCAGTTGGTTACTTGATGGCTCAATCCTGTGTTTCATTTGATATCCTGAGTAGACGTCCTGACGAGAGAAGCCCATATTGCATAGTTTAACCAACACTTCCCACGATGCCCACACGAGAAGATCATTTAGAAATCAGTCAGGATGTCGATATCCGAAGCGGGATCGGTGTTGGTTTAAACAGAGAGGAGAACGATGATAAAGGACATAGCTATTGGCGTATTTTGTCTCTACAGCAAAATAGATACCTATTCCATACACAAAATACCTACCTAAAATATCCAAACAAAAAATTTTTGAAAGGCATTGAATGGCATGTTGCAGCGGGAACTAAGAGGTGTTACACAATGGAAATGCAGATACGTATTCTCATTGAATCATCCATAATTATAATTGATTTCAACAGCATAAAACTAACGTCATATTTAGTCTTTCAGCTATGTAAAAAAACTGTGAGAATAATCAACGAAGCTACAACCCAGCAAATTTTGAAAAGGAGCAGTGTCAGAGCCGTTTGTAGCGAGGGTGGCTAGTCCGCTACACAGTAACGTACTGCGGAGCTACTGCCGTTGCAAGCGCCGTGCGCCGCGCTGAATGCAGTCAACCTGCATGGACGTGCTCTTCAGAACCAATAACACATAACGCGGTCAGTCGGTAACAGTTTTGTTTCTAGATTCTGGTGCCGATTGCTTTTAAAGTTCGGAATATTGCTAAATAACTGTCGTGTGATCTTTATAACACCTACATTGTGAGGAGACCTGAACATCTTAGATTTCTTTTCTTAAAATGTTTCCAAGGATGTCTGAAATCTATCAATTCACTAAGGTACAGACCATAGTCCATCGGTCTGTGTCCCTCACACGGTGACAGGAGACTAGAAATTGGCAGGGATGGATATGAGCAGCGAAATAAAAGAACAGAACATTTAAAATATCAATTCATTGTAAGATTGTTAAAAAAAATAAAGAATATCCCAATGATCTTATTGTAGGTAGATACTCCCTGGTGTTTCTTGAATTTATACAGTGATATTATGGGTCTGAAGGCTGATGGATAAGCCTTTACTTCTCCACGGTCGGGCGTAAGCCTTCCCTAACTGGCGTTACTCTGACCGATCCTGAGCCCTCTGAATCCAGCGAATGCTTCAGGTCGTCAGTCCACCGGGTCGGGGACTCCTTTTTATTCTATTTACATTATGACTTAACTTAAGATATTGTTTTCCGGTTTCTTCAGTAATAATAGAAATAAAATTGTGTATTTTAGATCCATAATTTTATTATGAAAGTGACGTGACAGATAACTTTGACTATATAGACAATGACATTTGAATGTAGTTTATTTAAAAGAACGATACAGTCCGCCCAACTTATCTCTGAAATGGCAAAAATTGGAACTAACGAAAAGTCATTCATAAGTACGTTGTGTTCATTCATCTGTCAGTTACTAGTGTGCAATGATTGGTCAAATGAATGTCAAATGCGTCCGACAGCGCCTCTTTCGTTTCAGTCTTAAGTTGGGTTTACTATATTCACAATTTGAATGACAGTATGTTACAAAAAGGTTTAGATGTACGTCAGACGACTTATGTGGTGAAGTAGCTGCAATATCGGATTGTCGTTAGTAGGTTCTAGGTTCGATTATTGGAACGTGAGAATTTGAATGATTTTAAATTTGTTCCCGTTGTTTGTGCGTATGTGTGTTTATTGACTTTTGTCCGTGGAAATTGTGATACAGAAAATCAGCTCGTGAGAGTATGAGACCAATATGAGTGTGTATCGACCAAATTCACCCTCTCGAATTAATACTGAAAACTGGAGAGTACTGTTTAATTGATTACTGAATAAACGAAAAGTAATGTGGCATCGGCTCTATGGAAGAAGCCAAAATAATAAGAATCATATTTTTGAGGTTCGGTAATATTACATTAACATTGGATGCAATGATGCACATCAGATAGGATATCGTCATTTGAATAAGATACTGTTCAATTAAATGATTAGAAGAATGTTGAAGAATTAAATTGTTGTAAAGCCAAATTTAACGGAGGATACCTATAATTTCATTAATATCTCTACCTGTAATGTTCCATTATATGTGACGGTTGTTGATTCATGACTTGAATGAGCCGTTACTGTAGAGCAGTGGTTCTCAAACTTTTTTGGTGACGGAACCCTTTTGGGAAGCAAACTACTTGATGGAACCCTACAATAAAACAATAGTTTTTAAAAGTGTATTCTTTATTAACAAGCATAATAAAAGTACAATGTAACAGTTAGGTACTAATTATTACTTACTTTACCACATGGCAAATACAATAATAGAATATATTCTATTAAAAAAGAAAAAATCTAACTAATGGGAGGTATGAAACTGTTTTTTATTTTTCATCAATTGGTTGATATCAGGTTTGATAGAAGACAATTGAAGTCTCATATCATGTTCGGCGTCCAGTCTATTCCGATATTTTGTTTTCGTGGCTGCATAGGTTGAGAATCCTGTTTCGCACAAATATGTTGTTGGGAACGGGAGAAGAATATTCAGAGCCATTTTGCCAAGCATTGGATATTCATCACGGATTTTGCACCAAAAATCGTTGAGAGGCGTCGTTTTGAACAGTGACTCCATACTTGTGTCTGATGACATTTCTAAAAGAGATTCATATATCTCGTTTGACATACTTTCGGGCTTTTGCAAGTTGGGTAAAAAAGGATTATGAATCCATGAATTCAGTTTCATTTTTGTATTCTGTTCTTCGGGAAAATACTTTTCAAAAGATGCGCGCATCGAACTGAGATATTGGACCAATTCTTCAAACACATCATCTTGAAACATTTCTGAGTCGTTATCGCTAACAAACTCACTGAGTGACGTAAAGCTTTCTATTTCTTTCTTACCAACGCAAATAATCCAAAAATCTAATTTTCTTTTGAAGGCAGTTATTTTGTTATAGGCCTGAAACACTGTTGTCTGTTTACCTTGCAATGATAAATTCAATTCGTTCAGTTTTTGAAAGATATCCGCCATAAAAGACAATCGGAACAACCAAGTTTTATCATACAAACGGTCCTTCAAATTAAAAGAAGTATCTGCTGAAAAAAACATTTGTAACTCGGCTCTAAGTTCAAATAGCCTTGTTAAAGTTTTACCCCGAGACAGCCATCGCACTTCTGTATGGAGCAGCAGTGTTTTATGTTTGCTGCCATAATCTTCACACAATAATGAAAACAATCGGGATTGTAGTGGTCGTGATTTGATAAAATTAATTATTTTGACCGCTTCATCCATAACTAATTTTAGATTTGATGGCATTTGCTTCATCGCAAGTGCTTGTCTATGCAGAATACAATGGCTGGAACTACAATTAGGCGCTTTATTTTTTATTCGTGACACTGCTCCTGCTGTTTTACCTGTCATCGCCTTGGCCCCATCTGTGCAAATGTCAATGCAATTGTCCCAACTGAGATTATTTTCTTCAAAAAATATATTTATTTTATTAAAAATTTCTTCCCCGGTAGTGTTTGTGAGCAGCGGTGAACACATAAGCATGTCTTCTTCAAAAGAACTTTCATATGGATATCTCACGATAACCAGCAAGATAGCCAAACCAGCGACATCAGTCGACTCGTCCATTTGCAAGGCGAATCGTGTTTTTTGTAGACGTGTAACTAGTTCTTGTTTGACGTAGCTTGCCAGATCATGGATTCGCCGTGAAACAGTATCGTTTGATAGCGGCACAGTAGAAAGATGCTTTGCAGATTTTTCATCGAGCATACATTTTGTTATGTCTAATACACATGGCTTTATTAAATTCTCAGCGATAGTGTGCGCTTCACCTGCTTGTGCAATGCGATAGCTAACTAAATATGATGCCTCCGTGGCCTTTTCGTTGATAGTTTGTGTTACATGCATCATATTTTTTTGACTGTCCAATAACTGATCTTTTTTACGAACAAAAAATTCTTTATTCTTGTCTTTAGACTCGGGATGTACAGTTTCTAAATGTCGGCGCAATTTGGCAGGTGCCATGGAACTATTAGGAAGCAGTTTACTACATAGCATGCAAAGAGGTGAGCCGTTAGAATCAACAAATCCGAAACTGATATATGATTCATCATACTTCCTTTTTTTCGTCTTTGAAACCGTCGAGCTTGACGTCGTGGCATCATCGTTTGGATCGGTGATTGCTATATTCTCCGCTCGTACTGCTTTTGAACATTCAGCGTCATTAGAAGATGTTGTTGCAACACGTTTAACACCTTTAAGCCAACGTTCCATTCTTCTTTATTTATAATGTTACACGTTAGGATGGTGGGGTCTAAATCTAAATAATGCACAATCGTTACTGACGAGGCGCGACGCGCGATCGCCGCTTTTATACTTAGTCCTAGACTCGATCTCGAATATTCTCGAAAATACTCGAGTCGGCGCCTTTGATAAACAAAAAGCAAAAATAAAAAGAGATATAAACAATAAACAATCTCGACTTTATTTTTTGAAGTTAGAGTCGAAAGTCGCTTGTTGACAACTATAGCGTCTAATTCAGAGGCGGCTTTTATCAAAGGAACTGCGCGCGCCCAAGTATACGGCTGCGTTCCCAGTAGGCAAACTGTGAGCGGCCGACTGAGTTTGGTATCAACATGTATACACATGTTGATACCAAACTTATGAGATATTGTACCAGCTATTCTAGGTAACACATGTTTCTATAAATACAAATAAATAAATACCTAAATAAATATACCTACGCGCGGCCGCGGAGTCAAAACGTTCGACCAGAGAGAGGTGTTTTGATTTTTTTTCTAAATTCTTGCGGAACCCCTACAGAGGTATCGCGGAACCCTAGGGTTCCGCGGAACACACTTAGAGTATAGCTGCTGTAGAGAATATCCGTTGCAGAAATTTGAAAGCAATAGGCATTTGTTAGTAGTCCGACATCTCTTTATTAATGTGGAACGTTTTTATAAGAACCGTTTAGTTGAAAAGTTAGAGTTAACTTCTGTTTACCGCACAACACGATTATCAACCCAGATTCCACCACCACCTGGATACTTGGTGATCACTTACCATCATCTGTTATTTCTTGACTAAATAAAAAAAATATAGCGAACGCTAATGAATTTAATTTAAATGTGTTCACGAAGATTAGTCTTGTCGGGTGCGTAACTTTGTCTTGACCGTCAGTATGATCATTGGTTTGTTTGTATTTGTTGTGAAGCATGTCTGTCTAGTAACCACCCTCTTGCTTGAGTCTGCTGTCGAACAACTTGAAGGGTTCCTGTAGGAACATAAAATGTCAATCATTTCCTTTTCTGTCTTTTGTCTTTCTTTGTCCAGAAGTGAAGCTGATGAAAAATACAAAGATTCTGGCTACATCGCAATCGGGTTCGAACGGACACCGTCGCAGGCAGCGGAGAAAGAGTATAGCGAGAGCTGAGCGGTGGTGCGGATGTCTGCGTTGTCTCAAGGCGACCGGGCAACCAAGCGGGTTTGGAGCACAATGAGCACTTAAAGATGGTTTGGTTGAACTTGCTTATAATTCTGGTAACGAGTATTCAGTACGAGACAGATGTTATGTTCAGTAAAGAATAATCACTCTAATGTTGTTGCACATTTGCCAACTTATGACAAAATAAGTTATCAAAATTTTAATGACTTAATATTACAGCGATTTAATTTACAAACAAAGTTCTTGGCTTAAATTCTAATTTGAAATGTCACTACTGACAGGATGGATATAAATAAGGAAATATGCTGCAATTATTGAACTGTATTTACAAAATTTTGAGAGCGGGTTGTTAAACATTTTGACTTTGCGTAGAAAATTCATAAGTTAGCACACGATTGCTTATTGAAGTTTTCAGGAGTCATGTACCAGTCGAAAAGGATATTGATAATAATAAACATTAGATATGAAATGTAAGGAGGGAAATTGTATCACAGGCTCTTTCGGTTTTAGAGAAGGGTTTTAGATCTTTCTTTCCGCACGGATGGAGGGAGAAAGCTGCCCATCGGTTTGCTTCTTTCGTTCCACACGGATGGAATGGGGAAGCTGATCATGGGTTTGGATCTTTCTATCCGCAAAGGTGGAAAAAGAGAGCTTCCCAGTTGTGTTTGAAAGAAAGAAAAAAGAAAGAAAATACGTGACAAAAAAAAAAACGAAAAAAAGACGTAAAAATATGTGAAAAAAAAGAAAAAAAAGAAAAAAAAGAAAAAAAAAAAAAAAGGAAAAAAAGAGAGACAGTGTTGAGAGATGGGCTTGGTTCTTTCGTTCCAGAGGACTGGAAAGAGAAAGCTTGCCGTAGGTATGGTTCTTTCGTTCCACAAATGTGGAAAGAGAAAGCTTACCTTGTTGTAGAGTTGTAAAGGCGAAGAGAGAGCCTTGGCGTTAAAGGGGTTAATTTGAAGGGGTTGAGAAATTTTCTTGTTTTACGACTTTGGTACATGGCTCAGGTTAAAATGATACTGGTATTTCGAATGAGAATGACTTTATAATAGGTCAGGAAGGGCCGAGCGTAAAGAGATACTCGCGTGTGTATTTGGTTGTTACAGGTAATCTTCAAAGCCTAATACGTGTTCCGCTGGTAGGGCGAGGACGGATCACGGGAAGATGCCGAAACGCATACGGTTTTATCGCGATGACGTACCGAGTAAAAGTTAAAACAAATCGCGCAAATAATAAATTGGTAATTTTGTTCTAAATAAGTGTTGTTATGTTATGGAGTTTCTTCTCACTCGCTTCTTCTCCATAGCGACACTAGCGAAGCGAGTGGTAGTTTACGGTAGTCAGGGTTAAAAAATGCAACATAAAGTTTTTGAAATCCACTCGCAGCAGTAGCAGCAATAGTCATTTTTGATGTTAAAGATTTTGAGTTTTGTTTTGATTTGAAGTAATTGAAAATCGCGGATCGAGCAATTGTGATGGCGATGATATCGGAATGGAGCATCACCCAGGGACGGGTGACTGTCAGCGATGGCCGTGTCGGGAATAGTTAATCCATGTTATTCGTTTGGTGCTATTTAATCTGTAGTAGGCGCGGATCCATAGCGAATCGATACTCTATGGCGCGGTTGATCGGTCATTAGAAAAAGAATAATGAAAAAGAAAGGAAGGTCGTGTTGGTGATCGTAAAGATTCCTTATTAATTGTAATGCCGTGAATCTAAAAGAGTTAAATATCGCGTGACCGCGGGTGCGAGTGGTTAAAATCAATATCGTAACATCGCGAAGTAAATCCAATCAATACCAAAGCAAACCAAACCGAGTATTCATATTGAGCCAAAGAGAGATCATTGAATAAAGCAGTTGGTTACTTGATGGCTCAATCCTGTGTTTCATTTGATATCCTGAGTAGACGTCCTGACGAGAGAAGCCCATATTGCATAGTTTAACCAACACTTCCCACGATGCCCACACGAGAAGATCATTTAGAAATCAGTCAGGATGTCGATATATATATACATGTCAAAGTCAATAATTTAAGTTTTTTAAAAAGAGGCTTGCAGCTTGTATCTGGCGTAACATTACATAAAGCGCGTATGCATCGTTTCTGGGCAATAAAAACTTTGTTGCTATCTGTAGAGTTTCCCCATAAAACTATTCCATACCTTAAATTAGAGGTCACATATCCATGGTAGGCTTTTAGAGCTGTAGACATATTACTTATCTTTGGTAGGCGCCATAAAGGAAAAACAAAACGAGATATTTTTTTACAAAGTTTGTCTATGTGATCTTTCCAAGTAAAAAATCGATCTATGTTAATGCCTAGGAATGTAATGGAGTCAGTTTCTTCTATAGGATTATTATCATAATGCACGTTTAAGTTATGCTTTTTTGATCCTCTATTTCCAAATTGTATATATTTCGTTTTATTAACATTAATTTTAAGATTATTGTTTTTAAGCCATGTCACTATTTTACTAATTGTATCATTTATTGAATTATTATAATTAATATTGAGACTATTATGTATGATTACTGCAATATCGTCTGCAAATAAAGAATATTGATGGTTTGTGATTTTAACAATGTCATTTATATAGATGATAAACAGTAGTGGTCCTAAAATACTTCCTTGAGGAACTCCGACTCTATTGTATTTAAGTTCAGATTTAAAGGATTCCTCTTCTCCGGTAATCGAATTAACGTTTTGAATTTCAACAAATTGTTTCCGGTCACAAAGGTAGCTATTGAGCCATTCAAGTGGCTGGCCACGAATACCGTACCGTTCGCACTTCCATAGCAACAATTTATGGCATACAAAATCGAACGCCTTGCTCATATCAAAGAATACTCCCGTTGATACACGCTTTTTATCCACATTTTCAAGTATCCTACCTACTAAGTTATATGCAGCTAATGTTGTTGATTTATTTTTACGAAATCCGTTTTGATCTGGAGTGAGTACATTGTTTCTGTCAATAAAGTTAGTAATTCGTATAAACATTGCCTTTTCAAAGATTTTAGAAAATATGGATATGAGAGCTATAGGTCGGTAATTATTCATACTTGTTTTTTCATTCTTCTTATGGATAGGTTTTATTATAGATACTTTGAGGATTGTAGGAAACTGACCGGTGATAAAAGATAAATTAATAATATGACTAAGGATTGGCGCAATTAGCTTGGAAACCACTTTTATTATTTTAGTTGAGACTTGGTCAAAGCCAACAGATGAGGTATTATTAAGTTTCATTATAATATTAAATATCTCTTTTGAATTAGTTGGAGTCAGAAATAAGGAATTATGATTAAAGTCTATTTTATGTTTGTATGCGTCATTCATTATAGTATATTCAGTTGTCAAATTGATAAAAAAGTCATTGAAATTATTAGCAATGTCAATTGGATTAGTAACATATAAATTATTATAAAAAATTTCATCTATATATTTGTCGTTATTTCTTTCAATTGTATTATTTTTTATAATGTCCCATGACGCAATACATTTATTTTTTGCACATTCAATATATTTATGATTGCTTATCTTGTGTGAAGATAGCATACATTTTTTTAAAATTTTATTATAATTCATATATTTTATTTTAAGTCCACTATTTTTACTATTTTTGTAGTATTGGTACCTTAATCGACGTTTATGTTTAGCGGAAACCTTGATACCTTTAGTAATCCATGATACCATATTAGAAGGCTTTTGAAGTTTTCTTCGTAGAATAGGAAAACAGAGGTCATAGAAAAGTGTGAAAAGTTCATGAAATTTATTGAATGCTTCATCTGTATTTGATTCATTATAGATTTCTAACCATGATAGTTGATTAATACAGTTGCAGAATTTTAAAATATTATCTTTGCCAAAATCCCTATACTTAATAAATTTAGCTTTGGGAGTAAATTTTTTACCGCTAATTGGAGTGACTAAAAGTTGCCCAGTGTTATGGTCAGATAAATTTAAATGTAAAAGTTCGCCTGACGCTTCAGGAACATTGCTCAAAATTTGATCGAGGCAAGCATTGCCTCGTGTAGCTGTTTTTATGTGAATAGTCATGTTGAAAGCCTCAATCAATTGTATAAATTGATTGGTAATGGTAGTATTCTTTAATAAATTTATATTAAAATCTCCTGTTATGACTACTTTATGGTTTAATTTTTTGCGAAGACTAGTTAGGAGATTTTCTAATTTATCTAAAAATATGAATGGGTTACTACTGGGTGTTCTATAAATGCAAATAATTGTGTACTTTACATTAATTAATTCTATACCGCAAATCTCAAAGCATAAATCTTGATTAATATCGTTTTGAAATGTTATTTTTTTGAATGGGATTCTATCTCTACACATAATACAGACACCTCCCCGTCTGTGCTGCGCTCTCGAGGAGCTAGTCGCTAGTTTGTAACCGTTTAATTTTAAGTTTAACTCTTCGCCACGTTTAATGAAGGTTTCAGACATACAAATGATATCTATATGCATATTTTTTTCGCGTAGAGTCTGTAATGTAACTTCTAAGGTATCTTTTTTACTTATAAACCCAGCAATGTTTTGATGTAGTATTAATAAATTATTATTTCTGCATTCATTATTGACGAAAAAATGTTTTATCTGAATTAGTGGTTGGGGATATGTCAATTTTACTTGGATAGTAGTCTAAAATGGTTTTTTGTTTTAATTTATTTTTTCCTAAATTAATTGAATTTTTCATTGGAGACTGATGCAAGCGTCTTTTTAATTTACTTAAGTCAAGGAATGAGTTTTTATAATCAATATAGTCAATGCATAAGTTTATCTTAGCGCAAATATCGGTTAGATGATTTCTAAAGTAATGGCTGTTTTCTATATAATGACAATTTTTATAAGCATTACATATTAAACGTAAATTGTTATTTAACATTTTTTCATTTAGATATTTATTCTGAAGCACGTTTAAAATAAGCACTGAAGAGTTTTTAAGTCGTTTTAGGACAGCACTTAATTCGGTGGTGATTTTCACGGGATTTGAGTCATTTTCACCTATGCATATTAGGACTTTATGCGAGTCTTCTGGGGCTATATCGGTATAACAATCTTTAAGAACTTCTTCGGAGTCTTTCTTTTAGAACTGCTGATGTCTTTAAATAAAAACAAATTAATAATAAAATTTATTTTCATTATTTTTTCATGAATTAACTTCTTTATAATAAGCAATATTATTGCGATTGTGCTCTACTGAATACAGTTTAATAAAGCTTTACCTTATTGCATATTAGGTACATACTTTGATATAATATTATACCTGTGCCTTGTCCCTAATAGGTAACTTACATCCTACACTCTACGCACAAAGGTGACGTGAAACTTTAATACGCGTCAACATACCATGTTCCATTCCAAATTCCATGGCGGGGTCAAATTAAAACAATTAACCCTACGTGTACGCGCAAATAGAGGACCGCGGCCGCCGACTAATGACTTGTTAGACCCGCGCTGGATAACCGCACGTCAAGTTATAGGGTTGGTGAGGGTTAAATATCGATGGTTGTATCAATGTGATTGAGAGCCAAAACTTTATTTCGTTTGCTTTGTTGGCTGGAAGTTGATTGGTTTTATCGTTGGTTGAGCCTTGTGAGCCACTTTTATTCTTTTTGTTTCTTAGTAGATATTAGATTGGTGATGCTTAGTGTTAATGATGTCTATTCCCGATCGTACGCTTAACAGAAAAATTGCGCCCCTAAAGCTTTTTATGGCTACACCTGATAAAAATTACTCCGTTAAAAGAGAACGTTAACAATACCCAGGGCTAAATAGTCAATAGCTTTGTATTTTTCAAGCTAATCAGACAAGATAAAACTTTAAGCACCACTACAATATTTAATTCAGATTATAAGCACAAAGCAAACAGTGTATTGTAATCTTTAGCGTTTTGGATTGGCCCCACAGGGCAAACCTTCCTATAAAAGATTCAGTGTTTGGTGTGTTTTTTATTCAAACAATATAGATACACAAGTAATCTTAAACTCTTACTTTCCTTCATACCCGTCATGTCATGAACAAAAACTTTACCATGGGCCACATATCGATATTTTCCATCGATATGTAGCCATCTCTATCAGCGTCCGTTGCAGGCAGCGAGTGGCCAGCGCTCCGATGCGTACTACCACCGTAATTGGTCCTCGATGCCACCCGCTGATTTTTATCTCCAATTATTGAGTTTTCACGCCAATTAAACATTATCTACCTTCCGGCGGAAGGCGCGCTGATTTCATTGTTAGATTGCCTAGTACGGTACTGGACGTTACTGGAGCGATTACGGGTTGAACGTACTTTGTTTATTAACGTGCAATCAGGGGAAGTTGGAGGAATATTGTTCTTGTGTTAGAGGAATATTCATTGTGTAATATGAAAGGGCAATATTTATTTGTCTTTCGATCTATTTAATTCAGTGACTATTGAACCCTCCACCTTTTCTTTTATTACTCATCTGTCTATTCTCAGATGTAGTGGTGATAGCCAAGTGGTTAAGAATTCGGCCTCCTACTCGGAGGTTCCGGGTTCGAATCCCAGGGCACTAGGGGCACCCCTGACTTTTCGGAGTTAGCTATGTGCGTTTAAATGTCACTTGCTACAAACGGTGAAGGAAAACATCGTGAAAAAACCTGCATGCCGGAGAGTTCGCAAAACTCAAAGGTGTGTGAAGTCCGCCAATCCACACTTGGTCAGCGTGGTGGACTATGGCCTTAACCTTCTCATTCTGAGAAGAGACCCATGCACAATAGTGGGCCGTGATGGGTTGAGATGATGATGATGATTCTCAGATGGCCTTCTCGCTGGCCAGTAACATTTTGATAGAAGGCCTGAAAACTCAAACCTTCCTCCTCATCACAATATCTCCTCTCTTTATAGCTCGTCTCCACATCTCACCTCACCAGCACTGCAAATGTCATGTTGCCTCACCATATCTCATAACACCACCACCTGCTTATCCTGCACCTCACAGTTAAACACACAAAATACCTCCATTACATAACTTTTAACAAAATAGAACCGACTTTAACGCCGAAAATTAAAAATCGGTTCAGTTAAACGCGGTTAATATTCCTAAATCCTTGTCCTAACTCTGAAAAACACGATGCTGAAAACCGTATCAAAATCGATTCAGCCAAACGCGATATAATCGCGCACAAATATACATACATACATATAGGTCAAACTGAGAACCTCCTTTTTTGAAGTTGGTTAAAAATAGACCAAAAAAGAGCTGGTGAGACACTTGATAGGTAAAATAGCGTATTGGCAGATTCCGTTGTTGCCGAACTCTGACCGACCTATTATTATTATTATTATTATTATTATTATTTAGGTGTCAGAGAATGGGTAATTAGTATCCGCATGACGCCACTGCGACCATCTCTTTATATCTGTGACCGACCTAGAACAAGGCTCAATTTGGGGACTGAGATGGTTAGCCCTGTTAAGAGATGATGTTAGAATAGGTAGAATAAAATAGGTAGGTAGACAGGTTAGTTTCTTAGAAAACTAGCACACCTGAGAGATTTTCCGAATTAACTGTGTGTAAAATCTACCAACCTACCTTAACATTATTACTCTTCAGAGCATGAATTTTAAGTACTCTGGATTTTTTGCATTTTTTGTCTCAATTACATCGTTTGCTCGATATTGTGTCCATACTATTTTAGTGTACAACAATGAAGTAAATTTCATTAAGGCCCCCGCACATTGTCCTCACGGGTTATAATAAACAAGAGTATTATCTGCAATAATAACTCCGCGGCGACCTGAACAATGAGGCGAGTGGGCGGTGATACGGTGATGAGAGATATCTGTATAGAGTTGTTATTACTACCGAGCACCATTCTTAGCACATTTGTGGATTGGTTACAGATTATGGAATTACGGAATGGATTATGGAATTAAAAGATTAATCTACTTTGCAACAATCCGCAAGAATTCGAGCCATACAAGTATATTTAGAAAGAAGTAATTTATTTTATTTTAATTCTTATTTTCAAAGTCACTTGAATACAAAATAATTTACAAAACAAAATCTTTAACAAGGGAAAAATTCATTAGTTACCTTTTCGGTTTGTCCGAGGATTTTTGTTTAGGTTCAGTGTGTAAATTGTTCTGTTCGAAAGTTACATGCTTAAAGAGTTCTATCCTCTTCTGTTTTGAAAATTAGAGATTAGAAAAAAAATTAGAAAAAAAAAGTCTTTCACAGGCGTGTGAGCTGTGTGAGCGCCCGTGTGCAAAGCCATTTGATACCTACCCGTCGTCACTTCAAACTGCCATTGGTTAATGTTTATTGATACATTTTCTACTCCTCCGTAATCCATTTGCCCTATGCCCGTGCCTCACGCGTACGGTGTACACCTTGCACGCAAGCAGTTGGCCTTCTCTTTCTTATTTCTAAGACTGGAATACAGCTCTATATAGATCTTGGAAAGTTCTTTGTACCCACCACTCTGATTTAATTGTGGGTAGCGTTAATTGGCCATTGTCCAGCAATATTGGTCTGCCCCGACTGCCCCTGCCTTAACTATGGGCTATTGTTTTTTCAGACCTTACCTTCGATAAGAGAATAATAGTTTGTATGAAAGCGAAGCAATAGATTCGTTGGCTGTCAGATTAGTAATAAGATATTTGATGCGCCGTGACTACCGCGTATCAATCAATTGGTAGGGATGTATCATTCTGTATCTGATATGTATTGTAGTATTATTGTTTGGGATGTTGTCTGCGCGTTGAACAAGGGATAGGTATCTCTATGCGTCAATCATCATCATCAATACATGTAATGAAAATGAAAGTTTAGCGTGTCTGCTGTGTGGGTTAGCAAGAAAATTGTGGGTATTTAAATTAATAAATGAACATTATTATAGAAGGATATTAAAAATGACATTTTTAGGAGTTTTGTCTGGCGGTCATCATGTATTGTATCTTGACTCTTGAGATAACATTTACTGTTTATAGTATTATTATAGGTAGGTACTTCTTTCAAAAATTTTCCATTAAACCCCGGATCGGATTTACAGATGAAAATATTAATTAATATATGGGCAATTGGAAGGACAAGGAACTTCCTTATTAAGGTATTTTCTTAACGAAATGAACTTGAAATGGCCTCTGATTTGGACAAAATTAACACTTAGGTACATTTATTTAAGTAGGTAAGTATTCTAATAAGCTTTTGAGGGCATATTGTGTTTTTTTAATTGACAAACAATAAAAACGTCAATATAACACTAGCGCTAACACCGTCTGACTAAACATCCCAGTCCCTAAACTCAGTTTTGTTCTAGGTCGGTCACAATTGTCCTATCAGCGGAAGGTTATTGCAGCCTGCTTGCTTGCTACCTGAATTCTATATAAAAATAAAAAACAATTTAATGTAACAGATATCGATTATGCTCGACAAGGTTCCTAAATAATCAATGCATACACTGGTTCACATACATATATATGTATATGTGCCCGTAAAACACACTTCACGCCTCCTCTTACCTTACAAAGAGAAATCTAAGCCCTAACAGGTCGGAAAGATCAAAACAATTCTAGATCTATTCATTTCTACTTAATAAAGCCATCCGAAGATTAAACCAATTTCTAATGCCATACCGTATTATCTCAGAAAGTATAAACAACTATATCTTACGATAACGTTATTAAGAACCAACTAAAGCCACGAAGGGCTGAGTCCACAAAGTTATTTTAGCAACAAAGACCTACCTGAAAACAGGACCGGAATGTTCTTTGAAATGTACCCATAATCATAATAATTAAATGTCGCAATAAGGAGCTCTGTTATCAGCTGGACGTATGAGGCTACTGACCAGAGGACATCATTTTCTGACGGAGGCCTACCTGTTCACTAACATCTCAAATGCGATAACAACTATTGATAAGCTGCAAAGAAATTAACAAGCATGTTCGTAAGTAAAGCAGCAATGTATAATGCGGGAAGCGATAGTGTGGTCTGTCAAGGAAAAGTGGTAAAGCTATGTGTCAGACAGGAAACCAGTTAGGCAAATTATCTGCGAAGAATCAGTGACTCCACCTGCCGGCTCAGTCTCCATATATTTATTTATGCATGCAACCTTCTTTGTGTGCGTGATTAGTCCGTGCATTGTTTTATTGTAATTACCGTGGCCGTGTGTGTTTTGTTTACGCACATCGAAGTTGTCTGTCTGTTGTAATATTTCTTGCGTATCAGATCGTGGTTCTTTGTGAGTTTCAAGATTAAGGGCTGGACATCAGACAATTCTGACACTGACTCAATGTTATATTTCTTAACTAACTAAACTACTTAGCTGTTGTTGAGATCAAATTACTGAATGAGTTGGTACAATTTCGTTGTGTGAAAATATTTAAAATACAAAGCTGTTCAAGACAATAGTCAATATTTTCTTTTGTGTAAACACTCGTCAAAAGAGGAGGCGGGCCACAAAGAAGTTAAATACTTATATATAGACTCTTGATTGATACACGTGAATTAAGCATATACACACTGTATATGCTTAATTCACGTAGACTTAATAATTGACTCTCAAGCTAAAACCGAAATATAAGTAATTTCGTGGACGATTCAAGAGGGTGGTAGAGCTAGACGGTCTTCACGGAACCTACCACCATAATATACACACTCATAGCGCCAAACTAGGGTTCCCTGTATCGTGATTACCATGGACAATACACAAGACAAGGACACATACCCAGAATCGAACCCCTTGGGACACTGATCAGACGTCTTAACTATTGCACCATTTTCTAAAATTTATGTCTACAGAAAAAAACCGCAGTCATAATTATAGGCGACCATCTTACACGACAGTGTTTGAGGATAGCAACACATCTGTGACCGACTTAGAACGAGGCTCTTGCTAATAATTACTAACTGGGCTATTAGGTTATTACTAACAACAAATAATACCTATGTAATGTATCACTGATTTAACACTAAATACATATTTCAATCTACTAACAAACTGCCAACTAATGCTCTGACACCATCTGCTAGCTGGACTTACCATCATAATCCCCGTTTGATCCTTGTTCTAGGTCGGTCATAGTTGTCAAGGGTGGCAATAGAATGGTGGTACTTCTTTTGCACTGTCTTAGTCCTATAAAAAATAAAAAGTCTTAACCACTATCTAGACTATCTCCATTATAAGGAGAGCTCAGTTGTCTTTATTGTCAACTGATAATTGGGATGAATTCGAAGCTAATTAACAAATGTAGACGCCAGGTTTTTAGACAGATATAAGATACATGCGTCAAACATGACGAAAATCCCAACAAATCATGTAAAACAGATCTGGTGCGTTCGAGATAAAGTAGGGCCGTGTTACCGGCTATCCATACCAAATACGAGTACAACACTATTAATAACCCTCATTAGTCAATAATTATCCGGAACACTATTATAAAGGCTGTGCCGAGTCGAATTTCAAGGGTTCTGTATAAAATATTTTTTGATAAACTTGTAGCAGGCAATTTGTATGCGCATTTGGTTCCGTTATAGTATCAAAAACGCATTGGCCGATTTAGATGAGGTTTTCTCTGGCGCATTGTAAGGTTAACATTACATATTGGGGGGCGACACTGTACACGAATTTAATTTGTTAATTTTATTATGTACTTAATAATTATAATTTAATTATCATTTGCTTCGGTAAAGAAAAACATCGTGAGGAAACCTGCATATCTGAGATTCCTCCACAATGTTCTTAACGTTATGTGACTTGGCCGGCGTGGGTGACTACGGTGTGTACTTTGTGAAAGATGAACATTAAGCCTAGCAGTGGGAAATAATGAGTTGCGATTGTGATGATGAGGCCGAATTGTGAACGATGAGCTTTTTCCGTTCTCGGTCTGGATGTATCCTTGTCTTGTATGTTGTCCGTGGCACTCACTACACAGGGAATCCTATTGCAGAGCTATGAATGTATAACGTTATTTATTTATTTATTTATTGGTTTGTCCCCATTACTTAGGGAACCCTAACAAATGTTCTCCAAGCGCACAATAAATTTAAGGCTAGTTGCAGACTCGCGACTGGGAGATTTTTCAATCAACAACGCAGCGTGGGGCCTAATTAAAAGGATAATGATCTGTATTCTCCGCGCTACAGATATAATAATATGCATAAAACTTGTCTGTTTGTACGTTTTGTACGCACAAGTGAGAACCGTTTAGGATTACATTGAATTCATGGCGCTTAATGTGATTGTTTGTATTGAGTGAATAAATCTTTGATGTAATTTGACTTCAAAGAACAAAGAGAAAAATATGGAGATCCGTACGTCGCAATGATTACCATATCGGATTATCGTTTGAAGGGTCCTGGGTTGGATTTCCGGCGAGAGGGAAATTTTAGTGATAGTTAAGTTTAAATTTTAACTAAACCCGTTAACAACTTTATCTGCCACACACATAATACCTATCAGCCCTTGCCGAGGGTCGAATTATACTTGAGTCACCGTGACTACTAATTGCCTTACAGTTTTGTTAAGCTTGTAAGAAAAAACTATACGGATTCTTAAAAAATACAAAAATATTCTGTAAGCTACCATATTATGGTTAAAATTATCACTGATAATAGCCCACAATACCGACAGAGATACAGTCAAACATTTTATCTTGCTCCATAACAATATTTTTTTATAGAACTAAAAAATATTTCTCTCACAAGATCTTGAAATAGGCGCCACACAGATGTTATCACTTTTAATATGTATAAAAGCATCTTTATGGCTGTCTGTGGATCAGCAAGTGAAGTAGCATTTTTCTAATGATAGCTAAACATTATTTATGTTAAGTGATCGGTATCTCGAATCGTTTATTCTATTACGAGTATATGGATCTATCAGCGATGTTCTTGGTATTAATAGAGTCCGAAGGTAAAGGACAGTTAAATGAGTGAGGATTTTTGTCCCGTTTTAATGGTAGGAAACTCATTGGAAAGCATTTGAGTTTTATATCGTGTTAATTAACGTCGGATTTTCAATATTTCCTCTAAACAACTTAATCGATTTGAATGAACGAGAAAATACTTCGATATTTAAACATTTTTAAGTGCTGAGTTAAATCAGAGTTGAGTTGAAATTGAGTTAAAAAATAGAGTTGGAGACAAATTAACGTTTCCTACTATGTTGTATAAACAGTGGCTATCTCTCGCAAAGGGGATGTGAGTTGGCCACCATTTAACCCCACTAGACTTATTAAAATTCCTCCCCCACAGGCATAAAAAGGAGGATAAACTGAAAAATCATTCTACGCGGACGAAGCTGTGGGGTAAGCTAGTCATCTATAAAGTTTCGTATCGGAAAAACCCGCCTCAAAGTTCACAAACTCTTATGCTACTTCTAAGTCCTAAGTACCTATAGCTTAGAAAGTTGCCCCCTCTAATTACAATATTGACACATTCCAGTACGGCAACTTAACAAGCCAACAAATATCAGATAACCTTACAACTGGGCTATCTTGTTTTGCTATCAGTACTTGTCACTCCCCGGTCTATATAACCATCTAACATCAAGTTAACACATGCATGCGCTGTTAATTGTCGGTCAGTAGTTATACGTGCTTTTGTTAACATCAGGGTTTTAGAAAAAAATTTAGAAAAATTTTGTATTTACACTTGAAATATAAACGATGTAGCTGAGTTGTTAGTGTCTAACAAAGGGGTACTGAATTCGATTCTCGGTGAGGAAACATTTGACTAACAGACACATATTTTAGAGGCGACCATTGAGGTATCCTTAAGGGTAGCAACGCATCTGTGACCGAATTAAAACGTGACTAACATCAACTAACAGGACTAACTATCACTAACAGCCCCCGTCCTCACACTTATTAATTAACTTAACAAAATTAATATTCTAACACCATCTCTTGACTAGACTGACCATCCTAGTGCCTAGATAGAGTCTCGTTCTAGGTCGCTCGCAGTTGTGATGGGCGGCAGCGGAAGGGTGGTGCTGCATGCTCGTTTGCTACCTTAATTTCATAAAAACAATGCTTGATTCTGCATCTTGAGTGTTTGTGATGTCTTATTTTATACCATGCTATCCAATTCATAGAGTTGATATCTATGTCGTCCATTTCATGTATAGAGTCCTTCTGCAGCGGCAAGATTAAGGGTTTATTCAGATATTAGTAAATTTGCCCTCGTTTCTCTTCGGGAAATCAGTCTTTTACTTATACGCAACATTCCGAACCTAATAGAACGCGATGGTCAGACTAAATAGTTACAACTATACTTTACAGACTTTGATATGCTCCAATCTTAATATAGGTATAAAACACTTGCGTTACTGGTGACTGACAGACAACGCACAGCCGAAACTACTGAACGGAAGAAGCTGAAATTTGGCATATATGTTCCTTGGGGAGTGTAGGAGAGTGCTAAGAGAAGATTTTTAGAAATTCCACCTCGAAGGGGGTGAAATAGGGGGTTGAAGTTTACACGAATTCCACGCGGGCAAAGCCTGCGGGCGGAAGCTAGTATGATATACTCTGTAATCTGTATACTTTAATTTAATATTGCCTTATAAACTGTAGGTGTATAAGTCTTCATACCTATTAAAATATCTCCGAGAACACCGCATACAATTATTTTACTCTGTGTGCTCAGTCATGCCGGTATTTAATCTGTTGTCCTGTTCAGATTATCTCACAGATAATACGAAGAGATGGACGCGAAATATAATAGTTAACGTGTAAATGTTAGGTCTGTTCTTCATAAAGAAAAGCCTACAATCTTAATATTTATAAGCGAAAGGTCACTCACTTATTACGAAATCTCGGAAACCGCTACACGTATAGGTACATATGTATAAATTAAAGGTAGTTTATAGTCAGTAAATGTCCGCTAAGGATCAATATTCTGCTATTCTACCCTTAAAGGGCTAAAATAGGGGCAGTTTTTTGTGACAGTTTGTATGAAAGTCAGTTAAAACTACATCCATGTGGATAAAGCCGCGAGAAACAGCTGGTCTTTCACATTATATGAGTTTTTTCTCGTACGTTAGGATGTAAAGGACTCCATCGTTTTGTAGTCCAAGTCAACTACCTCTGTCCTTTCGCCTTCCATTGTCACCCATAACAGCTGTGACAGACCTCAAAGAAGAGTTATATGGGGACTAGGATAATTTATTGGTCCAGTAGGTACCCAATACGTTTTTTCTGTTTGACAAGAATAGGTAATCAAGTCAGTATAATCCATTTATTCACATCTGTTATTCAACATTGTTATACCTAACCAAAACTCCTTTTTTCCGTTTTTTATATACCCCATTGTCCCTACGATTTAAAATTGGGGCAACAGCTCGAGTTTGATATGAAATTATAGAGTTGCTCGCGATTACAATTAATCCAAACGAACAGTTACACATGTTTATAGTCTAAAATCGTTTCTGCTACGATCAAAATCCAGTATTTTTCTATTCCTCCGCTGCCCCTACGATTCATTTTGGGACCCTCTCTGAAGTACAAAACGAAATTAAAGTTACCAACGAGCCTCATTCTCACAAAGCGGTGATATTTCTAGCTAATCAAAGCTTTACCGGTAAAAGCCCAGAGTATAATCCAAGCTGATAAAATTCCACTCACTCTTATATTCGCCGTTTCATTTCGCACTAAATAACGCATATTATTACAAAACCTGCTTCTAGCCCACGTTGTATGTACAAGTGGTCACCGTTCGCGGATTATCCGCAAACTGGTAACGGACGCCAGGAACACTGCATGTCTGTCTTGCGTTAGTATCATATGGATGAGACTAAACTTATCCTTTAACGCTCATAGCATCATCGACCGAGTTAAGTAAAATTGCGCGATCGATGGAGGCCTTTCTTGAGCGCTTCCCTGCTTCAGAGGGCATGTAAAGCCATTGCTCGCGATTATCGTTAGTGTACCTTAGAAATTGATACTTGTATGGCTTGTGTCTGTCTAAATCTAACGAAAACGCCTTAAACGTTTTGATACTTTTGTAGCCAAGTTGTTAACTATGAATTAAGGCTAAAGTCTAAAAACTAGACGATTTTTAAGGGAAACAATATACTCCATAAAGCAGTATCTAGCTACTTCCACTATTCTTGGTTAGAGCAATTCCGTGCCATAAAATCAGTTGTACGAAACGCGAATGTCTTGAAGTAGTATAGATTTTTTTAATAGGTCGTGTCCACATTGTCATCACGTCGTATCTTATGTTGTTGCGCCGTGCGCGAGCGCATCCAAAGGCTGTCATAGAGTGCAGGCAGAATTAACGCCAGGCTAGAGTTACACCACTTACACCAGACCGCTTTAGCGGGCCGCGTTTGGGAACTTCTGCATTCATAAATACTCGGAGAAATTTTATCTTCTATCTTAATACAACATTCAGCAAAATTAAATTTGTTTACAATTTTAGCCAATGACTATGTTTTAATAGCGTTTTATTTATTAACATAACACCTACACTTATTGCTGTACTGCTGTGCTTTACTGTTTTTATGCCACTATGCGCAAAAGATGTGGCTCCCTGGTGCGCCGGTTGCGGGACAGTTCCAACAGCATCCTGAAAATGATTGCCAGCAGACTAGACTGTAGATATGTGAGTCATTGCAGTGCTGTTTCGAATGGAATAGCACTGTGGTGACTCGCATAATCTAAGTTAAGTTTATTTTTATTTTTATTTTAGTTTTGTAGGTTAAGTACTAACATAGGTTATAAGTTTTGTAATACTAACAAATATGAGTCTTGGTTACTTGAAATAAAATTATTATTATTATTATTATTAACATACATATTTTGATCACCAAATCATTAGATAGACGTGTATTACGTAAAAATAAATATATGGGTTAAATTATATTATATGCTATATTCTGATGTTGCAGTGTCTAAGATGCCTGGCCAATTTTTATGTGTTCATTTACATAAGTTCAAGGATGGTTCGATCGTTAGATCTACTAAGGGATCAGGCAAACTGCCGTTTTACAAAGGTTTACTATTCTTGTAGATGCTATTGAGGAGAAGAAAGCTAAGAAACTTTTTAGCACAAGTAACAAATAAAGACAATTGTAGATATTGCCAAATAAAATACAAATAAAATATTACCAAAAGTGCCCTAAGATCAAAGGTATATTATAAAAATGGAGGTTGGGAGGTCCTCCTACGCAATTCTAAGGCATCAGCAAAATTATAGGATACATTGCAACGCTACCAAAACTTAAAGTACGAATATTATGTTATGAAAATACTACGCATACGTGATACGATATTTCTTAATATGCGGATTAAATAAAAAAGGCAGATAATTTAAGTTATTTTTATAAAAATACTCATACAATTAACTAAGTATTTTTTGTTTCTACCAGGTAATCGAGTCGATGAACCGCATGGTGGTTAAAAGTCAACGTCGCCAATAACTTCATCATCACTCGAATAACCGTATACGTATACATCACCTTATCATAAACCAATAATCCAATTAAGCAAAGAACACTCGATATGCCCTAAAAACGGGGCACTTAATAAACCTTAAATGAGCTTAAGCGCACAGAAATCACACAGCATGGCAATATCATTAATACAGTCGAGGTAAAATAAAGGGCTCATTAAAGATACATTCAATACTTAAACGCTTAATTAATTAGTCAATTAAAAGAGCACAGCCTCCCTTATTTTAGCTAGCCGAGTGTACCGTGCAGTCGAATCAAATGGCCGTAATAAATCAGACGACAATCGTAGTGCAAAGAAGCATGCTAGAATGGCTTGGTCCTTATTGAATTCGCGATTGCCCACCGAGACTGATAGCAGAGTAACGGGGCTCAGGGTTGTGTCTCACTGTCAGCGAGAATTAATATGAAGCCAGTTGGCGATTTAAGTCCATAGTTTAAATATGCGACTATACTTTTTGGCTATGCGTGTTAATTAACATGAATCCAGTTGGCGATGTAAGTCAAGTTAAATCAAAATAAGTTGGTGATGTTGTTGTATTAGTGAGTAACGATTGTTTTCTTTTTAATAAAATACTTATAGTGGCGATAAAGTACTAACAAACAAAAGAAAGAGTGTTGTAGGTACACGAATGGTTAATAATATAATTTCATAGCATTAGAATAGCAATTCTCTTTGGTAAACATATTTCATCACTCCCCAGTAGATCACTCCTTAGTATTTTTATAGCAAGTTAAAGAGAGATATTTGAGTTGAACTAAACCTTTGTACACATTTTACCCAACTTTGCTGCGACTACAATTCTAAAACATAGCTTATCGTTTACCCGCAATTGTTGAGACAACTCGCATTCCATTTCTAAACTATTTGATGGGATATCTAAATGGTTGCGACATGGCGAGGTGATGATATGAAACAGAGTCTTGGGTTCGGAGTGACTCTTGGATGTAGGGTAAATGAAAGCGTGAGAATCGGACTTACTACTGTCGCCTTTCTCAATGTAAGTGAATGGATTTATAAATGGAGATTTGGTGGCAAAGTGGTGGCAGTTTTTTTATACTGGGAAACGGTGGGAAATATGTTTTATGTGTGTACTTTAAATGCTTAACTACAATTAAGTATCTAGTCCCATCCATGTTGGAAGCCTTCGAACGGCATAAAAGTTTCAGACCATTGAGATGACCTTTGCACCAATTTGCACTGCAGCAGCGTTGGGTATGATCTAGGCTTCCTTAGTTATAAGGAGACCTACACCCTGCCGTTGACCATAAAAATATGAACTTGGATTTCATAGCGATATAATATGCATCAACTTCTACATTTTGAACATGAAGGTGTGGAGCCGGTTACACTTTTTTAGATGCGACCATCTCAGTCCTCAGGGGTAGCAACCTCCTTTATCTCTTCTGTGGTAGCAACGCATCTGTGACCGAATTAGAACGAGACTCATACTAACAATAACTAACTGGACTATTACAAACATTAACTAACAGGATTAATTATCACTAACAGTCCCTGTCCTCACACTCATTAACAAACTAACCAACTAATATTCTAACGCCATCTACTAACTGGACTAACCATCCTAGTCCCTTTGAGTCTAGTTCTACGTCGGTCACAGTTGTTATGGGCGGCAGCGGAAGGGTGGTGCTGCATGCTCGTTTGCTATCTTAATTCCATAAAAAAATCGGACACGTTATACGCTGCATGATGTTTAAAGTTACACCGAGTTTCCTGCATAAGTGTACACAGATCCCTAAAATTGTTAAACAGTATAATAATTCTGTTGAACTACGTCCCATCGCGATGTACTCGTAACTTAGGTTTTCCATGGGTATTGTAAGATACTAAGGGCCCAGGTTTCAATGAGTACCGCAATAAAACCACGACGGCCCACAATAGGCCACAATGGCCGGCTGTCAGGCACTTGTCGCGCAGATTTATAGCTCGTCACTTAAACAATAAATAGTGATTTTCGCGTTTCTCCGAGCAAATGTACCGGCGTAGAACGTAACTGGGATCGCCGGCTTATGTCAGTGTTTCAACTGACAGTTAAGCTCGGACTGCGTTTGCAGGTTAACTAGCTTGGAGTTTATTTTATTTTGCCTTGAAGAAAATAAAAATGTTATTTTTAAGTACAGTAGGATAGAATCAATAATCCAGGTTTATAACATCCCCAAACTAGATATTGCTATAGATCGTTGAATTAAAGGTAAATTTCCAAAAATGTATATTTTCTAACAACGTAAATTTTGTGATTATTCCATGTGTGGATCATGATGTATCATGTTGATGTCTCAACACAAAAAAAAAACAATAATAAAACCTTGAGATTATATAATTTAATAATAATATTTTACCTGAGAATTAAATTTAAGAAGTAATCTTTAAGCCATACTTTTTATTTTGGGGTAGACACAAACTCCTGATACATAGGTATAATTTCCCCTATTGTCTCAATAAGTCATACAAAACATCTTTATTAACATAAGACATGGCACGTTACATGTTTTGAGGACCTCCCTAGTATGCTTATTAATCTGTTTGGATTTTTTTAAATCTCAACAAATGTAAATGTTAATTTTATTTTTTACAACGCAACAAGTTACGTTCTATGTCTGTTGTCCCGCAAAGCACGTCCGCCATTGTACTGCATATAAGGCTCACTGAAGCCACTTGATATTTTTATACGACGCTAGACTGCATTGTGGACGCAACTGGTATACCCGTTCCAGCTCACGACGACGCCTCACATGATCTTTATTGCTATTGACATAAGATCAAAAATACCCTACGTCGCCTGTCATTGTTAAATACATCAAGTTAATCCTGGTAACTGTTGTTGGAACTACCAACGGTCCGTTCGCGTTTCGATTGAGACCACGTACATCGGAGATTAGTTGCCTCATAATCATATATGTCCGTACATAAATGTAAGTTTGCTTGTTTGTTTGTACAATTACCGGACGAATAAGTTGTGTTTATGGCACGGTAGATAAGGTTAGGTGATTTCAATAGATTTTCAGATAAGCCATCATTATCTGGTAGCAAAATTACTGTGTTGGAAATGCAACGGAATTAAAAAGTATAATCATGTCCGTGTTGGAATTTTGTGATAAGGGTAGCGTAACATTCAGCCGAATTTTGTGGATATTTAAGAAGTTCAGTTACTTTTCCCAAACATAACATGAAATTAATAGGTACAGTACATGTCATTATCATAGCACCTCATAGCTGTCCCACATGTGGGGTAGAAACCATAGTCCACCAAGCTAGCCTAATGACTAACGGATTAGACACACATTTGAAAATTTACGGACAACTATCATGGCCGCGATTCTTTTGTAGAGTTGTTAATATTTGTAAAATGCTAATTTATAAAAATGTGTCAAAATATGTAATCGAGTATTTTATTTTTAACCAAAGTAGATATTTAATTTGGCTAGTATCACATTATAACTTCAGGTTCACTGCCCTGCAAATATCTTTTATCTTGGTATTTCTTTAATGCATAATAAATAATGTGACATAAAATTTTAATTACAAACTTCACGTAATTATGAAGCTACTTGCTATTTTGCCGCTAAGCGACAGCGACGTCGAAGCCTATCGTATGAAAAAGAAATTTATGTCAATAATAATAAGTCAGTAATCCTTTATTTTAACAATACAACTGCGTAGTATAGGCGCTGGTAAAGTTTTTGTGCAAGACACTGTATGACTTTTGTGCGAGACTCTATTAATAAATAATACTTATAAATTAATTTAATTTTGTATTAGCCTAGTTATCCGCTCTAGCTTTGAAAAAGACGATTTTCTCAAATTGTCTGTGGTTTTACTCGAAGCTTAATCATGTTTATGACGTGCTTTATAGTGCTAAGTACTTTAAATATTAACTACAAGATAGTAAAATTTTACTGACAAGTCTCTGTATAGAGTTGTATAATACAATAAACTGTTATGCTATATTCGCTCTGGTTTCGATAACCACTTTTAATAAAATAACAAAACTAATTAGAAACAGCCTTAAACGCATTCTGTAGATGGTATTCTGCACAAGACAAATAAAAAGTAAACAATCTATGAAAAAATCTAAAATCACCCTACAATACAATCCAATTGACTTTCAATTTCAATCTAGTACCTAGTCATAACTGTATATAATTATAATAGTATTTAATAAATTAAAAATTATAAGAAGGAAGTATCTTTGTTCCTAATTTACCTGCATATTATGAAAACATGACTAATAACTCCTATTTATCGTTATTAACTATTGATAATAACAGTTATTTGTATTCGATATTATTGTTATAGTGAATACAAATGAATCTCGGAACTATTGTCGGAGATCAAAGGTTGTGTATAAATCGCAGTAACGTATAGACGTTATAATTATTTCCCTGTCGTAGAAGCATACGTTATTTTATTACGTTTATAGCGTTTCAAATTGATTGAGGTTGAAGGAAATAATTATTATTTGCCGTTTATTATTGTTATAACATTGTGTATAGATAATGAGTTATGTTTAACTGGTATAAGTATCACGTCGTAAAACATTTAAATTGATTCTCAGCGTTAGGCTTTCACAATGTGAGTATTTAAGACCGTAGTACATAGACTGTCTTATACTTCTGACAAGGTGGAGTATTTTTGTATATACGAAACAAACGAAAAGACAAGTCAATAGTGACTATAGTCCATGGGCATCATAAAGAAGGAAGAAGAAAGAAGTGGGCTAATATTTACTTTGTTATTCTCACAAATCAATATCGCTTGTTTTATTTTATTTCACCTTTCGAAGTTGTATACGTATTAAAAACAGTCAGCTCCTAGACTATACATGCTATAAAACTAAAAATAAGCCCTATTGCGGTACCAAAGACCATTTGAACCATAATCGTTCCTATGAGCGGACACGGGAACTAATAAAATAACCTTTTTATACCGCCCTCTGTCGGCCACAATCGGTTTAAATTTTATTACAATTGTAATGTTATCCCGTTTTCGTAATTATCTTTGTGTTATTCAAGTTTCCTTCGCGTCGACACTTTGTGATGTTATTTTTTGTTATTGGCTGTAAATAACAATGATATTACTGTTTCTGATTGTTCGCAATTATTGCATGCTGAGTTGTCGTAAAATTCTTTGTTGTGATAAACGTTTCATTATTTTGTTATGAGATAATAAAATGGTTTTTGATGTGTCTGGTCTTACTGGGCCAGTATAGTCTCATAATTAAATAGAACCGTTATTTTTTATGGATTTAAGTTTCGATCGACAAATACTAAGTAGATGTCGTCTCAGGGCTTATTCTCAAAGTACTCTGGAAGGGCTTACTAGAAAACTGTCTACAAAAAGATCCCATTTCATATGTCAGCTCTAATTTTTTTTAGTTTTTGACGAATGATCATAAGTATAAGATAGTGTGTAATATTTGTGACTTTCTGAGTCATCGACAAAGTTAAGCAACTGCGAGCGCGGTCGGTAGTCGGATGGGTGACCGGTAAATTGCAAAATTTCTTGAGTGCTACCATACTTCAGAAGGCACGAAAAGCGTTGCTATCATCTGATACTTAGCAATCGTTAAGCCATGTTGAGGGCCATTGGAGGCAAAAAAATCTGACACTTGGGTTAGGCGCAACCTCCCAACCAATCCGTACTACAGGTGGAGCAATGTGTTGAAATATGCTGTAGGCCTCCTCAGTTATGAGGAGAGACCCGGCCTCAGCAGTAGGCCAATAATCGGCTAACGATAATCTAAGGTTTACAACAAGATTTCCTTAACAAACGCTTCATCGTAAATAACTTTACTATTATACAGCCCCTAAACTTTTAATCGCGGCACAGACAATAAAATACTTATCGTACGCAATCTCAATCTATTCAATATCGAATTACATTACGTAGCTACAATGGCCGAGAAACAACATAATTATCCAACCATTATTCCCGAACAATTAACGTCTATCAAGTGGCCGCCTCGGGCTAGATCGGGCGCGGTCGGGTTTTCTCGGTAATTGTTGCGCGGGCGCAGTGCCCCAAGCGATTTGTGCTACTGTCCAAAAGAATAGATATAGTGTACAGAGGGGCTACTGGTATTTTGATAGGTATAATGACTATTTCGAAAAGTGTTGAGTTTTAATATTAAAACAATGATGGTACCGTAGACTACTAGGCGTGTGAAACGAGGGGTCTCGGGTTCGATTCCCGGCCAGATAAATGTTTGTTCCCGGATCAGTTCCTCAGTGATTTGTTATTATGTTTTTCATGCCTCCCACGACACAGGGAGTCCTAGTGTGAGGCATGTTAAGGCGCCATAGTCTAATTGGGAATTGAGAATTTATGAATACTATCAAACTTGAAAGTGAGGCCTTTTGAAGAAAAATGTACCCTGAAGATGCGAATTAATTAGGTTCTTTTTCTGAGCAAATTTTTGCATTTGGCTTATAAAATATGGATAAAAACGAATTTTCATTTAACCAAGACCCTGAAATACTCATCACAACTTAGGTAGGTAGTTATCCTTAATTTTGAATATGGTTCAGAGATTACTAGCCTACTGGGGAGTTTTAAATTGGTATGATAAAACTAAAAATTTTGTTGACATAAAAAAAATAAAGTGATAATGATAATGATGATGGGACAGAATATTTTTTTCATAACATTCACGCGGTGTGAGTTATCGTGAGATTTATGTTCTTCGAAAATAATATGACTCGGTGAAGGCAATTTTCTGATTTAGGAATCAATTTTCAAAATGTACATACCGATAGAAAAACTATTTTTTTTTTCAAAATCTGGCACGTTTTTATGTAACTCGACCTCTGTGTAGCTGTGTAATTACGATATTTAATATCCATCCCAAGCCTCTATACTACTGTCAAAGACTACTAGGGGCACTGTTTCAGAAAACAATTTGTTCGCTAAATAGAAAAATGCTTCTGTGCTGCGTCATTACGAACGTTTACTTAGTGAAGCATTTAGAAGTGATTAAAGAGATTGATATGTCCGCTTTTGGGCAGTGCGCAGTCATTTGTTATTTAATTATGTTAATATTTGAACAAAAAATTTAGGTACATGTACTGATGAACACATTTAGGTAAAACTTAAGAGAATTATGCGTCTTATTATGTTCTTCTCTCTTCTTTTTAACTTCGACGTGCCCGTGGGCGATGATGCTCATCATTGAGTGGCTAAAAACTTGGCAGCTATTCCAGGTGGTCTGAAAGAGATAATTAGTCATTAGTAGAATTACACATTTTTATGGAATTAAGGTAGCTAACGCAGGTAAGCACGTACCATCCTTCCGTTGTCGCCCACAACTGTGACCGACCTAGAACAATAATCAAACAGAAAAAGTCTCGTTCTAATTCGGTCACAGATGTGTTGCTACCCTTGAGGACTGAGATGGTCGCCTCCACGCCTTTCCATCCGAAATAAAATTGGTTTAAAAGCATTATTATGACGTAAAATTGGTTTTAAAGCATTATTATACATTATTATGACGGTAATTATTAATTATTAGAAGTGGTAAGTACCTACTAAGTACCTAAAGTGGCAGGCGGTGGTAGGTACTTCCACGGGTAAACTCTAGGCTCCTACCACATACCTACTACTACACATGTTGTATTTAGTACATCTTTATTATCAAGTTCCTGTAAACCTTTACGGTATACAATGAAATGGTTTTTGTGTTGTATAATACATTTTAAATGAGGTCGACAACCCTAGTTTAGTCAATAAAATATCTTTCCCGAGCACCTTATTCGAAACATTGTTAACAACGTTTCAAAAGAAAACGATTACGGTGCAGCTCATTAAATTATACTTAACATTTAAGGCCTTAAAATAAAAATTGTAACAACAACTCCAAAAAATCAACAATCCCAAATTTCTCGGAACAAAATTTTAATTAAACGACCCGCTGTTCTCTTTTATCTGTCGAAAGAACAATGTGCACAACAATTACAATCGGGTCTTGCGCATGTCTTACACTTGACGGTGAAAACCTGACCCAAATTGATCTTTTTGTGCCCGATAAGGGTCGGTGCTCAATGTGCAAGCGGAATTAACGAAGCGAAATGACAGTCTCTGTGAAACGTCAGAATTTTGATAATGTTGTTTACCTCAATTCGACTAGCTAGACTAGCTAACTTAAACAAATCTTTATTATATGCGTACGCGGCAAAAGTTGCATTAATTATCCCATCTACATTATCCCATCACAACGCATTCAAAATAAGGCAAGTAAGACGATATGGTTAAAAGTTATGTACTAGTTGGTAACACTTATTTCTAACGAGATAAATAAAGAAAAGTAACATGCATATTCATTCGCATAATAATATTGATCATCAATAAGATAAGAAGCGCTGATTGGTGTGATAGTTTGTTACGATTTTAAATTTACTCGTAAATAGGGTCTGTGGCATCCTATTTAGGAATTAAACACAATTTTACCTACCTGAGTCGCCAAGAATATCGAAATACCACTGCCTGCTAAAAACAAATTTGTTTCCTGTGCTCACAGTTAAATTTATTATGAGCTAAATTAACCTACGGATAGATTGTATCTCAATGCTAATCTGCGATATACCTCATAGGAGCGGAAAGTTGGCATTTGTGAGAGAGCCACTAAAACAAACTCCATAATCGAACGCGAACGCAGTAGGTATAGACATTAGCGAACCTCTCGCGCGCGTTCGCTTCGCTTCGACATTGTAAGAATTGACCCTAAAGAGCGAAGTTGCCGAAAGCGCGGGTCAGTCTGATTTATTCTGTATACAGTTTGATACAGTTCTTCCGGAACCGTGCGAGCGATGTCAATCAATTGTTGGTGCGACGTGCGTGGAATATTTTGACCGGGTTCATAATGTTTTTGCGTAATGGAAGTAAATTACAAACGGCCCACACGAAGCGGTTATTGCAGGTTGCGGAAAATAAATCAAACTGCCGGTCTTTTGGGCTCATTCTGGCCCATTCTGGGTTCAAAACCCGTGAGAAGTACAAAAAGTTTCATAGCAGAGGAAATCTATCACTACCACGCTGCTTTATTGTGAATTCGTGGAGACAGCCTTTTTATCGTCCAAGACCTCTCACAGTAGGAATTTTTTGAAGCGATGGCGTAGTTTGGTTTTCGAAGTGTTTATAATAAAGCTACTTAGAATAAACATTTCATTCATTCATTCATTGGTATTATCATGGATAACAAGTTCCTTCTCTTTCTGATCTCAGATCCTCTCCTGCTCTTAGGGCACCTATCTGAGTAGACGAATCAAATACATCAGGTCCATCCGATTAGAAATGGACTATTTACCTGTAGAAACTATGCTATTTATTTATAAATTGCGGTATCGAAGTATGCTGTTCACTTCTTTTACAATCGGCAATGCATGTCAGTTACACGATTAATATCTAATTTGTATCTATACATAATATAAAATTGACAGATCGACCTCTGTACCTACATAGAAGAGGCATCTATTCTGTAACAAACTTTTTCAAAATTTCTCGTCTCAGAAACGGTTTACCAACTCAATGTAGAGCTAAGCTTATCGATAATGTTTGCTTTATTTAAATGAGTTTTCAAACAAAAAATATTGGTTAATTTAGTATAGCTAATCAATAAACAGTTTGTCGACACCAATACACGAAACTATGTTAATTTAACTCATAGATCACAAAAAGTTAACTTACTAACAATAAATTAACTCACAAATGTACAGTATCATTTGCGTGCATTTATGGAAAGTTGAAAATAATTAGAACTCGTTCAAAATGATACAGCATGTTTAAGGCGAGAAAACGGCACGCGAGATAAATTATGTACATACTTACCACATACAAGATTTTGATGTCGTTTTACTTGCTATACGGCTTTCCGCATTACTACAACGTTTTGTACAGTACCTGTATGCATTATATCCACTTTGATTCGTTTTGTGTTAAGTTTGTTCGTTTTTAGTGGATATGTGGTCTCGGACAGGGAATATTTTATAGATGTATGTATGTATCTTGTAAATGGGTCAAAAATGTCTTGAATCGAAAAAAAAATCTCTAAAAGTTATGTAGTAAAAAAGCGTCATAATTTCCATAAAAGATAAAAATGTAACACAACATTTTAAAATATCTACTTAAAATTTTATGGATAACGCCATCTATCAAAATATAAGGTTTTTATTAAAAAATAAACAACCGTGAAGCGAAGGTTGTTTACTTTTGATTAATGTTACAAATAAACGGACAAACTGTCAACCGTGACATTATATAATAACAAGTATGTACATTTGGTCCGCATGTGAATATTACAGAATTTCATTCATCTCATACAATCAAGTTTGTTTGAAATGGAGTTGTCCTACTTTTACTAGTGGCTAGTGTCAACTGACTGTTAAAAGGGTGATTGAATCGTCTAATGGTCAAATGGAATTATGATAATATTGTTATTTAGAATGTCTTTACATAACCGGTTTGTACATTTAGGTGTTATGAAAGTGCGTGTGTACTGATATCGGACGGACGTTGCGAAAGTATACATTTTTTGAGTTATGTTGGTATACTGTGTCATTTATTGATGTTTTTGTTTTGTATGTAAAAAGCTGATGAGCTAGTGATCGAATTATTTGATGATAGGTTCTTAGTTTGTTACCATCATGGACGACGATGACCACTTACCATCGGATGGTTCGTCCGGTCGTTTGAAGCGTATTTAGACAAACACAAACAAACATAACTGTAAAGTTAAGTAATAAAACTGTAACTAATAGCTGTTTGTGCACAATTATCTTACATACAGTTGAACAGATTTTTTGGGAGATAGAGGAGGCTGTGGAGCAACATATAGGCAAATTTTTATCGCGAGTTCCCGCATGATCGAGCTTCACGCAGGAAAATCTCTTGAACAAAATCGCGAGCAACAGTTTTCAAACAAATAAACGCATCTAATTCAATCCATCTGATCAAGAGCTACAATCTCATAATAAACAGGTTGACAAGTCAAAATAACATCCGTAATTTTTGCGAGGGGGTTAAAAATACAATTTTTGTACATTTAATCTATGACATACACCATACTATGCGATTTGCAACGATTTAACCCGTCCGTACGCACTCCGAGTGCTATTACTATGATCTATCATATATGACGATCCGTTGTTAACCCGTTTCACGCCGCTCCTGCACCGTAATCGCGTGAAGCAATTGATTCAAATCGATACAATGGCATTCAACTTTACAGCGATTTAAAACAATGTTGCTGCTACCGACTTCGAAAAAGAAGGAGGTTCGTAATTCGACTGTAATTCTTTGTGTGTTACCACATAGCATTGCACTGAGTGAATTGATTTGATATTTTTTATGTTATTCGAAAGGAAGGGCTTGTTTTTTATGCGACAGTTGACGAGTAGTTTTTGAGTTAATAAAGATTTTGAAATCTGTTATATTTTTAATGTTGCTGCTTTATGTTTTAGGTCGTTCGTTTTCCATTTGGACTCTTTGTTCGATCAACTTAAGTAGCGGGTCTCGGATTGTGAAATGCAGATTGCGACTTACGTTTACGGCAGTTGATTTCAAATGTAAAAGTGTCATGTTTTAAAAAAAATGTTATCTACCTATTGTTAGGCACCAAAAATATTATAGTTTCCTGCAGGACCATTCGGGATACATACTTTACATATAAATACCGCTACCTACCTGTTTGAGTATTGTCATCTAAACTGAGACAATACTCAATGTAATACAATACTGAGAATTCTATTCTGCAGATCTCCAATCCAAAACATGAGTTCGATATTTTACGATCAACGGCGAACAATAATTCCGCATTGAATTTTCAATCGTCCTTACACGATACCACAAGTTATCTCGCTGTAAGCCACTGCGACAATAGGATTTGAACTATTGTGTAGCAGAAGTCCAATTGCGTTGTAATCTTGGTTGACTCGCCGAAGCGTTTTGTTATGAGGCCTACTGGTATTTATGGGTTGGAATTTATCGAGCAAATAAAATCGACAATCGTTCGTAGCTGGGTACCATAATTATATTTATGATATTGTAGAGCATAGTAAAAGTTTGAGAAAATATATGAATTATTGTCATAAAAATTGTTATTTAAGTACTTTGGAAGTAAACTTTTAGCTGCAGTATTCTGGAAAGTTACGTACCTAGGTATGTACCTGTTCATTAAATATAAGTAAGATTTAAACGATCTATTTTTAAGTAACTCAATAAATAAATTACTATTAGTCAAGAGCACATTGAATAGGCTTTAAATGCCTTCATCTTCTTGGACTTCATTGCCACTTACCATCAGGTAGGATCGTTGCAAAAAATTCTTTTAAGGTTAATGAAAAATCCACGTGGTAAATTAAGCCCCTACAACATGGGCACAATGCAAGAACTTTTCCCTGTAGAATAAATGCCTATACGAAGTTATTGTGAAGACGCTGTTCTTAGCCAATCGGTGCAATATCCGCCACAAAATTGCCCCAACAGGGAACAAACGGATATGAAGTATATTTGTTTTGCATGCCTCCATCGACCTCCTGATTGACAGGATTATTGTGAATTGCAGTGTCACGAGGTAAGGTTATAATGCGTTTTGTTGGAAGTTCCTTATTGCACGCTGCGAATGGAGGCTAGGAAATGAAAAGTATAAGATTTTTGCGTGGCGGAAATGGAAAGTCAGGTCAGGTAAGTCAGCTGTCAAATGAGTTATGTCAGATGTTCAAGTGTCAGAGTTTTAACTGTGCAACAGTATAACTTCCTTCCAACCGAGTGTTCTACGACACTCACGAATTTTTTAAATTGAACTCATGAGTAAAAATTGTTAATTCGATTTCATACTCTTTTTGTTGTATACCTACTAACGATCTGATAGACAAGTCGACAGCTCTGCTACGAAGCGAGGGGACTCGGGTTTGATTTTAGATCAGTGCCTCGATTTTTGAATTTCTCTCGTACATAAATAAGAAAATCACGAAAGCATTATATAATTTCTCTTGGAAATTAAAAAGCGTGTTTATAGTTTTTCAGACTATAAATTTATTCATTACTTTACTGCTCAGACCCACATACATACTATCATCATCAAAATAATGAGTACCTACGCAATCTTTATTGCTATCTAATCTTTCAATGAATTTCTAAGATATCACACATGAAACACCAATTTTCCAAGCCACTTGAAGATATTAAGCTGCGGGAAGCTGGCTATAATTAGAGCCACCGCACACAGCTTAGAATTAATATGAATATCACTATACTCAGCTTATTATTTGCCATTATATCGAGATTACAAACTCGTTTTAATAACGCTAGATGGCGTCCTACAATACACGTATGGAATATTAATCACACGACCGTAGGACATTAAAGTAATCTTTCGCGACACGAACTTCTGTTATATCGCAGTTAATGTATTTTACAGAGCTTGTAGCATTAGCGGATAATGTTTTATTCATAATTTACAAGGAACTAAGTGTGGACAGCTTATGATTTTGGTTCGCATTAGGTAACGTTTTCGAAGATTCGGAACAAATTTCAGGCATCGTTGCACCCATTCGATATTGTCTTCAACTCAAGAGTGAATAGAAAAAGGCTACCAATAAAAGTGCCAATAAGGAGTTCTGTATATTCTTCGAACAGAAAGCGATTTATTAGCTACATTTTTATTATTCCAAATTACATTATAGCATCCAAATTAAAATTAATTAATTTACGCATTCCATCAATGAAATTCAATTATCGTATACAATTAATTTCATAATCTTAAATTTATTCTAAGTAATAAAAAAAAGCCTTGTCAAGGCACAGGACAAAAAGAGTTTAACCTTAAGTTAGCAAACGTTAGAAAATGTATTTGGAAAAATGTCTGAACATTTTCATCGTATTGAAAATCGTATTAATATTTCAATAAGCTCTCTCCCCGACTGCAGAGCGATTGTGCCGACGCCATTACGGCCAATTTCCGCCCATCGCCACAATCAAACGTCTGTTACAGAATTTCCGACCATGATCTGTGCAGCCCTGATTCGGTATTGATTGGTTAGTGGATTGGAATGGTGTGGAAGCGTCCTTACGTGTGCAAACGGTGTGACTTTGACGGTGTCTTACGACCTTTCTTGTGCTTATCATTAAAGGTGGGTGAAATGTAATCACATTTCAGATTACGATTATCTTGCCTGTAATAGTCACCTCTGCCAAGACCAAACTAAACGTTCACAAAATATTTATTACTTTTAGAAGAAAACGTAGTTTACATAATTGCAATTACTTAATTAATCGTTTTAAATGTCTATAAAAAGTCGTCTGGAAAATTTGTCTGGAAAAAGTGACGTCACAGGAATAACATTAACATTTCAGTAGGTAAGTACTTTGCAAAACTCGCCAAAACCAAACATTTTGTTAAAAGTGTTTTAGCGGGTTTTGAAAGTAGACGACAGATTTACTATTAGGAAATAATAAAGTCTAATAATCTTTTCTTACCATATCTCCGTTGGGTCTTGAACTAACAATCAACAGTTAAATTATTTCTACACATCAATCTAACATACTTTTCTACTACCAATGAAAAAGCAGCTACTTACAATAAAACAAAGTAATACAACAGAAAGGCGAACCAAACATAAGGATTTCCAAGTCAAATACCGAACATAAGTGTAATTTGTAAACGATAACCAATTAAGGAAAGTTATGCACCATCCGAAGTGTCGTCTATGTAAATTATCCGCAGCACATTACAAGACCGTGCCGTATAGGGCACGCCTGTATCCCATAGTTAAACGCCATAATTGTGTAGCCATTACGCCATTGCTGACCTGTACAGTTAGAGTTGTAGAATCTGTGTGATTGGGAAAGAACCATCCCAGATAATTCATTTTTGCTGAGAAATACAAGAAAATTATTGTATGGTTGATCGCGATTATCTCTTGAATGAGATGAATTTAATGCGGCTTTTATCTTCATCTTTTTAGTTATTTAGTTAGATGATAGAAGGATGAAGCGTGTAAATATAAAAACTTAACTAACATCAATTTGATCAAAAGTGTGATAATAGGTACTTAGGTTCGCTTACAGTTTTGCTTAGAAACTAAATTGAACTTTGAACACACATAATAATTTTTCCAGATTTGTAAATTCCGCCAATCTGTAGGTACTAAACCAACGTGATGGCTTACAACCTGTACCCCTGAGGCCCTCACATTGTGAAAGAGGACCTCTTTTCGGGTTTCCTCTTTCGAGAGGAGTTTCGTTTGGTCCGGTTGTTCTTGGGTAATTGGTGTTCTTTGTTTATGGTACTAAATTAGCAAATGAGCAGGCAGCACCATCCTTACGCTGCCGCCCATCACAACTGAGACCAACCTAGAACAAGAAACAAGGGTATCGTTCTAGTTTGTTCCCGGAAGCGTTGCTACTTGCTAAAGAGCTGATATAGTCATCTCTAAAAAAAGTGTAAGAATCGAGGAGCACTAATATAACGTAGCCCACGGAGTATAACGATAAATGCTCTTACTACGGATATTTCTATCAAATCTTAAATAGGTACGTACGGTGTTGCGTGAATTGTATATGGTTTGTATGCACAGTGAAATAATTCGGAACAAACGAACCATCGATAAGTAACCGATGGATGGATTTGCGAGGCGGCTGCCATTGTCGTAAGTATCTGTCGATGCTGAATTTACATACAACGTGCGCAGCCATAGATTGAAGAATATTTTGTAGACGTAGAAGTGGCGTACATGTCAGTTGAAGCTTTATTCCAATATCAATAGATAATAATCAAATAAGGATCAGGAAATAAAATACCAAAATTCATAGCTGATCAGGTGTCTGCTTATGGCATGAAGCTTATGGACATTTAATTAAATAAAAAAATGTGAATGCCACTATGTAAAAGTTTATTTTTTCACATAGCGCAAAGATTTACCTTTCAGAAAAAAATGTTCATTAATTAAATAAAAGTTAAATAAAAATTCGGGGGCTCAAAGAAACCAGTATTAAGCGGCCGTAAGCGCTCTTCTTATACTGTGTGCGTGACCTGTCTAATCATTCTTAATGCCACCAATGTTGATTTAGGGTGTGCACTGACAACAGGGCTGTCGTAATTCCGAGTTGTTATCGACTTTGTTATGCTTATTTATCGATGCTTGAGCAAATACTCGGTCCAAGGTGTTCTTTTTAGCGCTTAATGAGGAAGATTTAAGGATAACGGATGTAGCAATGGAAGATGAGCATATAACTTACGTATGAAATTAACAAACGATTAATTTATGACCCGAGACGTCGTGTGCAGCGTACATTGTTTGGTTATATTTCGAGATATCGAGTTTTTAATCGTGTGGAGTTGATGTTTGATTTTACCGATAGATACTGACCGACCGACTTAAAGAAAATAATTTGTAATTGTTATCATCGTAATTTGCATTTACTCGTATGTTTATGTTGTATAAGCGACAATCCAGATGAACTGATGATTTCATTGGTTACCGTCAGCCAAAAGCACGAAAGGTGCACTGCTGGAAAGGAAACGTGAGACCAGGTGCTCAAGTAAGCTAATTTATAAATGATTGAATTACATCATTACATATAAATGTATTGACAATTTTTTTATTCACTCTGCTACTATCAATCAGCATACTTGGAGCTCTGATGACATGCCATTTTATTAATAGATTTATCTCATATCTTATATTTTTGTTTTACGGTTCCATGTGTTGTCAGCTCACATAAAAATATAGTTTCGACATTAGGTATATTAGGTAGATGGGATTTTTAGAAAGTTAAAATGGATTTTAAAGTTTATAGTATTTTACCATTATTCGTCGTGAAAACACCTGAATTTATTTATATCTGAGTATTCTGAGTGCCTAATACAAGACTGTATATTATTACAGATGTGGCGCTATAAAACTGTCAGTTTGCCTGTTAGTCTAACTGCGGTGGTAATCGCGTGATAGTTCAGTCAGTACGAACCGTGTCAACCTACAGGATACTAAACTTGTCTAGATTGGCATTTTGTTACCTTTGATTATATACACGGTCTAGATTCCGCAATCGGCTCTACCGAACGGCTCCTATAAAGTCCAACAAATTTGTTAGACTTGCTTGACACGTAGGTCAGTGTCATTTGTGTTGCTTAGCGACAAAGTGCTCCCGAAAAAACATAAATTATGCCGGTTTGTGCAATGAAATTGTTTCGCAATTATGTGGAAAAACCTTGTAATAACAAAAAGATTACTCTTCATAAGTAAGCTTCTTAAATAAATCACAAAGTTTAAAGAAAACATGATTTTTTATTTCGTTATATTCTGATTAGCGAGTGTTGCCTGTTTATTACTAGGGGATTCGCCGAATTTACGGGAGATAAATTACAAATAAGTATTAAATTATAAAATCCTGTAAATAAAGTTAACCTAATAAGTTAATACCATAGATTTATTATATAAACGTCAGTGTATGCTACATCTATGTTAATACTAATTAGGTAAAGTTTATTTATATTAATATATTAAGTTATGTTTATTTAAACACGACAGTATTTATTTCATCAAAAAATTGACTTTATTATGCATTCCGTCTTAGGGCGCATTCATGTAGAACGCTGGTTACCGACGCTGATCTGCCAGCGCTTATCGGTACTGGTCCGTCGAGATAACCTCCACATAAAGCAAGCTTGTATAAGCAGGAGCTGGCTGACAGTCTCTCTACTTGAATGCGCCCTTAGGCAGCATTATCCCGACTCGCATGTTTTGGTCGGCGTCGGCTACTAGTGTAAAACCGAATGCACCTGAGGCTTCTGAGTACGTAATTAAGGACTATAAAAGTGGGTGATATGGCAACAATGCAACATCGTCCTCTGGTTATGAACTGATATCTCTTAAAATAATGAGTCAGTTTGTCGGTCATACCTACTTATTTTAAAAATATTGGAGATTATTGTCAACTTCATCAAAAAAGCCTGTTAAAATTTAATAAAGAAAAATATTTGCAAATAAGATGTCACATATTATATTTAGAGATCAGACATCGTGGCCTAGCAATAAAAGTGTTCCAAAAACAAACACAAAGAGATGAGTGTTGAAATCTATTTACTTATTATTTCCTTTTTCCCATTTACTTTTTATTATTTTCTGTCATTTTGAGTACATATATTATTTAGTTTACCCCTTAGAATAATTATAATATTATTCTAAGGTTTACCCTAATGTTTTTCCTTTGGTATTCTTCGACAAGTCCTTGAGTTCCTGATGTCCTGAGCTGCGCTACACCATAAAATAGAAATAAACAATAATTTCAATTCCTGTCATGTTTTTTAATTTTTTAATACCAGTTACTTTATTATTTTTTCTACTTTTTGTAGAATTTTATTAATTTACATAAAATAAAATAAATATAAGACTAATACAAAACAATAACTTTTTAACCTATTCTGTTCAACCTTAATTTGCAAAGATCATAGGGAAAAAGTAGGTATGTGAACAATTTGAAGTAGGCATCCCTTACACACGCACACCTTGACAGTGCACTTACAATAAGTACACGAGCGGTACTCACACATGTCGGAAAACTGAGGACGTTTTTTGAGTGACATTTTGTTTGAATTGCGGAATCTAGACGTGTATATAATCAAAGTTTGTTACGTTAAACGAATTATAATTCCACACCATTGTACAATAATTTAAGAGAGGAATTTGATGTTTTAAGAGAGTAAACAAGTATGCAGCAGCACTCTTCCGTTAAGGTAGGTAACGAGCATGCATCACCACCCTTCCGCTGCCGCCCATCCCGCCCATGACAAGTGTGACCGATCTAGAACAAGACTCAATTTAGGGACTATGATGGTTAGTCCAGTTAACAGTGTTTTAGGCATCGTTCATAGTTCATACCAACGTATTGTCCGCCGCCGACTGTGAGTTATGCTTACTGTCAGCTATGTACGTGTAGGTACTCAGTTTGCGTATGATCGGTTCGGTGTGAAGGAAAAGTTGAATATTAGGTATATGGAAAAACAATAAACTGCGTAACGCGCGCTCACAGTCAGTGACCGACAATTCGTTTTGTACGAACAATCCCTTAGTGTTAGAATCCCATCTGGTTACGCTTCGCATAATCTAACTCAAAACAAATGTAAGTTATAACATCCAATGAAGTGGAAAGTTTATTTGTTGTAGTACGAAATGATCACACAATCACGGTGCCTCCCGTGGCACAAGTTATTAAACATAACATTCTAACCGTAAGTTTTACAGATAATTTAGTTGAACAAATTGTTGTAGAGCGGCGCAAGTTGTAAGCGAAAAGCGGTTGGGGTAATTTATTGTTGGTTCACACTTGGTGCTTTTATAATGCACTTACTTACGTACTTCAAGAACTAAAAGGTTCTTTACAGCGCGGGATTCATAGCTTGTTCACGTAGTTATTAGATAAATCTTGAGACGCGTGTTGTGTAATCGACCTTCTGTGTGTGTAATGTGTACTTGAAGTGATAAGTTATTTTGACGCTTTTTGACACATTTTGATTTTTTTACTGTCCACATTCACCATCGTCATCGTCATCGTCATCCACACGTCATCCATGCGCCAAAAGAACCTTGTAGGACTATATTTGTTAATTTTATCATCGTTAGTTCAAGTTGAGATTTAATTGGCATGTTACGAGCATTAATTTTAAGCACTTGCAGATAAAAGAAAGCATAGCGAAAAGGTAGGTGCAATAGTTTTATTTTTAAAGCTGTTTTCACAGTAACCAACTTATTTATACTTTATTTTTTTATTTATCCTACTTCCTACTAATATTATAAATGCGTAAGTTTGTAAGGATGTATGTGTGTGTGTGTGTGTGTGTTTGTTGCTCTTTCACGCAAAAACTACTGAACGGATTTTCATGAAACTTTGCAGTAATTTAGCTTAGACATCGGAATAACATAATTTGTTAAAATTTATAGAGATTTTTGAAGGGACTGGTTTTCCGAAGCGAAGCGAGGGCGGATTTACTAGTATTTTAATAAAAAATAACATTAAATCCAATAAAAGAGGTCCCTGTTTATGCACAAAAATTAAAGACACACATGTATACTAACACATTAGCTGAAGTTATATAATATCATCCGCGATCTCTCATCCCTTACACCGCGCAATATAGTAGATGCGCAAGCGCAACACAGCGGGACGCAGACTGACACGCGGTTAACCTTTGGATTGAGACGCACCGCCGTATAATAGCGGGTGAACCGTGCACAGGCTTGTAATTACATCATACAATATGTAATTGAAGCGTGTACTCGGTACTCGCGTGAACTGATTGCGACGGTAGGACGCGCGTGTGTGTTAAATAGAAAGAAAATCACACTTTCATAGCATACATTTATAGGTGGTAGATTAGGGTAGAATGTAGAGCTTTGGATTTGCTTGCATAACTGCACTTTGGAAAGAAAAGTAATAAATAAATAACGCTACACACGTACACACTCATAGCCCCCACACTAGAATTCCCTGTGTCGTGAGTGCCATGAACAACACACTAGACAAGGTCACACACCCAGACCGAGAACGGAAATTAAAACTCATTCAAATTGCTGAACCGCTGGGGATCGAACCCTGGAACTCAGAACAGCAATCCAGCGTGTTAACCATTGCGCAATTCTGGTCGTCAGATGAATGTTTAATCGATCATTTTTTGTTTATTATGCGTTTAAAACAATTTATCAATGTGTACCTACTGTAGATGATCGGTACACATATTATTACAAAGTGGTTTATCAAATTATTGATAAAAATGTAAAAGTGTGAATATTAACGCACAAATTATTTCTTATTTTACCATTACACTACCATTTATTTCGGCTTAGAATACTGACCTAGATAAGTGATAGAGGCTGGCTCTCCTGTTTGATGGTAGGATATTCGTAAGTTTTATTATTTAGGTACTACTGCCTATATGCACCAGTAGGTAGTACTAAACCGTAAATGTGGATATAATCCTATATCAATCTTACTGCGGTGGCTGTAATATTATAAAATAACCCATATTCAGTAAATAAAAAATTATTGTAAGAATTTAGGTCATTCATAAATATTTGTAGCAAGCAAGTTTTGAACTTTTGATAATAATTTCGCGCATACCGCTTGAGGAGACAAAAAAGTCATCTCTTCGTATGACCCAAATAACTAGAGCAGCCTAACACATAAATCATCTTTCGAATATTTATGAGTCATATGGGTGGTCAGGTAATCATACCATCTTATAACTGTAAGGTTACTTTTTTGGATTACTTTTAACTTTTACCATCCTCAATTTCCGTAGATTACTTGTGACGAATACATAGAATTTAGCACAATGGCAATAAAGTAGGAAAGTTATGATAAAATATTAAGTTATGAGAAAATTCATTTTTCTCATCACATATCGCATTAATAGATATCGATAATTAACAACCCAATATGTATCTATTAAAAAAGAAGACTAAAAAGAAACAGCGAGCATAAAGAAGAGACAGAAACAGACGGAAGAAAATTAAGAAGAATAATTTTGAAGATCGCGATAGAGTTGATACAATTCATTTGTCATTTTGAACTAGGTATTTCGTAACTTGTAATAAATCAACATAAAGGAAAGAGAAAAGAAAGAAATTATTCATCAGGTGTAATATCATTACCAAAGCATAATAACTATTACATTAAACCTATGCAACGAAGTTACTACAATAAAGCAATAAATAAAATATTTGCCTTAGGCTCTCAATAATGGATCATAAATAAATTTCCAACAGATTGACAAATTACTGTACCGTAAAGGGTACAATTATTGTGGTCAGTGAATTAGAATTTTATTGATGTTATAATTAACGAACCTATTCAATCTTTAAAATTAATTGTTGAATTAATTTTACTTGATTTATTCAGTTTGTCAACGGCAATAGAATTTGTGTCGTTTTTTATAATAAAACAATACACTGGTCAAATAGCAGGACTGAATTAAAAACGCGTCGGAAATAATTACCGTTCAATAAATTAATTATTAAAAAATATCTGGAGAAAAATAATTCAGTTTTTACTGTACCTATTGACTTATGTACCTAATTGTTATCATTCTGATTACGAAATAATTTTAAAGACACGAAGAGCTTATTAAACTATTGTGTACAATAAAGTGTAACAGATAAAATTAAAAAATGAACTTTGTCTTTATATGGAAGACACTTATGAAAATGTTATTACTATCCTTGAGATTATTTAATTATACAACAGATCCTATCACTTTCACTGCGAGTTTTATGCCGCTTATAAGACGTGGTTTAAACTATGTAGGTACATATTTGGGTGTGGTTTTCACGTAAGTAGTGTAGTAAATTCGAGGGAAGAGCGTTAAATAAAATGTTCTATCATTATAAATATAAATTGCTAACCACAATTTTAGTATAGTTGCGTTTTATAGCTACAGTTTATGAAAACATACACTCAAACTCAAAATCGTTTATTTCACGTAGGTATTTACAAATACGCTTGTGAATGTCATTATTTGATTCTACCATATTCATAGAGGCAACAAGCACGGATCAATTCCTAAACTATAAGCAGGTACAGCAAACAAAATGATACATAGAATCCAAACACTTATCCCTAACAAGGGACATTACGTTCCCATCACTAGCTGCAAAAGGAATAAAGGAATCGGAATTCCACACTCCGAGCCGTGACAAATCACTCGCAGATGACGTCACGGACGCATAATGCCTGCGCACGTGAGTTTTGGTTACTGCGAGTACACCTGCTGGTGCAAAAAGTATAAAAAATTAAAAGTTATTCGCCGCACTACCAGGACGTAATGTTTGTTATGAATTTAAATCCATATACGGACATAAGTATTGAAGTATTAACAAATTCAAGTAATCACATTACGAAATAAAGATAAGTTTACATAATTAAGACGCTATAATAGTGAGACAATTGTTTCTTCTTCTTACCCTACAACTATGCTTCAGGTCCTATATTTTGCCACTCTTATATTTTTCTAATTTTCTAATTAGTATTTCTTTCCCAATAAGTCGCCAGGAGGCTGTTTAAGATCGCCACTACCTAAGCGATAAGGCCACCATTTTGTATGTGCAGTAACTTATTGTTTTCAAATACCTATTGTCAGTGTACAAATAAACAAATTATTCGTACTCGTAAAACTAAGTGATGAAATTGTTTTCTACTCGTATTACAAAACATTACCCAGTAGTGAATAAAATCTTTATTCATGGTAAAAAAAAGAACGCGCTTATCTGTGATATCTACATGAATTTGAATAAATTATCTCATTTATAAATTAAAGTAGTAGAAATAGAGCAGTAGGTACCATTTTAGTTGCACTTAAGTGTACAAGCGTTGTGCTATGAGACTGAACATTCTGCCATTAGCCCGCGACAATATACTGTAAATTCTCCACTTACAAAATATAATTTCATATTAGGATTTCTCTCTCATGGATGAAGGCTGTTAAGCGAAAAATTCTATCATTATTAGGGTTTTTCTCACGTCACTAGCTAATCTAGTGGGTGCCATAGACATAAAGGGAAGCCATAGATAAGTGGTAGATTCTCTGCTCTTACTAAATCGACCGTGAAATGTTGTCTACGTGATCCGATCGCCAAAAGTATTGCGTGTTCCCACTTATTTTATTTACGCCTTTCATTAATAAGAGTGAAGTTAAAAAAATCCCATCCAGCTGTAAATGGATAAAACTCAGTTCAAAAGATAGTTGAAAATAAAATTGCAGAACTCCCATACTTGCGATATGTGAAAAAGATATTTCAAGCACAAAGGTCAAAAAATGGGTTTTCACGCTTTTCATCATTTGTCATACAACAAGTGGACTATAAAACAACACAAACAAACGGATAAGTAAGTACAATACGTTTATTTGGAGAGTTGGAGTTAAACGAGTTGACTGGGAATCCAACCCGGGACCTCTCGCTCTGCAAGGCAAACCAAAAGGCTGCAGAATGTATATTCCATGTTATTTATTCGCAACTAGTTACGAAGTGGTTGCGGTTTCAATGCTCGTTGTCATTTCGTCTCGCTATTTATTGTGTGACCACGAGACAATGAGATCCGTGGAAATATGTCGCATCGCTAGGGTGACCATCTGACCATACTCGTGTTTTAGTGTGGATAATCGGTGGGAAAAAGCATGTAACGGAATTAGGGTTAAAAAAGATGGGAAATTTTGAGAGGCAATTGATAATTTTTTTAATAAAGTCCATAGATTAACTTTTTAACGAACATTCTTGTTACATCTTTTCATTCAAACTCGTCACCAACATAAGAGAAATTGTGAAAAAATATTTTTAATTTATTTTTACTAATTCAACGTCCATAGTTTAAATAATAATAATAATAATAATAATAAATAACGCTTCACACTCATAGCCCCACACTAGGATTCCCTGTGTCGTGGGTGCCACACACAAGACAAGGACACACACCCAAACCGAGAATGGAAATTCAAACTCATCATTCAAATTTCCGCCTCGCTGGGAATCGAACCCAGGACCCTCGGAACAGCGATCCGGCGTGTTAACCATTGCGCCATCCGGGTCGTGTGTAACTAAAGACAATACTAACAAAATATGAACAGATTACAATTTTTATAAACTACGTCAAAGCGAATCAACTGATGGTATCATTACTATCATTCCTGTCGCCCGTGGAAAATCACAAACAGCATAATCATCACGGATGAGATACTAATCAAAATGGAAGTGGGTGATCCGCAAAATTATTATTAATATTTGAACAAGTAAGTATTACTTGTAATTCACACTTCTAAATACTACATTTTCATATCGTATGAAGATCAATAAAATTATAAATGGGACGTCCCAAGCCGACCACAACACATGGTGTACCTACTGAACATCGCACATGATTATCCGAATGACGCCAATCATCTCGATTCCAATTCGAACGTGTCTCGATTTGATGTCATGTGGTAATTTCACTCCTTGTTCTAGAACGAAACTACGAGATTGCCGATAAAATTGTTATTTTTATTGAATTCTTTAGTTGTTCTAAATGCACGTTACTTCAAGCAATCTTAAGTCGATTTAAGGAATATTAAGTTAGCCTAGCCTCTAGTATCGTTTATGAATTAATTAAGTGTTTTAATGATCTTAAGTAGCAATATTATGGACGATGGACTTGATATCATCATTATTGCAACTCATAACTATCCCATCGTGGGGTTCAGATCTCCTCTCAAAATGAGAGAGAGATATCATTAATCTACCACGCTGGTGTACCGCACTATCAAAATGGATGGAGCCGTTTAAATCCCCAATTCGACAAAAAAGGTATCGTTTAAGGGATCTTTCATTGGTTAAGGGCTATGTTACCTCTAGAGGTCATGCAATCTGGCCAACCAAGAAGCAGCAAAGTCGCTTTTCACCTCACTCTCCAGCTCATTAAAAAAATGTCCGCATCAGAACTTCAAACCCGGAACTCTTCTATAAACACGTCATTATAACTGAATAATATGCTTTCAATTCTGCACCCCAGATATGGTGATTGATAGACTGCCCCGACGACAATAATATCTGATACAGTCCTAGCAGAATGTGGTTCGAGATAAACCATGGTGCATTTCTAGTTATGGGATATCTAAATTATGCTGCGATTATAGTCACCAGGTTACTGGATTTTTCAGGAATTGTCTAGATTTTTGACCATCTAGCTTTTGAATTTGTCTTTTTATCCGTCCGAATGTTAAAAAACTGGATGCAGAGTAAAAATTACTTAAGCATTCGATAAGTTTTTTTTTAATTAACCAAAAATATTATCTATCCTTGTTAATTCTTTTTCAAATAAAAGTATCTACTTTGATTTAAAAATGATTTTGAAACTTATAGTACAATATATCCGCACTGTTTTAGTTTTTTTTTATATCCAACTAAGTGTGCACTTTTCAAATTTTAAGATGATTACCCTACGACGGTTTTTTTACAACATTCAGCTAATTGACCGGAGTTTTCTAATTTTATGGGTGCCCTTGCTACGATGTTGCGATTCTGGGCTCACTCCATAACAGATTGGTCGCTAGAAGTAATCTCGCGTGTCCAAATGTCTGACCTTATTACAATGTCAAGTTTTTACTGAAGATTTACAAATAAATACACACTTCCTCTTTTTATCATAAATCATTCACGCTGACTGCCATTCGCCTTTGGAATGCGCTCCCACAAGCTGTAAGAAAAGCTGACAACCTATTTTCCTTTAAAAAATCCCTTAAGAATCACTATCTTCTTTCCTAACTTACCTCTGTTACTTTTCCCTTCCTTTCCTTCACTCGTCTTTTGATCCTCTGATTTTCTGTGTCAATTGTGTGTGTGTATGTTTGTTATTTGATTATACTTCGTTTTTATATACATCATGTACGCCTATACCTGTTTACTTTTAATGGTGTCCTGATCCTCTTTTGGGTTGCCTGGAAGAAATCGCTTTAAAGCGATAAGGCCGCCCATTGTTTGTGATTCTTTCGTGTACTTTTGTATGTGTATTTTGTTTTTGGTGTACAAGCAATAAAGCGTTAAATAAATAAATAAATAAATAAATAAATATTTATAATACTCTCATATTCCCCGTAACGCGAATGATAAGACAGTATTATCATATTTCGACTTGTGGGTAAGGGTTAGGTACTATATGTGTAGATGAATATTTAAATGACAAAGACACATGGAATTGACCAGCTCTGCAGCCAGTTCCGCTATGGTTAGAGCATGTAATATAGGGTATTAAGTAATATTGTACTTTGTTTTTATTTAAAATATGTGCTGAGGAATATTTTTCGCCATTTTTTCTCCTTCAAAATGAAAAAGCACCTTTGCGAAATGGCGGAAAGCGGAAATCCTTCTAATGCTACTCACTCACAAGACTTGACCCGAACATAATACAAACACAAAGTAATTTATATTATACAAGTTGAATAAAAGCTTGTTGAAGTGAATATTTTATTGTATTTGCCCGATTTTCACAAAAATTCCAGAATAGCTCTGAAAATTAATGTACCTAACCGATAATCCGGGTTGAAGTTTATCAGCACATACACATTCAGACGTTGTTTTATGAAACTACCGTTACAATTAAAATTGTAAAACAAAATTAGCAAGAAGTTAACCCTTTTACAAATGTCTAGGAATCCATAGGTACATTATGCGGTCTTTTGAACCACGCGACGCTCTGTCTTAGTCTCCGTGACAGGATGTTCAGATAAAGACCTGTTCTGATGCCGCGATACCGAGTCCAGTGCTTATTCATAATTGATGACCTCGTGACAATAACGTCGGGGAGGAACTTTAAGGCTATTTGTCACCGGCCGGGACTACGATTGCAACATTGTCGCAATTGGCAACGTAATTAGCAGGTGGATAGAGCTAACCCGTGAGCAGTGAGGGTACCTATCTAGGCGGTCGATCTACGACTAAGTTTTACAAGTATAATTTGCGTATGTGAAAGAATCACAGTATCATGATTAAATGGATTGCTATGCGATTCTTGACAATAGATCTGTGGATTTTTATTTGGAACTAACTTTCCCCCCACTGTCCATTCCCCTACACTATCGAAATAACATGAATAACATGAATGCCAATTTTAAACTTCACGTATTCAGTTTTTCGGCTCAGCTTTGTCTGTTAGTCAGCCACTCAATAAGCAGGGGTGGTCTGGCTTCATGAGGGGCCCTCGGCCGAAACCAAATATGGGGCCCCATGCATGGCACAAAAATTACAAAATTACCCTTAGTCCTTAAATGGTACGTTGTAGCAAAAATGGTGTTTTGTAGCAAGATACATTCTATTAATAAATAATTGTTTTTTACAAAAAAAAAAACCGACTTCAACCTTGATAAGCAGAGATAACTCAAAAACTACTCGCCAGATGGCGCTCAATTCAACATGTAAGTGTAAAGATCTCGTCACTACAAATTAATCAAGCCCAAACACTAGATAACTGCAGTAAATCGTTGAGGAGTTCCCTCGACTGTCTTTCGGCTTCATCAGATCGACTCCAGACCTTCATGAAATGGTAGCGCTTTAATGTACTTATGATAACACGAACAAACATACTAGTTGTCCATACGATTTTCGAAAGTTCCCCTCGATTTCTCTAAGATGCCATCATCAGATCCTGGTGTCCTTATTAGGGGACTTCAATGCGCATATCTACTTTACAAAAAAAAAGAATTATCAAAATCGGCCCATAAACGACGAAAAAATCGCTGAACATAAAAAAAGCATATATACGGTCGAATTGAGAACCTCCTTCTTTTTTGAAGTCGGTTAAAAAGCTTATAAAATTCTCTGCAACTTTAGCTCCGTCCACTTTTTCAAAATTCCCAATCGTTTTTGAAGTAAAAAATTTACTGTTACACTAGCTGTTGTTCGGTCGCATGGAAGTGCTTTTGAATGAGGACTTCCCTTTTTACTTGTTAAGTTTTAATTTCCAAAAATACCATAAAATATCATTGCTTACATGCGTCAGTTGAGAAAGCTACCCAAAGTACTAAATGCAACAAACTGAAATTTGGCATGTATATGCTTTAGAGCGTGCTGCAGAGCACCAAGAAAGGATTTTTGAAAATTCCCCCATAAAGCTACAAAAATGACGATAAATCGAAATATACCATTTCTACAATGGAGTGGATAGGTTTCTCAAGTGACGCATGTGAACATAAAGAAAATATTTTAATTACGAATATCTAAAAAGTGTATAGAACGAAAGCTGTAGAGAATTTTACAAGCATAAATTTCTCCATATTTTTCGGTACAACGCACCATTTCTGATATATTGGCCTAAAACTCACCTTCCAGACGGCAAGACTTAGTATATTTTCACCCTAAGTACGCTGAATACATATTTTCTAAAAAAATCACTTAGGTTCCCGCTCACGCATTCTAGACCCTCTTGTCAGGCATACGTTGACCGGACTATTTGGTGAAGACATTTGCGCCCGATTGTGTATCTGGATATTAGTGATCGATGTAACTATGTAATTAATTCAAAATTAATTAATACAGTCTAGATACTTTGAAGAACATTTAAGTACTGTTGTCCATATTACGTTGCTTGAATATGTTTTGTTAGTAAAAAAAATACTCCTAGGAGGAGCGATTTGGGGGCCCCCATATCCCCGGGGCCCTCGGCGATCGCCGACTAGCCGACCTGGCCAGACCGCCCCTGTCAATAAGGGAAGAGTTTTATAATATTGATTGATTAAGATAGTACCTAAATGAATATACAGTTCCACCCTTCACTCATGATAGCTGGAACGGACATAGAATAAAAATCATATTAGGACTACGATAATTTAGTAAGCAGACCATTATTAAGAACATTAGATGGTCAGTTCGTTAGTACGTTAGTAGGTATGAGGACTACGAGTGGTTTAGGCACTATTAGTTAGTCCTTTTAGTTGTTTATTGTTGTTACTAATAGTCCAGGTAGTCATAGTTATTAAGAGTTTCGTTTTAATTTGGCACAGAAATCTTGAAAACTAAGACGATTGCCTTTAAAAGAGTAGGTATAATTTTACAGAATGGTCCACTAACAACTTAACTTAAAATAAAAATTTGTGCCACATCCAACAATTTGCAGACCTTATCGTCGCCCTACTATTTTTGTTTCGTTTAACGTTCCTGTAGTTAAATAGATAAGAAATGGATAAAAATGATATGTCAGTTACTATTATGATCAATTTAATAGTAACTAGCGCGCCCTTTTATATGATGGATGCGGTACATTGTGTCGCGGTCCCGTGTTTGATGCCCGCTGATATTGTCCGACGCTAATAATTGCTCTCATAGATCTTAATACCTACCAGTGGATAATATATTTTTACAAAAGTGATTATTTGTAGTGAATGAGTGCGTGTATCTATGTGAAAGTCGTAGTCACCTACTTCTCCTCTAGAATAAAACTCCTAGAACTACCTACCTATTGGGGTGTAAGAAGTTCGATCCATGTTGAGTTCAAGCCTACCTTGTTACTCAGACACCTTGCTGGAGAACGGCTTATCCTTTGCTAAATCATTAGGTAAATACCTGCCTGACTAGCTATCATACCATCCTTCCGTTAAAAATTAACTGTAAAAATGACATAAACTGCATTCTTACGTTACGATATTACGCATTCGGGCAAAAGGAGAAAGTTTTTTGAAACGGGCAGGCAGCACTACCCTTCCGCTGACCGACCCAAAACAAGACTCAAGAGCTTTGTCCTAAAATAGATGGCGCTGTAAGGCAATAAAAACAGGGAATCTGAGAAGTTTTGTTAAAAATACGCTTAGAAATATGCCTACATAAAAATATAATAAATTATCTACCTAAACCTGCCTTAAAAATCACTCTTTCTATTTTTGAAAACCGTATAAAAATCTGTTTCGTAGTTTTCGAATTTATCGCGTCCAGACAGATAGACAGACAGACAGAAAGACAGAAAACTGAACTTCTTTTTATAATACGTATAGATACAGGCAGTGACACTGACAACTTACAATCATGTCTTCACGTTTGTCGGCTGGTTGGCTTAAAACACAGTAAGTTAAACTAATACAGTTTACAGTTTTTACTCGTTCTATATCTAAGAGGCCGGTTGCCACTCTTCTCGGCGACATCTCTGATAAATTACATCCTTTCGATGCGAGTAATTAGTCCGTTTTTAATTAGCACTCCAAACGAAGATTTACAACGTCGGTTTAATATTGGTACCTACCTATACTTATAATGAGTCTGCAGGTTAAAATGTGGCTAGGAAGTGCTTAAATTATAATATCTTGATCTTAAATTAAGTATTTCTTCGAAATATGCTATGAGCTTATTTTAGCTTTATTTCACCACATCATGGACGAAACATTCAAGACCACGTACAAAACATAAAAGATATTGCTGAAAGCATTCTCTTAGACAGCGGGAAAACAGGAAGGCGGTGCGGTGCGACAGCATAAAACATACAATTTTATCAAGAAAACCTACAAAAATAAAAAAAATACGTACCCTTTATAAATATTATGTAACATACGTTCGTATAAAATTTAATAGTTTCTCTTGACTTCTCAGGGATTCCGTCGTCAATCCTAACTTGGTGGAGACCAGCTTAGGAGGACGCTCTTTAGAAAAAACATGGGACATACATAATTTCCACCATGCAGCCATGTGTCTATCCTATTCTAGTATAATATCTCTATGGTGGAGCCTAGTGCTGATAAATCTGCGGAAGCACCTGTCGAAGTCTGCGGAGGGATCCGCCGACGTGTATCGAGATCTAGAGAATATAAGCGATTGGTCGAGATAAGCAACTGGGCTAACAGTAGTTGGATGGGTGACGTTAGTGGTAAAGTTTGAGTGCTTCCGTCCTTTGCAGAGCATGTACCTACTATTATGTAGGAACCATAACATGCCATTCAGCCTTCGGACGGCATAAACATTTCCGACGCTTGGGTAGTCTACTGACCCTTCTACCAATCTACGCTGGAGCTGCGTGAATGAGTACCTAAGCTCAAGCTCCCAGGTGAGAGGAGAAACACATGCTGTGGTTAGCTTGCTCACATACTTAAATCTTAATTAATAAAATATAAGTAAGTACCTATGTTCGATGTTTATCATTTTGTATTTATTAGTTAAGTAACAGACGCTTTGGTGATATCTAAATAGATTCGACTGCAAGAGGCTGCAGCCTGCACCAGCCCAATCTTCACCACTGGTCCTACATGGAGTAGGAGTGTGTGTAGCGTCCTTGCCTTTGAATAGGTACCTTTGTATCAGACCTAAAGGGGACGCATTATTATGTTATAAGTAGATAGTGTATTTTGTTGTGATTCGTCGTTCGGACGCTACAAGACCCTCAAATCATACAATTACTATTGAGGTAGCCATTGAAGTTGACAAGGAAATTTTATCTGTTCTGTATTCTATTCATCTGTGTATTGTTTTTATCATTTTTTATCTGTTGCAAAAATTTAAATTCATTTTATGTATTAAGCACCATCTACAGAATTACCCGTAAACTATCGAAACGTGTACAAACTTACGTGACCAAATAACGCTTTCATTTTATATTTATTCTAGATGGCAGTAAGAGTACCGTTTTAGTTCACTGTGTAATTAACAGATGGCGCTTTTGACACGACAACCAACTAAAATAATATGATATTACAACTTACCACTAGATGTCGTGATTTCGCAAGTAAATGAATTATAATGATCGCCATTCGACAAAAGATGGCGCTATGTGTATTAAATTTCACCAAAGCATTTTGAATTAAAATGATGTTTTCACAAAATCTGTTAAAAAGTCTACTGAGCCTAGAATAAGTAATGTTTGTGCTTAGTATAATAATAGAAATATATTTTTTGGCTTATTTTACTATTGGAAATAAATAAGCCCTAAACTTCCATACCTCGTGGAGTGTATGCTACGGACGAAACACAAGACCTACACACACCTACTACACACCTACCAGAGTATCAGACCAAAAACAAAAAGGAACTACTTACAATTTTCACCGCGTCAACATTCTCATCCAGAACCATTCAAACGGCCGTCCGGCGTGATAACCATTAGCTGTAGGTATTAATTTAACCACTTAGATTTGTTTTAATTTTGAATTTAATTTTTTAATTCATTCCTTTTAATTCATGAGAGTCAACCACGCATGCTGTGGTCATCTGTAAATAAAAATACTTACATGTGACCATTTTTGTAAATCGTAGATAGTTTGCAGTACCTAAGACTAGTAGATAAACTATTTGTATCTACATGTAGGTAGGTACCTATTTTTGTGAATGATCCATAAATAAATCAATTAGTAAAGTTTATTTTAATATAAGACAGATATAATGATGTTTATTAAGTACTGTATGTACCTAATTTAGATTAGGCATGCTGTCTAGGTACCTATATGGGAATGTTACGGAACTCAGCCCGAAGCCATTTCAATCAAATCACACGGTTCCCAATCAAAGAGCTAGCTCACCAAGGACTTATGCCTAATAAGATGCTTTCGTAAACCTAAACCTACTATTGTCAGTGGTGAATATCTGAAATTACTTTGATTTCCACAGGTTTTTAATACCACTTAGCATTAACAATGACGTAAGGAAGTATGCTATTTTAAGTAAGCCATAGAAGTCCATCAATATACCTATGTAGGTAGGTACTGGTGGCGCTCCAGAAGTTGTTCGATTCCGTTATCAATACTGGAACTACCCCGGAAGCGTGGAGCAGAAGTGTAGTGATCCTGTTCTATAAAAAGGGCGATAAGGCCCTTTTGAAGAACTATAGGCCCATTGCACTTCTGAGCCACGTTTACAAGCTGTTTTCGAGGGTGCTCACTAACCGCATTGCACGCAGGCTTGACGACTTCCAGCCTCCCGAACAAGCAGGATTCCGAAAAGGCTACAGTACCATGGACCACATACATACGCTGCGGCAGATAATACAGAAGACCGAGGAGTATAATCTGCCGCTATGTGTTGCCTATGTGGACTACGAGAAAGCCTTCGATTCTATCGAGACCTGGGCGGTACTAAGTTCTCTCCAGCGGTGCCGGATTGACTATCGGTATATCGAGGTGTTAAAATGTTTATACGCATCAGCCACCATGTCCGTCAGAGTACACAACACAGTGACGAACCCTATCCAACTGCAGAGGGGTGTCAGGCAAGGGGATGTTTTGTCCCCAAAACTGTTCACCTCTGCGTTGGAAGATATGTTCAAGCTGTTGGAGTGGAAACGACGTGGCATTAACATCAATGGCGAATACATAACACATCTTCGATATGCCGACGACCTAGTCATTCTGGCGAGTTCCGTGGAAGAACTTAGTACTATGCTCGGGGACTTGAACAGCGCCTCACAACGGGTAGGTCTTAAGATGAACATGGACAAGACGAAAATCATGTCGAATGTCCATGTCACACCTGTACCGGTTGTTGTTGATGGCGCTGCTCTCGAAGTTGTTGACGAGTACGTTTACCTGGGACAAGTGATCCAAATGGGTAAGTCCAACTTCGAGAAAGAAGTCACTCGTAGAATCCAACTCGGATGGGCTGCGTTCGGGAAACTGCGTCATATCTTGTCGTCCAAAATACCTCAGTGCCTGAAGTCGAAGGTGTTCGAGCAGTGTGTGTTGCCAGTGATGACATACGGCTCCGAGACGTGGTGCTTCACTATTGGTCTGATGCACAAGCTCAGAGTCGCTCAGCGGGCTATGGAGAGGGCTATGCTCGGTATTTCTCTGCGTGATCGAATCAGAAATGATGAGATCCGTAGACGAACACGGTTAACCGACATAGCCCAGAGAATTAGCCGACTGAAGTGGCAATGGGCCGGCCATATAGTTCGGAGGACCGACAACCGTTGGGGAAGAAAGGTCCTCGAATGGAGACCACGTCTCGGAAAAAGGAGCATAGGACGCCCCCCGACCAGGTGGACTGACGACCTGATGAAGACGGCGGGCATCCGCTGGATTCAACGGGCTCAGGACCGGTTAGGGTGGCGCCAGTTAGGGGAGGCCTACGTCCAACAGTGGACATCAAAAGGCTGATGGATGGATGGATGGAGGTAGGTACCTACACAAAACATAGCCTCGTGCCTGCCAGTCTTCGTGCTTCGTCCGCGTAGATCTTTTTTTTTTTTTTCAATTTATCCCAATTTAACACCTACCTTTAGATGTAAAACAGCATTGCACGAAGGCGCTCATGCAGCTAGTGGCGACCCTGTGTCTGTCAGTCACTCAATACTGAAAAGAATGGTATTGGAAGAGTTTTATGTGTAAAAACACTCAGGATTGGATTGGCTCCAGTCTTCAGATGGTTGGCTCTGCCTTCCGGGGTCCCGAATTCGATTCCCGGCCGGGGCAGTTGGGTGAATGTAATGTTCTCGGGTTATAGTTAGTTGTTATGTATTATTTATTTGTGTGATATAATTCAACACATGGAATCCTAGTTCAGAGACATGAGTGAGTTAATGTTTGTTTATTACCGATGACACCGTTTTGCATCTCCTCCCCTTTGTCGTTCAATAGGTTCACACAGATTTACTTTGATGCCGCCTTGCTGACCTTGCTGTGGTCTACTTGCACGGCCGCTTACAGCGCCCCTACTATCTTGCTGAATCACTTTTACAATGAACACAATCAATGTCTTACTTACCGCTTGATCAACATACGTTTATCAACAAAGTCAAGCTTATAACCGTAACATAAGTACAGTGATATGTAGCGATATGATTTCATAACTAGATTAATTCCGAGTAAGTTTAATTTCCTCAACCTAAAGTCTACCAGGAGTACCCTCGCCCTTCGAGTGGCTCGAAATGAGCAGACCACTTAGACGAGACTCAGGAACACCACTCCACAATATTCGCTGAAAGATACTTTCGTTCGCCTCCTTTTACTTACGATTTTTATTCAGGGGATGTAAGTACCAATGTATACAATCATGGGTGCCTAATTAGATGGATTTTGAGATGACTGTTATGTCTGAGTATGAGGCTTTCAAGGGAAGACTGCTACGCAGTAGTTTTCCTAGTTTAACCTTGATTAAGCCTGCTCCAAAATATATTGAAAGTGTAAATATGATATCATTATCATATATCATGATGTCAATATGACCACCGGTCGTAGGCCACACTAACAGATTGATGTTTAAAAAGTGTCTTTAAATAATAAACAAGGAAATGATTAGCAGTTAATGCCAGGATTTTCGATGGATATTTTCTTTTTTTTCTTACTTTTTCTATTAGTTTATCTAACCGCAAAATTTAGGTAATATCTTCATAACCTCATAACCTTTTTTTATTTACCATACGAAGTTAAATATGAACTTATTAAACAACGACTATCTCATCTGATAAAAGTGAAGACGAAGTCGTTTTTAAAAATATTTAAATAAGTAGATTATCAAAATTATTCAGCTTTATTTACACTTAAACAAAACTCTAAGAACCAATTTACATAATTTTTTACTAATTATGTTATCATCGCATCGTTCTTATTTTACTTTATTTAATTTTGTGAGTCGTATATTTTGTCATATAATTAAAATGTAAACGCAAGAAGTTCAATGCAATTAAGTCCGTTGACCTAAAAGTTCAAAAGAGGTCATCTACAAAATATGACGCCATTTTTTATTTGAAAGAATAAATCATTCCATTTTCAATTAAGTAGCAAACAGAGACAATACAGGGACGAAAAAAGTCACATTGATGGGAAGTTTGACGCGCTGTCGTGTTTTTTGTCTGAAATAATTGAATAAATGAAAAATAAATGATGTTTTCTGATGAGGAAATAAAAGAAAACAGCCTCATGAGACCAGGCGACGAGGTCATAAGGTGATGCTCGATTATTTTTGAAGAAAACAAAAGGGTGATAAAGCCATATCGATTTCGTGTTTTTGTTAAAACAATTTTTTTTTTCTCAGCATTCGCGAAGTGTACTTGAGTGACAAGTATGACAAAAGGGAACTGGGTTTCGGCGGAGAATCTTTACTTTCGACTTCGGGGCGCAATGATGTAAGTGACTTTATTTATATTTATTTTATTACCATAAAATTTTCGATAAACAGATAAAATATAAAAACAGGTGCGGTTAGTGTAGGTACCTACGTCAAGAAACCATGTTTTAAAAAGTATAATATTTAATTTAAGTTGGCTGCTAAGGGAATGGCTCTCGGGTTATGGCCAATAATTAAATTGTTAAGTAACCAATAAGCAATCACAGTCTACTAGCGTCACCGCATATAATTGACCCAATTAAACTTCGAACGCGGTCAGTTGTTACATGATTGACCGAGGGCTATTAGACGATTTGGCTCACTCGACATTACATTAAGGCCATATTGGGAGCTTCTGCTCACTTCACATCAGTAGATTAGAGCAATATTTCCTTCCAGATCGAACCACCTCGAAGCTTCTTCCGCGATGGCTTCTTCCCCGAGGGTCTGGAGCCGCAGCAGGCCAGGTTCGCGTGGACGGAGGAGGACGGCAACATCGCGGCGCTGGTCTCCGAGCCAGGGTTCGGGACCACCGGCCAGACCACCTTCGGGAAGGATCTGGATATCGCGTTGAGGAGTGAGCTGAAGGTACCTAACTTATTTGACCGTTTCGTTTAATCTGTGTAGCTATGATTTTTAGATTACGAGTAGTTGGGAATGTCATGACAGCTGTTGCTATGTTGTGACATTTTGACAGTTTCTACGCAACTGTAATTGATAACTGTTGGAGTGGCAACTGAAGCGCTCATAGTTACCTACGTCGATTCATAGTACTAATCGACTGAGTTGAATAATTGCGAGCGCGGTCAGGAGTTGGATGGGTAACCGCTAATAGTGGCAAAAAAATCCTGTGCGCTACCGTGCTTCGGAGGTCACTTACGTTTAAACCCTCCAGAACAAGGAGGAGTACAATTAGACGATTAAACTAACTTACCTGTAAGTGATGTTCAATCGTAATTGTACGAAGCTCCTTGTTCTGGAGGGACTCCCACCCTCCCTCCATTTTATTAAAAATACCCCAATTTAAAGGGTTGTTCATGACTCTTTAAACTAATGACGTTTGACAGAGTGTTGACAGGTACGTTGGGAAGTGGCACAGAGTAAAAAACTTTTTTCTTTTAGCTTTGAATATGTGATAGTTTTGGCGATACATGGACGTAAACTACCCTTTCGTCGTTCACAGTTGTAATCGTTAGATCGCAACTTCCTTACTTCCACCAATTTACTTCTATGCTATGTTCTTTATAAGTCGTGCTGGGGGGCAATTAATTAAAGCCAGAAACAAAATTACGTTCTCAAAAAATCATGATGATGGATGGTGATCGAAATACGACTCTGGAGTCTATTTTTTGCTTACAGGAAGCGGATACATCTAGCTCCGTGATTCAGTACAACAACAGAAATGGGATGGTGTTCGCCCGGAAACCGTATGTGGAACAGCAAACCGTGTCTTCCACCTCCACAGGAAACCCAGGGACAAGTAAGCATTTAGAAGTTCATATTACATTAGTTCTTGAAAATGCGTCAATTTTGTTTCTAGTAGTAGGTATTTCAACTGAACAACCACCTTATAAATGAGAAGAGTCAATTCGTTCTCCACAATGCTGCTGCAGTGTAGATTAAGTTAATTTATTTTACAAGATACCTTCGCTGTTACCGACGTCTGTTAGCGACGGACACCATCTTACCATCCGATGATTCCTTCATTCGTTTACACAATATTAACATTTAAAAAATCTTAGTCTCCGATACCAGTTAAAAATAAAAATTTAACTAGGTATCACTTGTTCTCCGTAATTGTTGTCAAATATGCGTGAAGACCGCCATTTCGCACTTGATCGGCACGGTGGACCACGACCCGTTACCCTCACACTTGACGATGATAAAGAATTTGAGAAGTCAAATAATGACTGATAAAATCAGGTACGACCGCAGTCGGTGGCAAAGCGAAAGCTGCATGCAAAGTGGACAAGACTGACCCTCGCTCGCGGTTCCACTACGTCAAGTATGTGAAGAGACACGGACGGACCGTCAAACTTTGGGAGTGCGGAATATGTAAGTGACCAGTTTTCTTCTAATTTATATATAAGCAATTAATAAAGCTAATGGAGAAAATCTGTAAGTACTTACATTAAATGATTTTTGGAAAGTTTATTGCATGTAGGCTTCATTGCTTACATTGATAAAGTTTGTATCTTGGGTACCTACCTACAATTAACCAATTAACCATATTGCTTACTTTGCGCAATCACCGGTGATTTCAAAAATATTTTCTCTACAGCCCTTCGATGTCATATTCGATGTCAGATATAAGTAAGTATGCTAACGTGCAGTATTAATGCGTTGGGTATAATTCAAATTTCATATCCAGGCAGCAGAGAGTTCCAGCACCAATACACCCTGATGCGGCACCTGCCGACCCACACTGACGAGAGGAATTTCCACTGCGACGCGTGCGCCAAGAGCTTCCGCCAGCTGTCGACCCTCAGCCAGCACCGCGCCATACACTCTGCCGAGAGACCTTACGCCTGTGAGGTGAGAGGAGGAGTTTCCGATATGTGTAATGCCCCATAGATTCTTGGCGAGAAAAGGCCTGTCAAATGTGCCCGGTATCCGCTAATGCCACGAGTATCCAAGTGCATGAATTAAGGATGGTTAAAGGGCCTTGAGTGGAGACCAAGTCAGGGAAAAGGGTGTATAGTCTCCCACCAAGGAAACTCGCAAGTCCACCTGTCAGAGTGTCGCAGAGATATTTGCAGACGTTGAAAACTTTCTTTAATTCTCCAACAACCTTGAGGAAATGGGCAAATAATGAAGATGTTTTATAAAGTGTATCAGCCTAAGTGTACAAACTATATGAAACCTAATTGTATGAATTACCTACATGAATAACATGTAAATGTCTTCAATATTCAGGTGTGTAACAAAACATTCAACCGCGTGTCCACTCTGATCTCGCACCGCAAGACGCACTCCGACGAGAAGCCCTACAGGTGCCACTTGTGTCCCAAGGGATTCCATCAGAAAGGTACTCTTATCATACATATAACATATTATCTAATATCTGACCGTGTTGGAACGGCCTAGAAAACTGACACAAAACGCATGCCTGCAGATCAGGACATCGTAGAAATTTTTTTCGCTTATTTCCACAATTCCTTTTGTGGTTGTTATCAATATTATATAAGTCTTAACATTTTACAGGAAATCTACGTAACCATCTATTCACTCACACCAACGAGCGTCCCTACCGCTGCAACATCTGCTTGAAAGGCTTCAACCAACAGTCCAATTTAGTGTGTCACAAAAATAAGGTAAACATTCAAATAAATCGTAGCACTTCGCGAAAACATGTAGTTGCGTTAAGCCAAGATAACAGGCAGATTATTAAAGGCATCAAAATTGCCTAATTAGAGTCTCGTTAGACCAGAGTACAGTAAGAACTTTATTATGGATAGACGTTGCTTGCAATAACTTGCTGGTGTGCATCATGAATATGATGATTATTGGCTAAGTAGCCAAAAATGTGTGACACAAAAATATAAAAATTAACTTACATAATAAAAAACATTTTGCCTGCATTTGTTTTTTAAGGAAAAATGCAGTTAAAAATAAATTTTACATAAACTTAAGTGTCTTTACAAGTATTTTCTTATATTTGAGGCGCATCCTGACCAGAATAATCCTAACTCCCCGAAGGCCAGAATCGCTTCTCATCTCAATGTCCATGTGGCACCTGAACCTAAAACAGAAACTTCTACTTCTAGGTAAGTTTATCTTAATTAAGATGTGAGGCCTCCATCGTTTCGCAAAGGAGAGGAAAAATCAAAAAGAACTCTTTTATTTCGTAACGTTACCTGATCCCAATTAGAGATCAATAATAATTATAATTATTATTATTGCTTTGATTCATCTTAAGATCACCAAAACAAACCTTTCCTAGACAACAATCCGAGCAATGCGAGGTGACATCATCAATGGGTCCATACCTTCCTCCGCTCGAGAGCACCAGGTCTTGGACAAAGTCAACGCTCTGGGAGATGCCCAAGCCGATGGAAGGAGACCCTTGGAGCAGCGAGTGGGGAGCCATCAGCACAGGGGTCATAGTGGATGCGATCAAGACGTACCACATGGGTATTGCGTTGGCCACGAAGCAAACGCCATTCGCTCTGCTGAAGTCTGATAGTGGAATGCCTGTGCTTGTGAAGGTTGTTGATACCAGTCTGCCTGGTGGGAAACAGGTGAGTTTTATTTGTATTTCTTTACTTTCAGTCCATCCATCCATCTCAACCCATCGTGGCTCAATATTGAGCACTTGTCTCTCCTCGTGTCCTCTCAGAATGAGAAGACAAGGCATTGCCTTGGTATTTTCCTCGGTAAACTGTAGGCTCTTACTACCAATTGATATTTTAAAATATTTATTATTTTATTCAGATGCTAGTGCCCGCTACAGCTGAAGATTTGAAAGTAGGCGGAAAGATAGTGGTAAAAGATGAGGAGAAAACTCAGGTATGCAAGTCAAGCTGTTGTTTATCAAAGGCTAAATATGAAATTCTAGTGATATCGTGTTCAGGTTTCCAAAAAACATTGATGTGTCTAAGTTGTCTATGAACGCAATTGTTAACCATTACTCTATTTGGGTAGTCTTCATTCTACCAATCAAACCAGTAATCATTACAAAACAACTATTTACAATCCGCAACGCATACAGAACTTGGCGATACCGTCGGCATGCTCTAGTTCATAATCCATTTCATATCCAGAACGTGGCCCCCCCGTCTGGCGCGGTCCAGATCCGGGTGCCGGTGGTGGCCACGGTGGTCCCGCGGCTGCGGCCCGGCGGAAGGTTACAGCTGACTGTGGAGGAGCCGCACTACCACTACCACACCGCGCTCTCTACTGACTGTGAGTTGTTGATGTTGATGTTTTTGTGCTGCTAAGTGTATTGTTTTATTTTCAGTGACGATGTTAAGAAATTGTTTGTGTTTAGGTATGCAAGTTTATAGCGAGTTAAATAAAAAAGTACTGGAAAGAGAAGATTTCGGTTCAAGAGGTTTATCGTGGAAAAGGAGAGGGCAAAACAAACTCCTTAGTATATGTATGCAACCATGTGTATGAATAGTCCTATGCTACGCGGGAAACCAGTCGTGATGGGGGCCAGCTTAGGCCCCCACCATCCGAATATGTCGCCTCCAAGTCATTATCATATCGGTTTTAAACAGTGGAAATGAGTAATCAATGTTAAAGACTTTGAATTATGTTCTATAAGGTTCATAACAATTACAAAAAATATTCCGACACTTAATTTTGTAGATTTTTTTATATGGAGTCGTATGACAAGATTAGTGGAATTATTTTATTAGTGATTAAACATACCGTATACGTGTTTCTACCTGTAGGTATACAATGTGGGAGTTTGCAAAAGGAGAATCAATAGATTTTTTACAAGCTACTGCATTAAAAATTTTGGGCTTCATCGCCACTTACCATCAGGGGGATTGTCATCAAAGATTAACTTATCAGAAACACAAACCTTTTTATGTTTATTTATTTTATGTTTAGTGGGTGAAGTAAAGTTGGAGCCATGTTCTCCAAACGTGGATTCAGCTCCTCAACCGTCAGACTCTGAACAGTTGTCCAGACCTGGTCCATCTAATTATCAACGTGACATACATTCAGGTAACATTTTTTATTTCTTTTTTTTTTAAGTTGTTCATCTTCTCTGAGTGAAATTCTTATAGATACAGTGGACTCTCGATAATTTAAAACTCAAGAGAGTAAAATTTTAAATTATCTAGAGTTCAAAATAACAATCGTTTAAATAACCATGAGGGGGAGAGGGACACAAGTAAATAAGAGTTTGATCAAAATTAGTGCTTTATTATTTCTATTTCATCATACATACAAGGTTTGTTTGAACGCGCTAACCTCCGGAACTACTGGTTCGAATTGAAAAATTATTTTCGTGTTGAATAGTCCATTTATTGAGGAAGGCTGTAGGCTATATAATATGACATCACGCTACCACAAATAAGAGCGAAGCAGAAGTTTCCCGAATAATATTTTGTCAACTTCTCCATTTTTTCTGGACTTCTCTACCAGGCGCAGGCATATCCTCATCGTGCTCGCTGCCGCCGTCGCCGCCCTCGCCGCCGCTCGACCTCATCTCCATGGACCTCTTCGAGCCCATAGAGGGGATACCTATGGGTAATAATAACATCAGTTAGGGTTACACTGCAGATAATTTGAGTTATTTTGATATTCTGTCATTTTGACATTTTGGGTAACTTTGACGTTTTGAGTAAGTTTGACATTTTTGGTAACTTTAACATTTTGGAAAACTTTAACATTTTAGACAATTTTGACGTTCTGGGTAATATTTGACATTCTGGATGATTTTGGCAGTTTATGTGACAGACATTTTGAGAAGCCTAAAAACATTGGGTAACTTTGTGACCCCTACACTTCCCAAGGAACATGCGTGCCTTTCTGTTTTTAGCATTCAGTAGTTTTGGCTATGATTGTCTGTCAGTCACTCAGTAACGGAGGAGTTTTATTTAAATTGATTTGTGCACAGGTCCTCAGATAACCGCTGTGGATGAAGTCGACCGGGAACCTCCGTCTGATGACTCTGACATATTTATAGGGAACTTTGAGGTAAATATAATGTTTCGTATGAAATTTTAATTTTTTAATCGTTAGTGGTTTATTAATGCCGTTTCGATATTTATTTCATAGAAGAGAAGAAACGGCGAAAGAAATTTTACAGCCCGCAATATTTTTCATCTCATGATACATGATTTAATCTTTAATACGAATCTTTAATACGATTTGTGGCTTAAAACTCGAAAATCTGCTAGTGGATTGACTAAAACATTTTAATATAAGAGTTTTTTTTTGTTTATATCGGGTTATAATTTCATACCGTTTCTACGATCGTAGTTGCTACAGTACAGCTGCTACGGTAATTGTAACGGTTGCTACGATAATTTTAAGCCACAGTGAAACGCTAGTATAAAATTTGCATGGGTATACTTTGACCGATTTCTAAATTCTCTTTATTTATTATACTATTCGACAAATGAGGTGACGAGCCACCTAATGGTAAATGTTCACTTCCCCGTGGGCCTCAGTTACACTACTCACTCACTACTACTCACTACTCAGTGTACAATTATTTGTTGCAGGAAGGAATCCCGTTGTCTGATTCTGAGTAAGACAAGTCAATTTGGGTGAAGTTATTTTTTATTTTTCAGTATTTTTTTATTATAGAGGAGGCTATGAAGTGTTCGATTATTTTTATTTAGATTTAAGTAAAAACTAATGTTATTTTTTACTTTTGCATGTATTAATTTACTGAATATAATTTCTTAAAAGTAATAACGTGTTTAAATGGCTTAAAAATAAGTAATTATCTAATATAATGGTGAAGTCCTCACAGTCTAGGTTTTTGTCGATCTTTAATTGAATTGGATGAGTGACTGCTAGTGATAAAATGTCTTCAGCGCTTCCGTGCTTCAGAGGTTGTGAGGCTTGAGTCAACATAACTGACCCCACGTAGCGGTACAGTGTTAATTTTAGAACCTTAGAGGTTAGAAACGTTTTTTAGGGTTCCGTACCCAAAGGGTAAAACGGGACCCTATTGCTGAGACTTCGCTGTCCGTCCGTCCGTCCGTCCGTCCGTCCGTCTGTCACCAGGCTGTATCTCATGAACCGTAATAGTTACACAGTTGAAATTTTCACAGATGATGTATTTCTGTTGCCGCTACAACAGCAAATACTAAAACACTGAATAAAATAAATATTTAAGTCGAAATGTGGCTTCGACGCTCCAGCGATAAATTAGTTATCTTTCGGTCCAAGAGATGGCGTTGCTTGTGGCTAATATGTAGTCCGATGCTTTTAGTTACCTGTCGGTCCAAGAGATGACGTTGCTTGTGGCTAATATAAAAAAGGCCAGATTTTTTTGGCGTTTTATACATAATGGTACGGAACCCTTCGTGCGCGAGTCCAACTCGCACTTGGCCGGTTTTTTTCATTTTTTTTCAAAAACTGTTCGTCGCCGTGCGGGTGTGGCATCGTTGTAACCGAGATTCATCTCCCTACATCGCCTTACAAATCTTGCGTTTTGAGTGTTTAGTTTTCGTGTTTAGGCATGTTAGTGCTATTGAGTTTCAAATTAAAATTCGATAAAAAATACGCATCTCCGGGAAGAAAAATTGATGTCGGAGACTTCGCCTGGGTCCCTTCTATCCACCAAAATTCATTGCAACTCGAAACGCCGGATGCTGTTTTCTATTTATACCTAACCCGCTATCATAAACAAAAATATCGCATACCCACAAACAAAATCTCATCAACTTTACTATTTATAATTAGGTATATAGAACGGTAGTTGTAAAAAATAATATTTCGTAGGTAGTAATCAAGAAAAACCCTTAAACTACTGCCCCTTATTACGAGGAGGTCGCAAAAAGGCAATTTCCTGTAGTTTCTGAGAATAATATGGTATTATGATGTAGCGATGGCTCCTCTATTATATCGTTGTAATATCGCCGTCATATCGTATTGTTGTCGGCACGTGGACGGAAATACGGCCCTTTAGCGGCCCGGGCCAGTTTACAGGCGGTTCTCAACAGATGGCGTTAAGAGAAGTGAAACTAAAATTTTTACGAAGTAGATTTGGTTTAATAATAATTTTAATAACTGGCGCGATTTCTCTAAATTTATTTGAATAGGTTTAAAGACCAACGCAAACATTTCATGCACTAAGTTAGTTTTCCGTATTTATAGGATTAGGCTAAAAAGGCTTTTAACTTTTAACATCTGTTGAGGTTTTTTAATCTTAAATGGATTACTTTCGTCCAGGCCTATTGGATGTTAACGTCATATTTCATGAAACTGGGGGTACTTAAATCGACTACTAACAAAAAGCAGTAAAAATAGAGTCGTGTTCGTGTTAGTAGGTACGATGCGTATTCAAACATAGGTACTTATAAATTGACAATTTCCAATTCTTTTTTCAATTTATTGGCCTGGATCCTCTCTTGGTCTCATCTCTTCCCTTCTCTCGTCTCGTCACCTATCTCAATCATTTCTGAAATTAAATTCCTGGTTTAGTGTTATTTAGTTGGGTTGGGAGTAGGTATACTTATTTTACATTTGAGACAAACTCAAACGACTTTATTTTATCGACTTGCAATAGCAATACATTTACTAAAATATACTGAAGGACGTAGAGACGATATTCCAATCATTACTCTCACACAATGATTAATTTGCTAGTACATTTAAAATCCAGCGTACAACTATTATAAAGTAAAAAGTATTGTATTAAACAAGAGGGCCTCATTCCGACCACAATTTAAAATTTGCTCATCGGGATTTCATTCATCGTTGGCTCTCCATTGGGAACCAGCCAATTTACTAATGACGCTTCCACCATCACATTAACCACAGAAAATATAAAAAGAGACATAACATTAGCTTCCCGCTTTCTATTTAACAAGAATGCGACAATAAAACGCGAATTACGTCCGTCGAGTTTTTTACCAAAGGACAGCGCGTGGCGGACACGCGACACAAAATATTAAAACTGGTGTTAGATCTGACACGCGGCCTTTCCCACCAATAAATAGAGAAATCTTCTGACAGGCCTATTTCGTTAAATCCTTTAACGATGTTCAAGCTAAATTCAACTCTAATACTGCATCCTAAACTTCAATCCACCTTGACACATTTATCCGCGGTCAAAACTAATTTCGACTTTGCAATTACAACTTTATTCCGTTGTGTTTTAGTTTATATTAGATTGTGCGGTTGTGCACCATGTGTAGTAAAATTAGGGTTGTTCTGAATAGTCTAATACCGCCCCCGACGGTTATCGAATAATGCGTCGGCACGTGTAGGCGCATTTTTTATCGAATTTTTATTTCGGCGTGCGAACCCAAAGTGGCGTCTGGTGGTGAAGGCCGATTTCACGACAATGAGCAGTCCATGTGACCATGAGTGAGACTTCGATCTAATTAAAAAATGGTGTTCCTCTGAGTACCTACCTACAATTTTTTATTATCTATTGAACGTGGTTTGATCTTTTTTACCGTCTTATATAAAATTCAAGCTCTATTGAATTTCATAATTGACCATTCTCGTATAAATATTGTCTCAGGTCAAGGAAAAAACAGTAGAAAAACAACACACTAGACATTTAGGTACCTTCAAGATTCTAGCTTCTTTCTAGCATTCTCACTCACACAATTTTTAAATAACAAAAATTAAATTTATTTAAAATTTTAAACCACAAAATTATTGCAATTAAAAATCTACAAATATTTTAGTGTTAAGGATATATTGAACTTGATTAAAAGACTTTTCCAATGTTTACTTATTTTAGTAACAACCTAACAACTACATATTTTTGTCAACAATAAACTATCAATTCCATAAAATATCATTAAAACAAACAAGGGCTATAACTAATCCTCCTCAAGGGTGTGTCCCCTAAATATCATTTCATATTTTGATTATGATATCAATGTCACCCACTCTCGTTCATTTTTTATTTCCTTTGTCAGTTAATACACGTATTAAATCCATTAAAAGTCACGTGCCGATATTATACTATATTTCACACGTATAATACAATCGTTTTATTTGTTATAACTGCGTTTTTTATGTGTGTCACATTTAATTTCACTAATGATTCGGTAGCATTGTAGTTTTTGTTCGTCTAAAAATTATGGCAGTTTTTTGGCAATTTTCTTAGTTATAGCTTTAAAGCAACTGATGAGATCAAATAATAAGATTATGTATTTTTGGCGAAATGCCATAAAGTTTGAAGTAAGCAAGATACCAATGTGCTATTATTATAAACAAAAAACATACACAAATTATCACGAACATCTGTAAATTATTTTTACTTTATTTATTTGCCTAAAGAGCTCCTGTCTATTTATTTCAATATAAAAAGAATTATACACTCTTAAATAAGACACACACAGATGAAATGTGAGACTGGTATTTTATTAATAATCCTTTTCTTAATTACGCCATATAATTTCCATTAAACTTTTATTGTTTCAACGTTTATGTTCAATATCAACGTTTCATAGTAAATGTTCAATAATAAAACTCAGTAAAAGACAATACAAAACAGCAAGCTCATCCTTTTGCGAGTCTGTGAGCCGGTTGTGGCGTGCCGTCAAGCGCAGTGTCGCTGCCACGTGGCACGCGACGGCAACACGCGCCCGCCACTAGCGACATCGCGGATTTGCAACAGTTGCACGGACTAATGAGGTGTGACGTAGCTTATATTTGCTCGTAATTGGTACCGACAGTTTTACGATATAATAAAGAATTTAATGACATAATTACATATTATGATAAATTTTTGGTAAGCATTATATTTAAGTTCAATATAATTTTAGTGTCAATTAAATTATACCTAATATTAATAATAGGCACCTAATTTAAGTTCTCCGGCTGTGAGAGACATTTTTGATGTTTCAATGAGAACAAATTTTTTGAAATCTAACCTATTATAAGTAGGTTACGTACAAATCTTAAAAGCACTGAGTGATTTTAAAAACGCAAGAGGTTTTAACGGCATATAATTTGTTCTCAATAATAAAAAAAATTACAACGCCTGCGCGTAAGTCCTTACATACCTATATTTGAAGCAGTTTCCTGGGAAATTTAATTTTTGTAAATAAAAATAACTAAAGTCACTGTTGTTACTGTATGGGAAACCGTTTAATTATAGTGCTCGTGTTTACAGACAACGATGGCCTTTTACCATCAGGTGGCTCGTCTGCTTTTAAGTCAGACATTCAGGCTTACAAAACTTCAAATTACATTTTTTTTTCATAAAACGTTGATATTTATTGAGAGATATTCCCAGTACTTACTAAGTGTACCAATGTTATTTATTTCTGTTATCTATTTACCAAAGTACTATGTACCTACCTGCCCAAAGCATTTTACATAATATTTTTTTACAGAAATTATTTCTGTAAAAAATAAATTTTGAAAGTTGAGAACCGGAATAGCAGTGAAAATAGTTTAAACTTAACTCGCACAACAGATGGCGTTAGCAGTTCCTCGTAATGATTGAAAACATTTTTTTTTCTATAAACATAATGTAAATTTTACTTTCATGGCCCTTACTGAACTTTCATCTGTAACATAAAACTTTGAAGTCAAGTAGGTATTTATTAAAATTTAACAAAACAGGACAGTTTACGTTAAAACTTGACAAGAAAATTCTGCATTAGTAGATAATGTGTTGTTTTAGTAGCAGACAAGATGTTGTTAACGTCTCCTAGGATTTTTTTCAGGAAATATTGGTACTATATCATTACGTTAGTGACAACAGTTAAAAATCTTTGCACAAATCACTAACGCATACCTTCCCCAAGTGAGCACAATATCACTATCAAAAAGCCTTTTGTTACTGTACATTCCCCACCATCTTTTGTTTTAGAACACAACTAAAAAACAAAACAACAGACCAATCTAAAACAAAACTATTGGGATTGGAACTTAAAAATCAATTGTTGTGAACAGACTGAGAGATTACACCGCCATACATCACGCATGGCCAGAGAGGCAAATTGTTCGCTAACCTGATTACTACTGCTAGTTCCACATTGTCTTCACCCCTGCCGCCCCGCCCCGCCCCCTAGCTCCTCTCTTGAATATAGATTGATAAAGTGCAGTACAAGCCGTCTAATACGATTTGAAATGCTTGGAAGTTGTTGCTTGAGAATCGAGGTTCAGGAATCGTAGGTTTGTAAGTGGTTCCATTTCTGGTAATAAGAAGACCGTGAGTGGATATAGCCAGGTGGAGAAACGTTGTGAAGTTTTGAATAACAGTACCGCCTACATTTCGACGGCTTAAAAGTAACTCCTTTAATTCGATACTAAATAAATTAAGTGGGCACTTAAAAATAAAGTGTATGCATGTATCTTATAATTAGGTACTTATTTGTAACACGTAGAATTAATAAAATTCGATTGAATTTGTCTAAGTAAATTTCAGTAGAATCAAAATCAATGAAAAATTAAAATTATACTAAATATAAACTAGAAGAAGATACGTGAGGGATCTTTAAGAAATGAATGACCTACCTATGTATTAAATATTCATTCCCAAATTAAGTGAAGTTTGGAATAAAAGTATGAATATAAAAAGTCAGTTAACTTTTTTACAGTAAAGTATTTTAATTACCTACTGTTTTAAGTAAAATACCTACTCACTTACCTAATACATAAATAGGTACCTACCCTAAGTTGAAATTTTTTCCGCGTCACTATTCTACTAACACAAAACACTATATACCTATACCTACCTAAACACGGCATTACATAGGTACCTTTAAAATACGATGTCTATTCAATTACACAATAAAACGTATTCCGTTCGCAGCCAAACGCTATTATTTTCAATAAAATTATACCACAATGGGGTTTCTGGCTTAGATAACTCAATTCTGGTGCGGTTGGTGGATGGGGATGGAAATTTTCTTTTATTAAACAAAGAGGATTTATTGCATTTCTATTTTCATTTCGTTTTCTAGTCTCGGGAGACAGATTGGAATTGAACTGACTGCTATATAAAATAATAATTGTTCAAAAATGACATGTGGTTGCGATGTTAACTGTTTAATTAACGGTTAAATTAATTACTGATAACTCTTCGAATGGCGATAGGGCATGGTAATCGTCACGTCGTTTACCACTCACAATGCTATGAAATGAGGTCTTTCAAGATGCGATCCATGGGCACTTCCTTAGCCGGCAACTCGTTGCTGATCTCTCTGAAGTTTCTCATGTCCATATTGACTTTTCATCAGGTGATCTATCTGCTCTTTTGCCTGATTATGTTCCATATTCCTTTTTGTTCATATAATTTGTATAGAGCGTCAAATATGAAAGTTGGAATTACTTACTCGACATTAACTAATAGCTAAAAACATCGGTTAACCAAATAAAAAGTCGATCCATAAAAATCATATGTAATGTCATCAAAGTTAACTACATTCGCCCGGGGGACAATCAGACGGACAATGAGATCAAAATAAAAATCAAATTAGGTTGGTTATTGCATAAGGACCCCTGCGCGCCCTCAGTGCGTTAGCGGCGAGGGTTCTACTAATTATAATCGCCAAGTCGGGATATACCTACCGACGTTTTGTTTTAGTTTTCTTGCTTATTTATTTATCTTTATATATTAGAATAGCGACCCAACCTCGCTTCGCTCAACGTAAAATGAGGAATCTACATAGCCTAGCATAGTAAATTACATAATAATGTACATAAACGATTTATATGTACAAACTATTTATACGTATAAACCTTCCTTGAGACTTACTCTACCTAGTGGTGAAAACCGTATCAAAATCCGTTGCGTGGTTTAGAAGAAGAAAATTTAGAAAGGCACACAGACAGACAGAACACAGACCGACAGAATCGGAGGACGACTTTGTTGTATACTGTGTAGTTATATAAAAGCGAAAGGTCACTCATCACGAAATATCGAAAACAGCTTGACGTATATCGATGAAATTTGGCCCTAGTTTATAGTTAGAAGACATCCGCAAAGAACGAATTTTGTCGTATTCCATCCCGAAGAAGGTACTATGAGGGTGAAAGTTTGTGTGGGGGTGAAATCAGTTACGCGGGCCACGCTGAGGGGAACAGCTAGTGCTTAAATATTATTTAGTACACAACAATGTTATGTACTTTCTTAAAAAATATAAAAAGAAGTCCCTCGTTGCATCTGTCTATTTGCGATAAACACAAAATTTTGGGTTTGGTACATGTAATATTACTTAAGAAATATTCTCTTTAATTCAACATAATTACAGATGGTTGTCATTGGTGATGAATTGATGATGGTGATCATCAAAAATTGGTTTACCCATGAATGGCCCACTACTGAACACGGGTCTCCCCTCACAACTGCGAAGGCCTAATAAATAAGTAGGTACTGCACCACTGTGCACTATTTACATATAAAATAGAGCACACATTTCAACGAATAAAACATCTGAAATGTTTTGTATATCTCTGTATCTAACCTTTGTTTTAACAAACAAAAATCATCATTATACAGACATCCCATACACGACACTCGTGCCAAGAGCGAACAAATTAAAATTCAAAAAGTAAATCTCAAAAACTCTCGGAAAAACATATCTTTGTTATTTTAAAACAAGGCGCCTTTGTCCCGACAGTCACTCTGCCTCAAACGAAATATTCACATATGAGTAGGGTGGACATCCGTCTGGACTTTTTCTGGATACGTCCGGATTTTCAAATTTCATTGGCTTTATCGGTTTTTAATTTATTGGATTTATGAAATACTAAAAATATATTATTAAAGAAGTAGGTATTAGTTTCTATCGTACCTACATAGAATATCAAGCTTCAGTAATAATAATTAATTTTAATTGCACAGTTAACGCACATCCCGCATTTGTTTGATATCCGAAACGGATTCTCTTCTATGTTATGTTATGGCGAATTTAAGATTGATAAAGATTAATAACATATTTCAACTTATAATCTGCACATAATTAATAAAGTTACAGGTGCTTTGGGGTTTTTCATGAATTTTCTTTCAAACTGCTATGCATTTACTACTTCATGGTAATATATTTTTGTTCGGTTCAGCTTATCTCAAATTAATGGGACAACTTTTCATTTTAATTTGCTTTATTTTTTATTTATCTTCTTACTTAAATGGTTTTTCAATATCCCAGTTTTATGAATTTCAGAACGTTAATCCTACGTACGTGGAAAATCATCATATGAGATGCGACATCCAATTATATATCGTACCGTGTCGCAATAAAGGTCAGAATACTGTGTGAAAATTATATGTTGCAAAAGCTCTTGTTAAGACAATGTCATGCAAATGGACATTAATTTAATAAACAACTGTACAAAGGGTCCACCAAATATGACCAACTTGCTTACTCTCAGTATTTACACAATTCTATATTTGTATTTTACTGTACAATACATTATTATCCCACTGTTGGGCGTGGACCGTCATAAGGACAAGATACCTTTGAGAATATTATACGAACTATACCTACAGATCGTAATATTGTCGTCGGACTAGTACAGTCAGCGTCATATAGTACGTAGCAGTCATGATTACCAAATACTTGGAAACATTCATTATGACCATTAAGAACGGCTCAACCAAAGCGATCAAATTGTTCAGACCATCTACCGTGTACAAATATACCGGAGCACGCACAACACCGAATACTTGATAACACCCAAGTCGGCATTAATACCGTGACAACCACAACGCCACTGGTTGCCTAACAGCCAAAGTGTTCAAAAGTATGAAGCAACCAAAGTATTCAAAAATATGTAGCACCCAAGTAGCCAAAATTATAGCAACACAATATAATAAAAATGGACTTTAAATGACATGCGATAAAGTTCATTGTGCATCATTTCTTCCGATAAGTAAATTGATTAATTCAATGTCAAGTGCAAGTCATGTATGTCAAATGAAGTGGTGCTTCAATGCTTGCTTTGATATATTTAATACAAAAGCCATCACATCCATAGAGATATTACAATAGAGTGGGTGAGCCATCGCCCATTGCAATCGCCCCCGGTTAGAAAGAGAAACAACGACAACGGTAATTACCTATCTCTCTCCAATCCCGATGATCCAGAAAGAGAAAGGTGATTACTAAATATTTCATCTCTTTTTATCCCAGGTACGCTCTGTAGCCTCGCCAGAAAGAGAAAGGTGATTACTAAAGATTTCGTCTCTTTTTATCCAAAGGACGCTCTGAAGCCTGGCTTCTGCCCTCTATTGTAATATCTCTATGATCACATCGGATACAGTTATGCATCAATAGATATTATTTCAAACTTGCCTTAGTATTTTAAACTTGACATTGATTTGAATTATAGATATTGACATACAATGATAGATAATAGAACGACATGCCAATAACATTAGGTTTAGTTTATTGTAGTTTATTTTTCTAATGTTCCATATTTTTGAACGCTTTGAATGCTTGGATACCATTGACGAGATGACTGTAACTATGTTTATGGTGTTATGACTGACCCGATGTATATGACATTTTAAACGTCTCGGCCATTTGAGCGACTATATTGTTGTCAACAATAAGGAAACTTTGCTTGTACCGATATTATCGACTTTTTGGTTGCGTCTATTTATTTGAATACCCTGATTGTCTCTAACTATTTGACGCTGACTGTACCTAATAATACCAAAATTGCAACAATTATAATATTCTAAACGTTAAAGTTTTATTAATTTTGATAAATTTTTAAAAGACTCCTATCGATTTAAATGAAATGAAGACAACGATTATCGCACCATATAAATACCGTAATATAGAAAATACATCTCCATTTAAATTTTATGGAAGTTAAATTTTTGTTTTAGTGTAACCCTTTTTTATCCCTTTAGGGGAGGAATTTCCAAATATCCACTTTCAGTTCTCCTCTACCCTCCCCAAGAAACATGCATTCCAATCAGTACTTTCGACTGTGCGTTGTCTGTCGGTCAGGTCAATAGTAACGGAAAGTTTTATAATATTGATAACAACAATATACAATTTAAAAATATAGTTGTAAAATGGAAAATAAAGTTATTGAAACATACATTAAACACTTCAATTCACACGAATATAATACATATATCAGCTTTATCGGGTATATTATGGCATCTAACGTAAATATTTATGCTTATCGAGAATCCTGCGGAAGCTCTTGCAAATCAAATTCGCGAATCAATTTGCCTACTCCGCGTACAGAACAAATATTCAGGTAAAATGCAAAACATTGCGAGTGCAAAGATTATTTAAGGTCAGACATCATTCTTATCTTCTTTAATGCCTACCATACGTAACACATAATGAAAAGTATAAGTCATAACAAAGTCCATTTATTTGTGTTAGTTTCATAGTTTAAGTGTATGTATAGTGCCTGGGAATGGACTGGGAAGACTTTTTTAACATTAGTATGAACAGCTCCACATGCGTAGGAATTCTTAGTAAAATTAAGTATTTCTTAGCGTTACACAACTGAAAACAGGGACGACCCGAATGGTGCAATGGTTAACATGCCGGATTGCTGTTCCAAGGGATTTAGGTTAGATTCCCAGGGAAGCGGAAATTTTAATGACAAGTTTATAAATTTCCGTTCGCGGTCTAGGTGTGTGCCCTTATCTTGTGTGTTATCCATGACACCCACGGCACAAGGAATCCTAATGTGGGGGCTATGATTGTGTAGCGGTATTGATTATTATTATTTATATCGTCTTGAGTTTCATTATGAATTAAGCTCACAGTAACTTTTCCTAATAGGAAACACACTTATTCCATGGTACACATTTATTCCAACGAAAGTGTATCGCGCTTAGGTATTTAAATAAAAACGTGTGTACTGTACCAGTATTATTCTATGACATGGTGCCGTCTGGAGCGAGCAGGGAATCAGTTGAAGCCTAGATTTAGTAAATTTACTAAATTTTAAGTCTCAACCAGTTTGTTGGGGAGCGCTATGTAAATCTGTTCAGAGAGAACACGCACTGGGTGTGATTACTACTGCGTTCTTTACCCTAAAACGTTATGTTTCATTGAACACAAACCAGAATCAAACATTTGAGATTATCAGGCAGTAAAAAATATAATGAATGAAAATAATCATTAATAATAAAATTTTTCTTCAAATGGTATTAATTTATTTGTGCTCATATTTCTTCTTCTCGCTTAACATTTCAGGTTACTTCGCCTTACATCACCTCATTTACTACTTTCTGGATGTCTCTATTATTTTTAATTTTTTTATTCCTGTGTTTTTAAAATATTCAAATGATTAACAAACTTTCAATGCACTACCACTTACAACCGTTTCAATGACATTAAAATTTGGAATTTAAATAAGTTAATTTATGAAAAAAAATTACACGCGTTCTATACAATTAAAGTTACTTGATGTTACAATACATTTTTTACCTGTTCTAATATTTTTCCTTAGATGTTTTAAATATCTAGATTGAGCGTCGCCATACACTGAAAACAAAAAAAAACAAGGCAACATTAACAAGCATGTGTGAGTCCAGTCGATGTTTTACCCGTTCGTTTATTGTCTATGTGTGCGTAATGTGTGCGTAATTATATAAAAATTGTGGCCAACAATTGGCCACAATTTTTTGACACGTTTGCGCGGATTCGATCTTCCATCTAGATATTTAAAACATCTTTGTATTTTTCATATTTTTTTCAGTTCGTATATCCAGTGATAACGCCGCTTACATAACGTGAAGTGCGTAACAAAAAGTCTTGGATTCTCAGTGAATTGCCAACGAGGTTGTCAAGAAGGGTTGTGACATTTGGCCGTGGCGGGTTGTTTGAACAAAAGGGTTTTTTGGAGGGAAATCCAGATTGTCTCGTCGACAGTGATTGGATTACCCGATTTGAATTTCGATTTTGCGCCATACGATTACGAAAAAACGAAACGGGAAAGTCTGTAGGCTCATCTAAATAAACATTTACGTTATTTACCTACAGAAATAATAGCTTTATTTTAGTAATATAAATTATCAATAAGTACCTACTTATTGATCGCATGGCGCAATATCAAAATTCTAATGAGTTATTTAACATGCCTGTATTATCTGCCGATTAATAATAATTTACAGTTAGATTTGGGTGCGGACCCGTGCTCCACCTAGGTTCTCCACCTGGGTGGAGCACGGGACCTTATAAGGTCCCATGCTCCAACTGATGGCGTTAGTACAGTGAAACAGTAAATTGTTTTCCTTAAATATTTCCTGTCAAAACAAATCGAAGCGAGTGCGGGAGTCGTAGAAGACAATAAATTTGAACAGATCCATAAGTATTCTATTCACATAAATATCAGTTTATTATCCAGTGCACACGATAAATGTTTTAGACAGAATTTTAATGACAAAACAGATTGAAAACGAAACTTCTCATACTAATAACATCATCTTGTGCTATAACGTTGGAAGTAAGTGTACTTAGTAACTTAAATATTTTGTTACAATAATCTTAAATAAGTTCTGAAAACGTCAATAGATAGGTAAGGTCAGGTGGGGTAAGAGGGACGCTGGGGGAAGAGTAACAGTGACTCGTAAAAAGAAAACTATAATGCCCAGCTCTATGGTGACTACGTGGATAAAACAATATTAGGCGTAGTTCAAATATTCTTGGATAGATTGCGCTGGAACACAGCAAGTAAGCGAGCAAAAGAGAAAAAAAATATCAGATGTCAAGCTAAAAAAACCAAGACCTAGCGGCGTTCCTTGTTTAAGTTAATTTTAGTATTAAAAACATCAGTGTTGCGGTTTATTGCTATGGTAAGTGTATATATTACGTTTAATCTTTATTTTTTACGTATTACATTGTTTGTAACGTGTGTTTTTAGTGCTTTTTCGATGTCAATAATAACATAACCTTCAAAATGGCAAGCTGGGAAAGAGGAACGGCTATACCAGGTTAAGAGAAACATATGTTCCTCTTTTCCTGTTTCAGGGGTAACAAACATATTTAAAATCCGCTAAAATATAACACGTTCCGAAAATAGCCATGATTTGCTTTACTATTTATTTGTTACAGAAAAAAGCAAAATGCCTCGAGCTTACGTAAGAAAGACCGATAGAAGTTCTTACCCGAAAGAAAAACTATTAGAAGCAGTTAGGGCCGTTAAAAGTGGCGCCATTCATTTCTATTTTTAACCGACTTCAAAAAAAGGGAGGTTCTGAGTTTGATCTGTATGTATGTATGTGTATGATTTTGATGCAGTTTTCAGCATAGTATTTTTCAGACTTAGGAGAAGGTTTTAGGTATATAAGACGACTTAAAAAATGGAGTTTTGCACTTTTTAAAACGTGTTTTACGTATTGTCCGCCATAAGTTCGCATTTGGCTGAACCAATCTTAAAGTGGATTTCAGTACAGTAATTTTTAGAATTAGGAGAAGGTTTTTGGTAGCTTTACCGACTTAAAAAAATGGCGGTTCTTCTTTTTATTAATACAATCATTTAATAGCACAAAGAGTTTAGTACCTCTGACCTTACCTATATGTTCCTCTTACCCCAAATTTCGTTTTTGTTTGCTGTCATCCTAAAGAAGACCTTATTTAAAACGAGGCGAGGTTTAATTCCTTTTACTCAAAAAAATGTTTAAAACATGCTATGTTATACACTTAAAAACATAAGTTATTACTTAAAAATATCGAGTGTTCCTCTTACTCCAAATCTCGGGAAAGAGGAACATTTATAAGACCTAGCTTTGTTGCTAAATTGTGCCGTAATTACACGAAGAATTTAGTTCTGTGTCAAAACAAATGTAAGTATATTTCAAAACAGAAGATTTGTTTCTATTATTATCAAAGTAAATGTATAATTTTGATAGCTGAAGGCCAAAATATGAAAATACCAGTAAAGTATGTTTCTCTTACCCCACTTGACCCTATACTTATGTACTTATTTTTAATTGACACGGTCACTAAACTCCTTCTAAATCGTTCACCACTGGAACCGATCATTATTGCAACCCATAACTGTCTCACTGCTGGAAAGTCTCCTCCCCTAAAGAGAAAGTTAAGACCATAGTCCACCACGCTGGCCAACTGCGGATTGGCAAACTTCACACCTTGGTGTTTAACTGGAACGGATAGGTGGAGCTAGTATCAAGTTTTACTAACTCATTAACCAAAATAGACATCAAACTGCCATAGAAAAAGTTATTGCGGGGACCATTTCGTAATTGTATAAGTACCTTACGTAAGCTACATAGGTTAGATTACACATAGACTATACTACTAGATAGATTGATATAACTACCTATTAGAATTGATGATTAAACGAACTTACCAAAGTGACGTTCTATCATAATTATACGAATCCTCCGTCTGAAGAGATAAGATTACTTGTAGTAGGCATCCACGCACCAAGGAGGTCTGACACGATAGTTTAGAGAAACTAAAAAATAAGTAAAAACATATTATTTTGTAGCTATGGTAACCTGGAGATGACATATTCATTTAGTTCAGAGTTGCTTGTTTTGTTTTTTTTTTTTTTTTTTACAAATTCACCATTGGGTAACCTGAAAGGGAGGGAGGGAGCTTATCTCTTCAGACGGAGGATTCGTATAATTATGATAGAACGTCACTTTGGTAAGTTCGTTTAATCATCAATTATACTTACCTCCGTCTTCGAGATAAGATTACTTGTAGATCTTTAGAGCTGTGATATTTGTAAATAAAAACAACCAAGATTATGCTTATACAATTGGTTATATTAACGTAATGAGGAAACAAAACCAAAAAACAGCTTATCAGTACATAAAAAAAACAACCGAGTCTAATCCTCTCTCTTGAAAATAAAATGTTACATTCATAACACATGCAAACAAAAAATAGAAGAAAGATTAAAATGTTTAGCAACTTAATATGGACATGGCAAAATCATTGTTATTGTCCTCAATCAAAGCTCTTTTGTAAAAGCGAGCAAATGTAGAAGATGAATCCGACCAACCAGCAGTCCTGCGTATCATGTCAATATTAACACCATTTTTATGTGCTGTAGAAGAAGACGCATGTCTAGTTGAGTGAGCGGTAAATATATTTGTATTTACTCCACTTTTATTCAAAATTTCTTTTATCCATCGACTTATTGATTGGGAACAGACTGGTTTAAAAGGATTTTTATAACTGATAAACAATTCACAATGCTTTCGTATAGCTTGCGTTCTGTTTAAATATTCAACTAATGCTCCTGCTGGACATATTTCTGGCTTTTCTTTGAAGAAAGGCAATATTAAGTTAGGTTGCATTGCTCCAATTCGTGAAGTTTTGATAAGATCTGGTATTTTAATCGTTATTCTATTATTATCAATTATCTCAATATTTTCAACCTTAATTTTACTTAACGTTTGTACTCTGTGTGCCGTTACTAATGCTAATAATGTTGCATTTTTTTTAGCTAAATTTTTTATACTAATTTTATCATTAGGATACCAGCTTCCTAAAAAGTTTAAAACAACTGATGGGTTCCAGGTAACATTATATCGTGGTAAAGGTGGTCGAAGCCGGTAAAAACCCTTAAACAATCTAGTCACCCTGTCATCAGAACTTATTTTCGTACCCATAATTAAAGATAAAGCAGATCTATAACTATTTAAAGTACTGAACTGACTACCGGAATAAAATATTTCAGTAAGAAAAGATATTACATAGGGAACTGAAGCCTCATAAATATTAATATTATGATGATTACAAAATGCAAACCATTTTTTAAAAACAACACCGTATTGTTTAACAGAACTTTCCGATAAAGAAGCACACATGACGTCCAACGCACTGCGAGGGATCCCTCTTCGAATTAGCGCCGTGCGGATAACTTCGCGGCTACTAGCACTACTTTGTTCTGCAGCTGGCTGTTGGGAACAGACAACAAAACCTTGGTATTAGTCCCAAGCACGATCATGTCTTGGCATATATTTTGGAAAATAGGAAACCATGGTTGGGTGGGCCAATATGGAACAACAACTACGCCCTCAGCCCTATCGAAAATAATTTTCCGTAACGTCTTTAAAATCACGGAAACTGGTGGAAAAGCATAAAAATTTAACTTATTCCAACTTAAAGTAAAACAATTTATTGCTAAAGCTCCTGGATCTCTATGCCAAGAAATATAAGTGTCACATTTTGAATTTAATCTTGTGGCGAACAAATCTATATCGGGGTTTCCAAAATATTCCACGATCCTACTAAAAGCATTATCAGTCGGTTCCCATTCGATATCGAGGTGTGATCGTCTCGATTCCGCATCTGCTACCTCATTATCCTGGGAGCTGATGTAAGAGGCGTAGACAAAAATATTCCTGTCTTCGCACCATCTCCATAGCTTTTTAGTAAGATTAGTGAGATGCAGAAAGCGTACGCCACCCATTTTGTTTACGTACGAAATAGCTGTTGTATTATCTATGCGAAGCAATATCTGACAGTTACTTAAATTTCTTGCAAAAGTCTTTAAACCAAAATATGCAGCTAGTATCTCGAGATAATTTATATGCATCTGTTTTTCATCCTCACTCCATTTTCCATTAGCCTTGTCCTTACCACATGCCACCCCCCACCCTGTTTTGCTAGCATCAGAGAAAATTTCTAAACAATAAGAATCATTTCTTATTGGATTAACCGAAGTACTAATGTGCGCCAGCCACCATTCAAAGTCCCTTTTTAAATATTTAGGTATTTTCATGTAACTATCATAATCTTCAGTCTTTGTTAACGCTAAATATTTACACCGTTCGATGTTTTTGGTATATAACCAACCATATTGAATTGCAGGGCAGGATGAGGTAAGGAGACCAGCTAATCTAGCAAACTGACGTATTGTACAATCTTTTATTTGCATAACTTTTAATATCTCCTTTTTAACTAAAGTTCTCTTTTCATCAGTAAGAGCGATATGAAAATTCCTTGTGTCAATAATGAAACCTAAATATTTGCAAACTGTATTTGGTATCAAACAACTCTTCTCGTAATTAACTAAGAAACCCAATGATTCTAATATTGCTATTGTATGATTAACAATTTGTTGACAGCTATACTTTGATTCCGAAATTAAACATATATCATCTAAATAAATTGATGATATATATCCTAATGATCTTAGTAAGGACATTATTGGCTTCATCAGTTTTGTGAAAACTAGTGGAGCTGTATTAAGCCCAAAGGGCAAAACATTAAACTCATATAGTTTATTATTAGACGTAAAACGTAAATACTTTTTAAATTCATTATTAATAGGTAATAAGAAATAAAATATTACCTAAAAATGAATTTTTTGAAATTAATTTTAATGTTGTCCTTAAGTCTTCCATTTTGAAATGACTAGTTGAAACAAATTTATTCAATGATTTCAAATTTAGAATAAAGCGTTTTTTACCATTTGGTTTAGGTACTAGAAATACGCTAGAAAGGTATTGATTATTACATGGTGTACATTCAGATATAGCACCCAAATCTACCAAATCACGAATCGCAACTTGGAAATCATTGATTTCACTCGGAGAATAGTTTTTGCATGAAAACACAAAATCCTGTTTTGGGGTTCTAAAAAAAGGTATTTTATATCCATCACGAACCCAGGATAAAACAACGGCGTCGTTAGTAATCAAGGTCCATCTCTCATAAAAGGATGACAGCCGACCAGCGGAATAACCTACCTCGACTATCGGCGAGTCGACACACGCCCGCGCGAGCGCTGCGGCTGTGCTAACGGCAACTTCTGCTGTGGTAGTGCAGGTTTCTGCGGAGGTGCTTGGTAGCTGCGAGGTTGTTGCGTTGCTGATTTCCTCCCTACTCCCATCTGCCTCGTCAGTGGAAGCGGAGGTCTCGAGTTTAAAGGCCTGGGCTGATTAAATTTATTTTGATGGAATGATTTAGCTTGTGAAGCGGTCTTCATCTCAGCTCCGGATCTATTAATAGATTTTGCTGTTTTGATCATGTCAGCCACGTTTTCTCCAAATAAAAAAGTATCTATTTCAGTGGTAAACAAATGTTGACTAATCTCCTTCTTAATAGTAGATAATACAAAATTACGCCGAACGATGGAATCGTTGTATTGGGAATCACACAAAATCTTGCCCGCGTCCAATAAAAGCTTTATGATGTTAGTATCTTTGTGTTCGCTCGCAAAAATTGCTGTTAAGGCCTGACTTATGCAAGTTATAGCAACAGCTTGTTGATTTTGTCTAAATTCGATTGTTTTGTCCTTCTTTACTAAAATATCTGACATAGCAGCCTTTATTTCGGGATTCAATTTTGGACAACCAATTTTAAGACAATTTTCTGGCAATAAATATTTTTCAAGGATCTCCTGTTTTAACTCCTTCGACAAGCCCTTGGTAGAAATGTGCTCCCAACGAACAGCTAGATCAGCCTGAATCGGTGGACTATAGCTTTTTTTGTCAGTTGGGGTCTTTCCCAAAAGATCGAGTAAATCATCACCTAATGTAATTGGAACCTTAGATGATTCTGCAGACGTTGAGGGTGTCTCAGTGATAGATTCCGAAGGAAGAGGATTATCTGGCGAAGGCAACTGAATTTGCGTCGCATTATTAACGCTCTCAGTATCCGGCACATCCCTCAACTCCACCGGTTCATAATCTAAAATTAAATATATGTATATGTAACACCATACCTTGAAAGTATTATACTATCCTTCAAGGATAAACTTCGCTTTTAAGCGTTGCACTGGTATAAATAGACATAAGCTCTATGACCTATGCTCAGCAGTGGCGTAGTGAAGGTATTATCCCCAAGAGATAAACACATCACTCTTCTTAACAGTGTAATATATACAAAGGCGATAGTCCCTATAAACTATCCACAATGTACTTTTAGCGTGAAGGTAACACTCACTAATGAAGTGTACACAACACAAAAAACAACTGTTATTACTATTTCCAGTCCTGTATTTTATGTCATTTTTATACATAAGTTCCTAGTACGTACCATCTTGAAGTGACATATCAATATCAAAATTTGAATTCTCAGAAGATGAACTATAAGATCTTCGAGATCGTTTTACTATTTTTCTCTCCAATTTTTTTATTTTTCTTAGTAAATACTCGTCCCTGTCGACATTTTTACGCTTATATTTGGGCATTATATAAAAATGTATTCTGTAATTCTAAATAAAATTATATTTTATGCAAAATATGTGTCAAAACGACCGAGCACGAGAACACGAATGAATATGTCATCTCCAGGTTACCATAGCTACAAAATAATATGTTTTTACTTATTTTTTAGTTTCTCTAAACTATCGTGTCAGACCTCCTTGGTGCGTGGATGCCTACTACAAGTAATCTTATCTCGAAGACGGAGGTAAGTATAATAACATGCTGTAGATCAAAGTCTGCTCGGTTAATTTATATGTAGTTAAGTCTTATGTTTTTTGACAGCAAATACCATAAAAAATCAGAACCAAAAACATAACAAAAAAATGTATATAAAATAATGGCACATAACAATGCCGCACGCCTATTCCGCGCGCAATAATATAGCGCCCTATTCTGTAAAATTAAAAACGGATTCCGCATCGAAATCGTCGCGGATTCCGCACGAGCGGCGATCCAAAATGGAAACTTAACAGCCACGGTAAATAACCACAAATCACCGCTTCCTATCCCGGGGCGAGATTTAAATTCACGCGCGAATTTAGCCATCGGGTGATTGTGTGTTTCCATTGAACTTGTGCTTGCCTGATACAAAATGCTTTCAAAAAATCAAAATCGCTTCGGCACTGTAAAAAATATTGCATAGGTACCTACCCACTTAACCTAGAATAACAGTCGTAAGGTCGTAACAGTATGACTGTCGCAATCTGCCGTATTGACCCTAGGTTGGCCCAAGTCAGCTTTTATACATTTAGCGCTCTTAACGACACTTCTTTGCTTACGGACTCACACTACGGAATAGGTCAGCTCATCATGAGCCTCATGATGAGTACTCTGCCAACTTTTATCGCGGCGTGCTATTATATAATCAAAATATATTATGACGCGTTTGCGAAGAGGGAATGCAAACAGTAAATCACGTAATGATGTGAAAATTTTTAGAATACTAATTCCAGTAATTCGAAGAGAATAAACAGTGTGAAATGAAAGTCCTCGTCGCATTTTAAAATCAATACATAATTTGTACATAATAAATAACTAATCTACGCAGAATTGAATACGGCACGATTATTTGCAAGTTTCTTTGCTATTTTGAACATTAACGCTCCTGCAAGCAAGACTCGCATTTGGCATCCGATGAATATCTCGTGTCGTATCAGTCAGTGGAACCACAATACCTACACTTCCTATTCAACATACGGCCGTAACGCGTAACACGCAACACTGACTCAAAAAGACAGAGGGACTGAGCGATGACGTATTATTATTTTTAAATTCATACACGGTACGAATCCCATCCCATACGCTATTTCCTAACCCAAAACGATATTTCAAAGTAAAATGATCTTTATTTATTTTATACTAAGACTGTTAGTGAGTAAATTATGTAATAAATAAAATTGTAAGTTGTTTAATGATGTCATTGTTGCACTTGTGTTAACGCGGTCGGTGCATGTCGAATTGGCGGTTTTTACAATTTGAATTAGGAATCGAATTTCTTTAGTCGTAACTAATTCGAATATAGAATGCTTTGTTGTATTCATACAGGAATGAACATAATGATGGACCCAATAATTTTCATTCGTTTGAGAATACATAAGTAGATATTAATGACGCGTAGAAGTGTAAAATATTGAGAATAATCATACATTGTCCTTACTTCTGAATGTTTATGATGTAATCATCCAGCTGATGCCTAGAAATAAACGAAAAACTACTACAAAAACATTATTTTATATCTACGACGTGCGATTTAGAAATGTGTTTTAGAAAAAGCTAGAATTAAAATGATGATGATGAAATTATGGAAGAAATATACTGTTTAGTTCTGAATGTTTGTCTGTCTCCATTTTTTGGTTCGCATTCTAAGTATAATGTAATGGTGAGGTATGGCTATCATTAGTAAACCACAAAACGACTCTCGTAGCGTAGATATTTGTTTTGTGGTGCAAGCGTCAGCGCAGAGCCTTTAAAACATAGGTATATGTTCGACCTTAAATTTCTAGCATCTTAATTTGGTAGGCTCGGACCAACTAGTTTACTGGTCCGATTTGGAAGGTATGAGCTATGTCGGTGATTTGTTAGTATGAATAGAAACCAGGACACACCGAGAGATAGACAAAAAAAGTGTTTTAGTTGAGAAAACACAGACAAGCAAGTAAACACATGACACTGACCGATGTAACGCTTCGAGCATCAAAAAGCCTCTACATTTTATGGCTGAGGCATAATTGTCGCAATAACGACAACTTTAACGCACGAAATATGGCGAAAGCGTGAGACACTCCTGCTTCCTGCACCTATGCGACGAAGCCATTACCGCGGTTTCTAAGACCGCCCGCTGTTCACGGAAACGGTCTCGCACAATAGATGGCGCTGTTCCACACCACATCCGATCGGACTAATGTCGCGATTACGATTTAATGCGATCTAGAATAACGCTGCGGTTAATGACCGCGATTAATGGTGTTTGGAATATTGGTGTTAGAAAAATATAGGTTGTTCATGGGTTTTTGATTAAGTAGCTGTATTAATAGGTTGCAACTGGTCCCACTGTTGGGCACATGTCCGGTGTCCCAGTGTGAGCGGCATATGGCAAAGTCCACAACGCTGGCTCAGTGCAGACTGGAGGACTTCACACACCTTTGTGAAAATTTGGGAGAACTCTCATGTGTGGTTGATGTTTTTCTTCACCTTAGCAAGTGAAAATTAAATTCAGCCCCGGATCTTCATTTTTTTTTAGGCGGGGCAAAAACTGAAAAATGCCGCCCCGCCTAAGTACTTATGTTTATTTTCATCTTTATCATCCATATTATAATTCCAGCTATCAGATGTCCACAAATTGCTTGAAATATGGACAAAGCCTACTTAGGCCTTCCGGAAACAATGCATCCATCATTGTTCATAGTTTCTGATAAATCTTGGATCACGCACAAAAAATTGCATTTTTTGTCTTAGAAAATAAAAGCCAAGATCTTTTAACCCTTTCGCAATTAGCCAATTTCGCAATTAGCCAATTTTGTACCACATAGGGTCAACTCACACCGAGACGAGACGCGACACGACGCTGCGCGCAGTCTTTCAAAGAGCGGCTCAAAAAAGAACTTTATTTTCTACACGAAAAGATACACATTTCATTGTGAGAATTCAGAATACGTTGCTTCATGCAGCGCTGCGTCTCGTGACGCCTCGCGGCGTAGCGTGGTGCATCGCTACGCAGCCGTGCATCGTCGGTACGCGCGGCGTGCAAGAGCCGCGCTGCGCCTCCCAACGCCGCGCAACGCCGCGAGGCGCAGCCGAGGCCGCCGCCTTCCGTCCAGACTTCGTGGTGAATTGATGCGGTTCGGTCGAGTGTGCGAGTGAAAAAATGAAAATATAATGATAGACTGGGATCTTGGTATCAGTGTTCTATTCGGTTAGGTTAATAACCGAAATCTATCGGTTATTAACCCCCCTTAAAAAGGGTTAACAGTTTAAAAGGGTTACCGAATAATTCTGTTTTTTCATCAATCGGTTAACCTAAATAACCTTTAACAGAATAAAATATGTTAACAGAAACAATATGTTACGATACTCCTTTCGGTTAACCTTAAGTAAATTAAAAAGGGTTTCTGCATATACGGTTCAAATTTGCGCGTATCTTCTCTCGATGACAAGAACTGACAAGGCGGGAGTCGAGCGGTCGTCCGAGCAACGACGACGGTTACCGACATTCGTCCGATCGCGCGAGCCATGCCTGATGCAACTGTCTTTCATTTTTAACTGACTTCAAAAAAGAAGGTTCTCAATTCGACCGTATATATGCTTTTTTTATGTTTGTTCAGCGATTTTTTCGTCGTTTATGGGCCGATTTTGATAATTCTTTTTTTGTTGTAAAGTAGATATGCGCAGTGGGGTCTTTTTAAAAGGATCACCAGGATCTGATGATGGCATCTCGGAGAAATCGAGGGCAACTTTCGAAAATTGTAGGGACGACTAGTGTGTTTGTTAATGTTTTCATAAGTACATGAAAGCGCAACAATTTCATGAAGGTCTGGAGTCGATCTGATGAAGCCGAAAGACAGTCAAGGGAACTCCTCAACGACTTACTGCAGTTATCTAGTGTTTGGGCTTGATCAATTTGTAGTGACGAGAACTTTACACCTACTTGTTGAATTGAGCGCCATCTGGCGAGTAGTTTTTGAGTTATCTCTACTTGTCGAGGTTGAAGTCGGTTATTTTTTTAAAAAAAGCAATTATAATTAAGAGCTACGTATTGGATAAAAAGAAATGAAAGATTATTTGGTGGCAAACAATATTTCTTCAGTTATTATTGTTAAACATGGATATAGAAACTCAAGATTTGACCGTAACATACATACAAACATAAGTTTTAGCTTTAGCTTTTAGGTTTTTAAACGAAAAAAAAGTAACAGGATGAAACCCATTGGAAAAGAGGATATGGCAAAAATACAAGGAAAAATAATTTACGAGTGATTTGAGGTCGGGAAAGGGTGAGGGTGGGTTTTAAAGGTAAAAATTGGTTTATCGCAATTTTCGGAAAAACTACAAGTGCCATGAAAAAAGTTATAATGGCAAAGTTGTAGGTTGTAGGTAATAAAAAGACCTACAACTTTAGTATTGACATTTTTTTCACACAACCTCAAATTTATGCGAAAAATTCAAATAACTGAGTTTTTGGTTTTTCATATTTATCTTCTACAAAACATGTATTTTCACGAAATTTGGTGAAAACGCACACCGAGGTTTTTGAAAAAGCAAATATTTTGACGTAAGAATTTTCTGTTGAAAATTAGGGTGCTTTTTCGAAATTCAATTTAAATAAGGATATAAATAAAAATATTTTCAATAAAAATACAGTGTATTTGGGACATGTATTTGCCAAAATATTCTTCTGTTGTCTTATAAATTTAGGTTTACTCCGTGTCGATAACATGATAGTCTTCTTTTTTATTATTGATGTGGGTATCTAAAAACAGGCAAAGGGATATTTTAGTACGGTGGGCCAAGAAAGTTCTGTCCCAGTTTCCATTTACACACATCAAAAGTGTCTAGGGATCAAGCATTTTTATGCGGATTTCTTGAGATTGAGATGTGGCTTTCGTGGCTTTTCTGATGAGTCTCGTTTTGGTATGAGACCGGATACAAGACGTATACGACACTGGAGAACCCCTGGACGCCAACAGCGATTAAAATCCTGCCAGGAAGTCCATCCTTATAGTGGTGGAACCATCATGGTATGGGCGGGTATTTGGATCGGCGGAAGAACTGAGTTGATTTGGATCAGAGGCAACCTCAACCCTCAAATTTATGCTGAGACGATTGTATCAGACGTCATCGTTCCTCTACAAGTGCAAATCGGTCCCTTATTTCAGTTAATGCATGATAATGCACGACCGCACACCGCAAGAGTTGTAAGACAGACTCTCGCCGCAGCTAACATCAATGTCCTGCCCTGGCCTGCTCAGTCGCCAGACTTGAACCCGATTGAGCATGCATGGGATATGCTACAGAGAAGAGCTCTGCCGAATATGGAGGGTATCCAGTGGCAAGAAGACCTTTTTTTGTTGTTGCAACGAACATGGGCGGCCATTCCACAGCGTGATTTGGATGAACTCATTTTGAGTATGCCAAACCGATGTTCTTGTGTTGTTAGTGTTCGCGGTAGAAACACGGATTATTAATTGTTTAAGTTACCCAATAAAATTTTAAAGAAAACTGTTATTTCAGTCTTTTTTTCGAACTTTAATGTTAGTGGTTCAAATGTCAAAAATCCCTTTATTAGGAAAATGGCAAATTTCTTTATTAATGCAAAGGTGACTTGGTTTATCGTTACTGTGACAAACGAAAACACTTTATTTGATGAATCCTTAAAGAAAATTTTAATTAATATCAATCAGGAGAAAAGTTATTGCAAAAATATAAATGTTGATCCCTAGACACTTTTGATGTGTGTAGTTTTCTAGTCATCAAAAATTATGTTACGTGTCATGAGTACTGGTTTCGAGAAAATGCCAAAATGTACCACAAATACTTTATTGTAATCACCGATACACAATTTCACTACGAACACACCAAAACACTATGCACGTATTCGTAAACACAGTCGTCGATCACTGTATCGCCCGTAGAAATCACTTCACTTCTCGCTGGTATCGCTCGTAGGTATCGCTTTTTATTTTCTTCCCGGTTTTGCTTCCGAAAGTAGAATGCCACGCAGTCAACCGAGTGTCCCTTTTATACCACTCGCCCACAATTCATGTCATTCTAGAATGTTCAGGCAGTTGTTGGAATAAAGTTCTAGTATGTTCCTTACAATCGACTTTCGACCTTATGACTATTGTCGTAAGGTCGAAGCGTCGTGCGCGTACTGTCGAGACGGCCGCGCTCTATTATTCTATTGTTCTCTTGACATGTTTATGGCCCCTATTGTTTATTGTTTAGCGAGGTAGATACGCCAAGGTTGTCACAGTACTTATGAAAACATTAAGAAACACACTAGTCGTCCATACAATTTTCGAAAGTTCCTCTCGATTTCTCTGAGATGCCAACGTCAGATCCTGGTGTCCTTATCAGCGTACCCTACTGCGCATATCTACTTTACAACCAAAAAGAATTATCAAAATCAGCCCATAAACGACGAAAAAATTTATGAACAAACATAAAAAGCATATATGTATACGGTCGAACTGAGAACCCCTTTTTTGAAGTTGGTTAAAAATTATGTCAAATAAAGAACTTAGTTACATGACATATTCATTCTGATTAATAACCGAAAATCCGGGGTTAACAGTAAATACTAGTAAAGGTTAACCCATACGTTTCAGTAACATTTTAAACCTGTTAACAGAATCATTATATTACCGTTTTAATAGGTTAACAGATTAACAGGTTAACCGTTTTAACAGGTTAACAGATTAATAGGTTAACCGTTTATATCGGTTATCCTTTTAAATGGGTTTTCCGATCACTGCTTGGTATAATCTGACTTCCTGTAGAAGAGAAAGAGCACGTGGCGAATGAAGACACATTCCGCTGCGCCGCACGTCTTCTCGCTGCGTCGCGCGCGCGACGTCTCGCTGCGCAGCGAGGCGTCGTGTTGCCAACGATTTTACGATGCACCTCGCGCCATTGAGATGCGTCTCGCGGCGGCGCGCGGCGCAGCGCGAAATCACTGGCCTGGCTCAGGTTGCTCTTCGCACATCGATAAAGATGGTGAAGTTGGCACTGTAAAATCTTGATCCATTTGATCGAGTAAAGTGCCAGAAACATCCTCTAACTCAATATCAACTTCGGAAGTTGCAGCAGATACTGACGGGTTACCCCTCTGCGAAGCCAATTTTTCATATTATCTGCACATTGTTTTCCCTGCAACTCCTTATATTTAGCCTTTTTCCACTCCTCATAGATTTTTTCTTGGCACACTCATAATTACAACCTGTAAACAAAAATACCTAATGATACAGAAGACCGAGGATTATAATCAGCCGCTATGTGTTGCCTTTGTGGACTATGAGAAAGCCTTCGATTCTATCGAGACCTGGGCGGTACTAAATTCTCTCCAGTGGTGCCGAATCGACTACCGGTATATCGAGGTGTTGAAGTATTTATACACATCAGCCACTATATCCGTCAGAGTACACGACACAGCAACGAACCCCATTCAGCTGCAGAGAGGTGTCAGACAAGGGGACATTATATCCCCAAAACTGTTCACCACTGCGCTGGAAGACATGTTCAAGCTGATGGAGTGGAAACGACGTGGCATTAATATCAATGGCGAATACATCACATACCTGCGGTATGCCGACGATATAGTAATTTTGGCGAGATTCATGGAAGAACTTAGTACAATGCTCGGGGACTTGAACAGCGCCTTACAACGGGTGGGTCTTAAGATGAACATGGACAAGACGAAAATCATGTCGAATGCCCATGTCACGCCCGTACCGGTCGTTGTTGATGGCGCTGCACTCGAAGTTGTAGACGAATATATTTACCTGGGACAAGTGATCCAAATGGGTAAGTCAAACTTCGAGAAAGAAGTCACTCGTAGAATGCAACTCGGATGGGCTGCGTTCGGGAAATTACGTCACATCTTGTCGTCCAAAATACCTCAGTGCCTGAAGTCGAAGATGTTCGAGCAGTGTGTGTTGCCAGTGATGATATACAGCTCCGAGACGTGGTGCTTTACGATTGGTCTAATCCACAAGCTCAAAGTCGCGCAGCGGGCTATGGTGAGAGCTATGCTTGGTATTTCTCTACGTGATCGAATCAGAAATGGGGAGATCCGTAGACGAACGAGGGTAACCAACATAGCTCAAATAATTAGCCGGCTGAAGTGGCAATGGGCCGGCCATATAGCTGGAAGGACCGATAACCGTTGGGGAAGAAAGGCCCTCGAGTGGAGGCCCTGTCTCGGAAAAAGGAGCGTAGGACGCCCCCCGACCAGGTCTGACGACCTGAAGAGGACAGCGGGCATCCGCTGGCTTCAGAAGGCGCAGGACCGGTTAGAGTGACGCAAATTAGGGGAGGGCTATGTCCAGCAGTGGACGCAAAAACGCTGATGGATGGATGGGTGGATGGATTTAGGCATATTGTTTGGCTGAACCGATTTTGATACGGTTTTCAGTATCGTGTTTATCAGACTAAGGAGAAGGATTTAGGAATATTAACCGCGTTTAACTGAACCGATTTTTACTTTTCGGCGTTAAAGTCGGTTCTATTTTGCTAAAAGTTATGAACTATGCCTACGCGCGTCGCGAATAATAAAATGTTCGTGCAGCACGTCTCACTCCACGCTCAGGGTGTCGGTCAAGTTGATATGGGCATGAAATTCCTGTGCTTGTACTATTATTTATTCCGTGGTCAAAGTTAAATAAATGAAGAGTTGTCCATTGGTCCGTGAAGTGTGAATTTGGCCGCCCCCTGAATTTGCCGCCCGGGGCATGGGTCCCGGCTTGCCCCCCCCTAGATCCGGCCCTGATTAAATTCATACGTTTAGTTATACGCATTTTATTTTAAGGCATAGCGTTGTAAACCACCTTGATAGAATAAATGTATCTTCTTCTTCTTCTAGTTTCATTAAATAACCATTCCGGCGGCTGTCGCGTATACAACTGTGACCGACACAATCTAAATTAATGATTAAGGCTCAATCATTATTATGTTAATAGTGTCATGACCATGGTCCTGACTTAATTTGACTTGAACCCATAACCCATTAATGACCCAATACAGGATCCGGATCTCTTCTCGTAACAGTGGAAGCCTAGAGCATAGGTACTCTACCATGCTCCGGTGCAGATTGGTGGAAGACTTTGATATTGAAACTCAAAATATCATTCATAAAGCATGACTAATAGATACAATTAAGCACGACATATTAGATTTGAAATTAATACAGTTTCGTAAACATACTTTGTAATAGAAGAGCAGAAGTGGTGTAAGAAACTCCTCAGTACATTTTTAAAAATAACGGCACCATTTTGCATTTGGTCACTGTCATACGTCCATGTCATTCAACAAATAAATCTTTTTTACAAACCCATGAACAAATAAAAATACAAACCTTGCTTTTTATTTAAATAGGCAATGAATAGCCAACATTGTATTAGAGTAGGTACTTATTTAGTGTCTTGCAATAAGTGACACAGATGTTTGGCAGTCTGTATTTAGTTACATTTGCCGAGCACAGATGATACAATGGTGTTAACATAACGAGATGAACGCGAGCAAACACCCGCGCCGCTCTAGTTCATTAAGCAACAGTTTAAGATGTTAAATAAACATTCAAAATATTATTGAATAACTGGATGGTTTCATGCAATATGCACGGCGTTTTAATGCAGAATAATTTGTGTTGATTACAATAGTTCCATTTATGATAAGGAAAAGAATTTTGTTCTAAATCGACGTAATCTGCACTATGAAGAAAATCCAAGAAGTTCAATCAAGTGCTCGTTCACTAAGATTTTTTTCTAAATTGAAATGTCAAGTTGTAAAATAGCCATTTTCGTAAATAAATGCAATTTCATCGCAGTATTACTGTAATATCTATGCTCCTCCTTACTCTTTGCTTTTTAATAGTTATTTGAATTATTTTCTTACTCTGCTCACTATCTTCCTTGTTTGATTGTGAAAGAAAACAAATAGACATTAAATCTAGAGAATAACTATTTGGATAAAGATAAACAATTATATCTATTATAACTCCATATCGAACAAAGAAAATTACAATTTACAGCGAGTTTATTGACAGTTGACTATTACTACATGAATGATAACCTTTATTGCATAACGCCATCCAACCGTCCCCTGTAGATTAAGAACGCTAATCAGAGAGGGTGCAAACTACCCCAAGCGACCCCACATTCGCTACAACGAGGGCGAAGTGTTAAAAACACAATAAGATGTTGTATCCATCATAGATACTCTCCCAAAACGACGGTCCTAACAATATTGAACTCTATTACTATCAGAATAGAAGCCAATAAATCGAAATATTAACCCTGTAACTGCTAGGGTAATTTTGCTTTATGCCACTATAATTCGTAACGCCTTTAAAGTGTCATATCATTCATAGCCATACAAAATACATATTTTCAATTGCATCATTATATTTGAAGTTGCGAGGGAGTTTTGTTCAATGGGTTTTGTGACAGCGTTTTGAGTGTAATAAATATTGTGTGCATTGTAAGCGATACTGAATGATGAGGATCTATGGTGTTTTCACATTGATTGCAGACTTATTGCAGATGCTATGATATTAGTCTAGTTTAGGAGTTTTAAATTATGTCTCCTGCACAGGCCTGCACTGAATTTGGAACTAAGTCTGTCTAATTTTCAAATTATGTTTAATGAATCGGTGACAAAATTAAAAGATATAATGTTCAGAATGTATGGTAAAAGTACTGACATGATAAAATGATTTTGAATTTGGGTTAGGATGTAGTGGTCGGTAAAATAAAACATCGGCAATGAACTTGCATTGAATTTAGAGCTGTACCTACTTGTTTTTAATACTTACTTAAGTCTCCTTAACTATAAAAGACTACATTACAATCCATTAATGGGGCAATAGGTAAAGGCAAAGGCCTCTACTCATACTGTTTTCAATGTTCCAACTAATATTATAAATGCGAAAGTAGATCAAATTATCTGTCTGATTGGCTTTTAAGGAAATGTCACGAGATGACGTCTCAGAATCCTAATGTTTCCAGAATCCTATTGTTTTTAATTTATTAAGACAGTACCCTTGTTTAGTATATGTTTCGTTAATTTCCAACTCCCATGCAGGGAAAGTCGCAAACAAAAACTGTCGTATTCTGAAAAATTGCTTTAGGAATTTAACACTTCTGTAGATGTCTACATCTGCATCTTAACGCATAATACATATATGAAAATAATAGTAATTGACAATTTAGACAGGTTTATTTCTTCTTAACTCACCTAATTAGTGCGTTAAGGTGCTGGTGTAGTCGTGAAGTAATGAATAAATTACAGTCACAATCGCCCATGGAATAAACCATCGTAGCCAAGGCATTGTTGTGTTCCGGATAGGTGTGGAGCCGGTTACACTTTTTTAGAGGCGACCATCTCAGTCCTCAGGGGTAGCAACGCATCTGTGACCGAATTAGAACGAGACTCATTGAGTCTAGTTCTGGGTCGGTCACAGTTGTCATGGGCGGCAGCGGAAGTTGGTGCTGCATGCTCGTTTGCTATCTTAATTCCATAAAAAAACCGGCCAAATGCGAGTCGGACTCGCGTACGAAGGGTTCCGTACCATTATGTATAAAAACGCCAAAAAAATCTGGTCTTTTTTATAAAAGCCTCACTTAAATATTTAATTGTTTTATTGTAGCCACATATTACGCCCAACGCCATCTCTTCGTCCGAATGGTAACTAAACTTACGTCGAATGTATGGGCACTCATTTAAATATTTATTTTATTCTATTTTTTAGTATTTGTTGTTGTAGCGGCAACAGAAATACATCATCTGTGAAAATTTCAACTGTGTAACTATTACGGTTCATGAGATACAGCCTGGTGACAGACGGACGGACGGACGGACAGCGAAGTCTCAGTAATAGGGTCCCGTTTTACCCTTTGGGTACGGAACCCTAAAAAGAAGCAAATAAGAGAAAATAGAAAAGATAGAAAAGGGTTTATCATATAATACAAGGACAGACATGTTTGTTAATAATTACTTTGTTACTGAGGTCCATGGCGACGGAAAGGCGGAAATGGAAGTTGGATTTTCATACTCAACATACTCGTACCAAGGCACTAGTTTACCTTGTCAGAAATAACTCCGATGGCCCTAGGTCAATACAATAATAAATAAATAGTATAATTAATTAATCTATTACATAAATACCTCCGGTGGCCGGACCTTAATCAAGAATCTATCGCTAAACAGAAAGAGTGCTTTCCAACTAGGATACACCTACGGGTAAAAAAATCTTTGTAACAAAAACTAAGCTTAGTACTTCAACTAATCACAATACATAAATAGGTATACTGGAGCAATAATTTGAAGTAACATGCTCTGCCCCAAGTCCCACCCCGCACGAGACCGACCATTGTGATTTAAATTACCCCGGCGCATCCCGACGTTTGACACCCCCATTTGAATGACAATCGCGATTTATACTCGTATGCACTGAAGAATTCTCTAAATTTCAACATATTTTATATTGTGCAGTCGATTCGGGGAACTTTAAACGCTACGACCTACGTGTTTTCAAAGTTGGTTTACTGATTTATACTTAAACCACAAGCTTAAAATAATAATTTTTAATGCGGTGCTTTTTAAACCCTGACGCAAAAAGAGCCTGTCCGTCTATGTGTTTGTGTATGTTTGTGTCTGTCTCATTGTCAAACAGATTAACCGATTTCAATAAGGTTTTTTTTTCATTCGCAAGTCAGTTTCGATGCGGCGGTATGTTTGCTAGAAAACGTTTCAGGAGTTTGAAGAAAATTAGTTCTTTTCCAAAATTATGTAAGGCATTTTTGGCATTAAAATCATCCGTTATCAACACCATCTAGATATATTGTGTAGTGAACAATTATAATAGTTCATTTGATGGAGAAAAGCTAATTGACATTCATTTAATTATTGTTATATTATTTTATTATAGTTCACATTACGAGTATTATAGTTTACTAGACGGGGGCTTTACAAAATGTTGGAGTTTTTTTTTATAATTTTAATTTACAGTAATTCGTCAAATTGCCTCACAGTAGTAATACACTGACCCTGCGAGCAACAACTTGAATTATATTATTAAGACATGAGAATATATCCGTAATTAATGAAAGAATCGAATGATAAAGAAAGCACGGTGCATTGATTATTTGAACACTAAATAGTTTTTATTTTCATATTTTTCCTGCAACCTGCAATAGGTTTTAAATTTCTTTCAACAAGAAATGTCTACAGGTTTTTATAGGTATACGATTTTTTTACACAGTTTCTAGGTAGGCATTACATATGTACGTACCAGAATATTTGATATTAATATCAGCTGATACATCTACGCGGGTTTATAGGATCTTGAACTCTTGACAGACGGTCAGATAGACAGACAGATAACAAACCGATCCGCCAAAGGGTCCGTATTTTAGAAACTCCAAGAACTCTAAAATAATTATTTTTCTCTGTAAACAAGTGAACAAGTGATGATCCCTATTACTTTTATTTTCTGAGCATCAAATACTACTTTAAATTTCCATTCGAATATCCTTTACTAAATTGGTCATTATGAACTGCAGGATTTAAATCCCGATACTAGCATGTAATAGATGACGTCCGTCCGTCCATTAGAGACGTTCACTTCCGAGCTGACACGTGGCGGTTTTAAAATGTAGTTTGACGAGGAGGGTTGTTGAGTTGAACGATAGGGATAAATCAATGTTTGATGCTTCTCAAGAGCGAGATTCCCAAATCACACTCTGTAAATAAATAAGTAAGTAAATATGCTACAAGCTCAGCATCACACTATTCTATTCTAGGAATCCCTGTTTTGTGGGTGCCATCGCCAACACACAAAGGCTAGAACACTTAATAGGTGGTAGAACCTAGGTTTCTCTTGCCACGGTACTTGGTAGCTACTATTATTTTATTCATTTAAATTTTTCTTTCGCTTGAATCACCTACCAAACGATTCGACGTGTACGTACTAACTGGGAGTATAGTAGCCAAAAGGTAGATATATATTATTTATATGTATATTATATTTATTCTACTTCAAATGTGTTCAAATGTCTTCTTATAATGAGAAGGTTACGGCCATAGTCCACCACGCTTGTCACGTGCAAATTAGCAGACTTCACACACCTTTGAGGTTTTTCAAACTCTCCGGTATGCAGGTTTCCTTCACCGTTATAGCGTGTGACATTTAAATTCTGAAAAAAAGTCAGTAGTGCGACTTGTATTTAAACCCCAGCCCACCGAGCATGGGACCAACTCCTCAACCAATACACTATCACCGCTATATTTAACATTTAAAACCAACAAATTAAATAAAACTATGATCCGTTAAAAATCGCATCTGTATAGACCGCATTAATCCGGCGTTAAGAAAAAACCTCGCATTTCCATTTTCTATAATACCAGCGAGTGAGCGGAGCGGGAACGAACCGAACCCGCGGGATTGAAAGCCACCGGACCGGCAGCCGCCATTATGCGAACATTGTTATTGAAATGGCGCCGCGAAGGCATTCAATGACGGAATGGCAGTACATTGTTACATTTTTATCATTCCCAGTATTACTTCATAAAATGTTGCTCAATGAATCTGTATTAATTTTAGAGCGTTCGATGCTTCGGATAATTTGGACTGCTACTTTGGGTCAATGGATGGGTGAAGAAGTTTTTTGACTTACATACGAGCCAATTTAAGTGGCGCAATGGTTATCACGCCGTATTGCTGTCCAAGGGTCCTGGGTTCCATTCCCAGAGAGGCGGAAATTTAAATAATGATTTTTTCCATTCTCAAGACGCCACAAGTGCCATGGACACAATATGGCACCCACGACACAGAGAATCCTAGTGTGGGGCTATGAGTAGGTATATAGAGTTAGATTAGGCAACGAATCGATGCTAGTTTTAGTATAGTGATAGTTAAAGAGCTGGAGAATGACAAACTAAAAGACGAAATTTTATGAAAGACAATACCTAGGTAGTATGCAGTCACTTTTAATATTAGGTAACACAAACTTGTTATTACGACAAGTGATAAATTATTTAAAATATATTCATTTTTATCAACATACAGCAATGGCCACTTACCATAAAGTGTAATATCGAACCAGATACTTCATTAAACGTTTTGCCAACAAACACGCAGACCAGAGACCTGACGGTGAGTACTTAGTCATAGTTGCCCAGTAACACAAACCTTGTTATCTATACCTACTATGTACATAACACTAGGAAGAGATCATGAAGAGATACAATGAAACTACCTAGTAAATCTCAAAAACTCAGCTGGGTCACAAGTATTTAGGAAATAATTTAGATGTTTTTAGGTTCATGTATGCCATTTTAGATAAGATAAGTACCTACAAGACAATTACCTACGGTTAAAAGTAGTGGGTTTGAAATACTAGGTATATGAAGCACTGGAAACATAATTATAATAATTATTTTTTAAACAAACACAACTTTGTAACGAAATTCCTATTACTATTAATCTTATCTGAAATTTTAATTTGAATCTTCTGGATGCAATGGCAACACTTCTCTCGCTTATTAATTAAGTAGGTATAACCCCCGAATAAATCTTTGATAGGGAGACAGAATATCAAATGCACAAATTTTGCCTATCAATCTAGCAAAGAATTCAACTCTCGGTTAAGGCAAACAAACATTTTTGTAACTTGTATGATTGGTTATAAGTCATATTTTAATTTATATACATCTATCACCCATATAGGTATAACAGGTCATTATATCAAACCATTGTTATTTTATGTAGGTATGTATGTGCCAAAACCTAGAGCTCTGTTCTATCACAAACTTTAAAACACAAAGTAACTCTTTCATAAATTAAAATAACAATAAGCGAACTACAAGTACGGAGCGGGAATTTCGACAATCCTTTGTTCGGGAAATATAAACCGTACTACACTCAAAGTGTATGTTAATTAAAAAACTTAGTTAGGCATCCCTCCAACGAGGCCGCGATCTTTTCAGTCGCTGAAAACCCTCAAGTTTGTAGAAGCCCCCCGTCTGCCATTAACCTAAAATCCTCCTCTTTCTTAAAATCCCTGCCACCCAAATCCGAGTGAAACTTTTGGAATTCCCGTCCTTACACGGAATACCATCTGCATAGCAATCTTGCAAATGCATTTCCAAGTAGGCGTGGTCTAAATCAGCCAATGTGCAGTCAGGCGTTTTATAGTGCACCCATTCCTATATGACCTGCCCTGCTTCTACGTTCCCACGTGAAATGGAATTTAGAGGAGGAATCCAGCGAATTTCCACGGCTCTTTTTAAAATGGTTAGGTCGAAAGCTCCGCCTATCGGCACGCTTGGTTGGTCTCACCCTGTGCCAGAGCGAGATGTAAATATAAATTAGAATGAAATAAATGCGGCTTTTCTTAAAGATAGTTGGCAGAAGCGACGGCTGGCGAGTACATAAGAGAAACGTCTAACAATGTGTTGGTATGTAAATGAGATCGTTATTTATGACTGAATAGATGGTACTACACGAATCGGTGTCACAGCAGATATATTTATGTGAAAAGTTAGGCAGTTACGAAATAAATTATATCTTTATATAAATAATCTTAAAATACGAGCAAAATAGGTCACATTGCATTATATCGTTCATAGCCTTACGTCTTGTAAAGTTAGAAATAGCGAGGGGAATAAAAAACTGATCGCAGATATGAGTTGGAAACTACTTACTGACTTACTTACCATTGCGTAGAAATAAACTATAGTTCTAATACCATAAGCTAATTGGACTAACCATCCTAGTTCCAATTTCAACCAGAGGATCTACACTTTTCTAACCGATACATAACTAGTAAATCCGCCCTCGCTTCGCTTCGGGAAACCCGTCCTTTCAAAAATCTCTATAAATTTTAACAAATTATGTTATTCCGATGTCTAAGCTATATTACTGCAAAGTTTCATGAAAATCCGTTCAGTAGTTTTTGCGTGAAAGAGCAACAAACACACACACATACATCCTTACAAACTTTCGCATTTATAATATTAGTAGGATGTAGGATTGGTATTTAAACAAATAGTTAGGTACACATTAGAAATGCTAATAGTACATTGGCGGACGGTGATACCTAATACCTGATTGAGCTATTGGCTCTACCACCTGTCCACCAAAACTCTACCTATGTCCACGTGAAGTGACACAAGAACCAACAACCTCTAATTGAATGAACTAGAGTTGCAAGTCATTCTCCGAAACATATCATACATAATTATATATGAGTACTTCATCAGTTTGGAGTAAAAACCATAAGTCGTGCTTCCTGAAAAAAGTGATTATGTAACCTCATCATTTCGGTCTTATCACAATCAATATTATTCTAGAATAATACGTAGTAATGTGCGGATTATTGCTAATTCCAATGTGTGATATAAAAACAGTCATAGCCAAGTTTATTGAATGTTGGTCCCATTAACAGATTCAGTGATTGGTATTTCCAGTAAAGTACTACAACGATCTTTTGGCACATGACTGACGTGAGGGTGACAGAGACAGCGCCTCACAGTTTACCTTCCCTATAAGGCGCTGTCTCTGTCACCCTCACATCAGTCATGTGCCAAAAGATCCCTGTAGATGTGTATGATAAAATTTATGTCAATTTTAAATTTTAATTTAACGATATAATAAATTACCTCCCAGTAAGCATTTTATTTTACAAATATTTCTAACTATACTTTTCATTTTTGGTAATACTGTGCGATCCCCTGTTAACAAAGTTAGGTATTATTACGAGCTGATTATAGAGCGTGATCGTACAGAATATTCGAAAAGATTGTGTGAAATCTATCAATCTACACTTGGCAAGCGCGGTGAACCGTTACCTGTACCGCATACCTACATGTGTGAAGAGATCCATACCCAGCATGGAAAGTAAATAAACAATTATATTGATTACTTCCCCTACTTTTATTATTGAACACTTCCCCACCAATCTGCATTCGAGAAGCATAATTGTGTAATGGAGGAATTTTCTACCTCAATTGAAAGTGCTGTGAGGAATAGAATCCGCAGGAGGTGGTGATATGAGATGCGATGAAGAGGACTTTGGCGAGGTGTAGAGTGGAGGTCGTATACAGCGGAGAGGTGCTTTAGTGGAGATAAGAGGGAGATTTGATGAGGAATAAGGTTTCAGATGTTCCTCCAAAATGTTAATGGCCATCAGAGAATAGACAGATGAGTAATAAAAGAAGGTAGAGTGTACAATGTTGTCAATTTGGTCATTCGATAAAATAGACGTAATACGCTCCGGATACCTTGCACAGCGTCTCGGACCAATGTCTCAATATTGAAAGAACTGAAATCCAGGGAAAGATTATCGTCGACAGTACAAATAAGAGTCCTCAAATACTTCGGATTTGGACACGTAGTACGAAACCAACTGTCCATGGAGAGACTAGTTGTCCAAGGGCAAATGGAAGGGTAAACGGTCTCGTATGGTTTCGGCTGATCACCGACGCGTTGGACACACCTAATGAAGGCAGCGACACAAATATCCATTGTTCAATGTTTGACAGGTGCTGAAGATGATAAGTGAAGGCGCATCACGATGACTGCACTATTAAAAAATGGATCATCGTAAAACCAAGACCACTTTGTCAGGAGTGATCGACTAAGGAGAAGAATTACGTTTGCTCTAGACCTCTTCAGTATGGGGACACTCCTGCTTAGAAATTCTAATTCTCTATATAAAAGTCTCGTTCTCTTTAACTTTGTATTATACGAGGAAAACCGCACGTTTCTGTAAGTGAACATAATTTAAGGTAATGTTCGGAGGAACATCCACGTTCTTTATAACGATCGTAAAAGGGGAAGTCGGGGTGAGTGGGAACCGGCGTGATTTGCATGTATGTGGGGAGACGCGGCCTGAATGAAACTTCAAAACTATTTCGAAGAAAGAATTTGGGTTGGTTTGAGTTAGTTTGGGAAATTAATTTCCTTATTTTCAAATTTGAAATATAATTTGAGTATACAAGTATTAGGTATGTTGCTTTAAGTATAAGTACGTGTATCTTGCTCGAAGTTTGCTCGAAGACACTTAACGAATTTAAATTCAATTTAGTACACAGATAGTTGGATAATCTGGAAAGATATTATAGTTTTTACCCGGAAATTCTTTCTTTATGGAAAATTTTATCGTTATTTTATCGTTTATCGACTCCTTCACAAGCAAAGATGCAAGTAATAACTAGCAAAACATAAAGTATTTAGGTATCGTATATAAACCGCGGAAGAAATCGCGAATGTTCCCAAACCCTTCTTATAATACTTTGCGGGCCGATGTTTCTTTAGTTTTTATGACGCAAGTGAAATACTGTTATGGGCACAGTTGCCAACTCTCCCCTGCCGTTCGCGATCTACCCTCTTAAATTGTAATATTTCGGTTGTAAAACTGGGGAGCAAGTCAGTCTAATTTGAAGTGGAACTTTCCATTTTTAGATTTTCATGTCTTTGAAGTTTCGTTCTTTTAAAGGAGTTTAAGAACGAAGGGAGATACAAGTCTGTAAGAAATAATACTCGTAGTCATGGAGAGAAAACTTTATTTCTAAGTACAAATAAATATTCATTGTACTAAAATACACAATAAAAATTCAAATTTTAACAATATCCAGTTGTAACTACTTAATTTACATTTCATTAATCAGGTATTTTTAATTCAGCCACTGATCCAGAAAAAAAATTCTTATCGAGGGGAAAAATTATTAGAAAGAAGGGCTTAGGTAGGTTATTCGCAAAACGACTTGTAGTCGTAAAAGGACTCATTCGCAAAATACCCTATTCTTAAAATGGCTTATTCTCAATTGCGAATTCGCGAATGGACTCATGAAGTTATAGTAGCAGTCCAGTTATCGATCTATTTTATATGACAGTTAACAATTGTTAGTAAAAGTCTCTGATGAGATGGTCGGCTCTAGAAAATTGTAGCATTTTCTATGAGGCTTATTTTATTTTCTGTCCAGAAACACAGCGATAATTTCTATCTATATATTATTAACTAATTCGGATTTAAACCATTAAGGCGATTTGTATATCAAACTCATTTAGGGTAAATGGCTAATAGCGTTACTATATAGCACAGCAGTAATCCGAACTAACGATAACATTTCCAATATAACTATACATAACGGGGATTAGATTATTAATAGCTGTTATAGGAGGCATCCCTGCCGTCCGTCAGCGCACAAATCCAATCAGGAGAGGCCTGTACGATGTTTGTATGTTGCTGCAATATGCCGAGTGCATTGATGCAGTGGCTGCTAGGGTTGTGCATATGGGTTATTAATTTTTAATAACAAAAATGTTACTGATCGATCTAAATCATTTTTATGTCGAAAGGAAATATGCTAATACACCCATTTATGAACACAGTAGATTACAAAATATGTTTTTTTTTTATTTTCTTAATCTCTACGTTTGTTCTATAAGCTAGTTTGTCCTATAAGATATATGTCTTATATCTTAATCTATAAGCGTCTTAACTGATACCGATTCGATTTTTGAGGCATTGTAGAAATTAAAGGGTTTTCTTTCAGTAGTTTTTCTTTCTTAATCGACTTAATTATACTAAAAATGTTTATGTAAATTTAAATAATACTGCATAAAACTGTCTTACTTTTTCTTGCCACACGATTCACCTGTTACGGAAAAAACCGTTAAAATTGTTTTAACAAAACACATTATCGGTATAAAAAGTTTCCTGTGTTTCCTGTACTGCAGGAAACTGACAAAGTTACCCTTCGCATTAATAATATAAATTTAAAAATTTCAGTCCCTAGGTCCCTACTAAAAATTCATTTAACACTAGACTTGTAAAAAATATTTTCCCATAAGTACCAACCCTACCGCTGCAAGCAGGCACCGTACCGAAGTCATTAGCAGTAATGGCTGATCCGTTGCGCGGCAGGTTTAGTGCGGTTGTCCGTACGTAGCACTCCACTCTATGTAGTGCGAGCGATATTGACTATTTACGACCATATTACAGATTAGTTCGCATGCGGTGTTTTTACCCTGGTCGTTGTAAAGGATTTAAAAAAAAATGTGCGTCCAGCTCAACCCTTTCGTTGTCGCCCATGACAATTGTTATGGACGCATTTTAAGACTCAATTTAGGAATTAGTATGGTTAGTCCAGTTAGTTGTTGTAAGTAAAATAGTCCAGTAGTAATAATCATTAATAAGTAGGTAAGAGGTTTGTTCTAATTCCGGAGGAATGCTTTGGTTGCTCCTAAAAAGTGTTACCGGCTCCACACCTTTTCAACTAGAACGCAATACTATAACATAACGTTTGTAATTTATATATTTTACCTTCAGTCCCTTCAAAAATCTCTATAAATTTTAACAAATTATGTTATTCTAATGTCTAAGGTATATTACTGCAAAGTTTCATGAAAATCCGTTCAGTAGTTTTTGCGTGAAAGAGTAACAAACCCACACACACACTCACATACATCCTTACAAACATTCGCATTTATAATATTAGTAGGAAGTAGGATTGTCACAGCTTGGAAATCACGAATGTGAGAAAAACTTCGCATAAAATCATTTGCGAAGGTCGTCCTACACCTGTGGGTTCGTTCAATCGAGCGAATGTGAGTGACCGCCGTTAGAATTAGTACTGTACGGTAGAAATAGTACCAGGTATCTATCGTTTTAGACAGTGCTATTCCGGGCCAATTCTATGCATTATAAAATGGGCTATTATAAAAATAAGTTACATAATGGCTCAACCACGTACATAAGGCCTGACTTGACATTGACATAGACGGCTTGACTGCTTCAGCACATAAATGATCAATTACTAAGCGTCGTAATATGAGAAGGCCTACAGTACACCTACTAGCCGACCACGATAATTAGGCGCATGTCAGTTAAGACGTCATTGGAAATAGGGATGGGAATACGTAGTACATTCTACAGTAGTACCAAAAGTACCATGGTGAATGTTTAATGGAGGTACAATTTTTTTTATGGAATTAAGATAGCAAACGAGCATGCAGCACCACCTTCCGCTGCCGCCCATAACAACTGTGACCGACCCAGAACTAGACTCAATGAGTCTCGTTCTAATTCGGTCACACATGCGTTGCTACCCCTGAGGACTGAGATGGTCGCCTCTAAAAAGTGTAACCGGCACCACACCTTCCTATCCGGAACACAATTGTTCTTAAAACAATTATTACACGGTAGGAATGGTACAAAGTACCGTGGCGGGCGGTGGTACTTCCCCGGGTGAGCTACCACCTGTACTTGGTCAGTTACTGTACCTGCGCAAACATCTCGGAAAACGAAGTTCACATCAGCCTAGTCTAAATGACCTTAATTGTACAATTGTACACGACTGCGCCTCACTAGGGGACGCGCGGGGCTAGAGCGGGGTGGGGGGCCCGCGTGACTGCTATCTGACATGCGCCTAATTATTGTGGTCAGGTAGTACTAGTTTAACGATTGCTATTTGACTTTAAAAACCTGGACCTAGAACTTAACGCGCCCTACGAACATTTTTAGTTACCGCAAGCGGTCATCCATCCAATTAGATTACTCGTACATATCACATTTAAAAAAGTACAGTGGATTTGAGAACCTTGTCGTATTTCGGGAGAGGGCTAAAACCATATTATTCATTTCTGCCTCAAAGACACATTATAATCGAACGGGTTCACAAACGCAAATATGGTTTCCTGTTTGTTACCTAAAACCAAACCTGTGTTCCGGTGTAAATCATCCGCGAATTACCTAATACCGACCTACCGTAAAGAAAATTAGCGCATAGGGCAGTGTCAACGTGAAAACAAAGTCAACGACCTAACAAAGGCGTGTACACATGATGGGCGTAACAGGCGTAAAGCGTCAGGCACAGTGAGTGATCATGGCGTGTAATGTGGCCAGCGGGCGGAACTGGTACTGCAGGAAGTCAGTAGCCATCGTTTTGGTTTGTTTTCATAGCCCGGGTTTTTAATAGAGCCCTTCGAAATTAAGCCCTAGGAATTGATAGGCGGTAAGAGCCTAGAGTTAAACCGGGAAAGTAGTACCGCCCGTAACGGTAGTTGTGCCATTTCTATCGTCTTCGTAGTTTTAACAGCAATTGTGTTCCGGATAGTCAAGTGTGGAGCCGATTACACTTTTTAGAGGCGACGTTCTCAGTCCTCAAGGGTTGCCTCTGTCACCGAATTAGAGCTCACACTAATAAAAATTACTAACTGGACTATTACCTACTAGCATCAACTAACAGAACTTATATACTATCACTAATAGGCTCTGTCGCAAACTTCTTAACAAATTACCAACTACAATTCTGACACCATCTGTTAACTGGACTAACCAGCCCATTCCGCAAATTGAGTCTTCTCAGTTCTAAATTCATACCATATATTTTCACAACATAATAAAAAAATTACACACTAGTTTTAACCCCACGATTTCGAAATCGTAAATGTTTATTTCAGTTTATCGTCTTTTTCATTCCTTTTCAGAACAAATGCTCTCTTAGTGCTCCCCTACACTCCCCATGCAAGCTAAATTTCAGCTTCTTGCGTTCAGTAGTTTCAACTGTGCATTGTAGGTACATTATGTCAGTCAGTCACTTATGACGGAAGAGTATAAAATATTATTGATGATGATTGTATCATATTAACAGAGCTTAGATAATATTTGCACATTTAATTACAAGTAATTATTTCTACTTATTTCAAAATTCATTAAAGTTACAATAATCAAACTCATAATTATTTGCCCGCCTCATTTCCTAATAATTTACAATCTTATTAGTATCAGGCAGCTTCCTACTCGTATATTTTAAACACATTCCACATCTTGATGTGAAACATTACATTGGTCATTTGAACTTAACTCCAATTCCATTCAACTAAATTTAGACCCTTTCAAACAAACTCGCTCCGTAACATTCTAACATCGAAAAGTCAAATGAAATTCAATTAACTGAAAACATACGACTTTACAGTTATAACGTCGAATGCGCACAGCGGAAAACGCACTGTTATTAATAAAGCCAACCAACTCCAATCTTTGTCATAGCCTGGACTCATCGGTGCGTATCTGACTTGCCAGCCCGATGCATGTGTAAATCTTATTCAACATAAAACATTGTAACTACACCTCGAGCTCAATTGAAATCGGACTTTCATGCAAAATACTATAACGTCTAATTTACTGTAGCAGGTTACGTATGTTAGGTAGGGTCGACAAAGCATGTTTTGCTCCTGTGCTTGACAATAATGCATGGCTGAACTAATGTTTGCTTTGTATCAACCTACACTAGCTATGTTGACCACGGTACGCTCGAGGCGTGAATGTATAATTTGAAACGCAGAGAATAGCCAATTAGGGATATTCATGCATTTTGTATGGGATTAAGATTGGTAATTTTGAGGTAGGCATCGTGTTTTAGTTCAGTGATTTGAATAACATTCCTCTGCAATGTGTTGAGATTATTAAATTTTAATACGTTCATACGCCAGATGAAATTTTCAAGATTTTATTCATCAAATTAGAATATCACAAAGAATTTTTTTATTATAATTATGGAAACATTACCATATTTAAATTTAGTAATACATCCGCGCATATTTTTTTACTTAAAATATGTATGTATTTTGAAAAAAATATTTACGTCAAGTGACGTAATAAGTATTCTATACTTTATCTTCATCATCACAGCTTATAAGTTCCTACTAGGTACAAAAAACACCAAAGCGGGTAAATATAGCGTTATAGTGTAGAGATTTAAAGAAAGGTTTTACTCAGCACTTCTCATATCCTAAATCTCTATCTCCCCAGACCATTTCAGTCCGGACGTCTGTAAAAGCGGGCACACGTATGGTCAATACAATGGCTCCTCTTGTGAGCGCACAACACCATAAAATACGTGTCCCGTGGTCAACAGATTGGATGTATGCTTACGAAAGTTTAGACACGGCGTTGAATAATTTAGCAGTGCCCACAAGCCGTGATGTAAATTGGAGCTACGGGCGTTGGCAAAATTTGGTCTAATCAACCGTAAAGAATCACGTTTACGAGTAATTTAACATTAACTGAATGTTAGGCCAAAATTTTCTAGGTGCAATTACAATAAAGTTTTAATGAATTTCCTTTTTTAATATAAATAGCCGGTAATTAGCAAAATGGCCACTTGGCGGTCAGTGGTCACTATCGCCCATTTTCCAAAAATATTTTCGTAACTTTTAATAATATTCAGGATTCAGAAAAGAAAAAAAATCTTAATATAAATTACAATTTTAACTAGTGCATTTTGCCAAAAATATATTCGTGAATACATCAAGATCGCTCAACTACGTTTGGTCGAGAAGGTACTTACGGGCGTTCAGATTTATAAACTATAATCATGACTAGCTTTTGCTCGCGGCTTCGCCCGCGTGGAATTCGTTTATATCGCGAACCGGGGAAGTGGGGAAGAAGATACGTCATCAACTATCTTCCTGGAAAAAATTCATCGAAATCGGTCAGGCGGTTTAGATTTTTCATACAAACTTTCATCCCCTATTTCAAGCATTTAGGGGTTGATTTTTGAAAAAAAAGTAGCCTATATGTGACTCTGGGTCTTCAACTATTTTCATTCCGAATTTCATCCAAATCGCACCGGTGGTTTAGCCGTGAAAACGTCACAGACAGACAGACAGACAGACAGACAGACAGACTTTCGCATTTATAATATTAGTATGGATAACACTTTGCCAATCATCTCCTACAAGGGTTTCCTGTGTCGTGGGTACCATGAAAAACACAAAAGACAAGGACCCACACCCCAAACCAAGAACGGAATTTTAAACTCCTTATTCTGTGAACCCATGACCCTGTGTACGGAAACGTCCATGTTAACCATTTCACCAAGACGGCTCTACTATGCAATCTGCCGTTCGCATAATATGCGTTTGCCAATATTTACGAAGGGGTCTGTGAGTCACAAGGGCCAAGAACCAACACGGGTGATCAAGGCCATGTCTAATCATTGTAAGGTGTGGAGGAAAGATGCAGTGGTGATTCATTGGGCAGCCGGCGCACGTCGACGCAGACATTGCCTTGAATGAGCCGCCGAATTGAAATGGCTCTGCTGAAAATTAGATGCATACCTACACCTACCTACTTACAACATACGTTAATATGTAGTATATATATATGCCACTACAAACTATACAATATTGTACATGACAAGTGGTGTTTCGGAAAATGTGAGTGTAATGAATGATTTTATAGGTAAATAATCAACTCACCAAAAAGTTACCGACTTCAAAATCGATAATATCACTGTAAGTCAAAAATTGCCCCTCAGATTTCCATTAAAAATGAGTCACCACTTTTTTCGAATAACAAAACATTTCGGTGCTTCTGAAAATATTATCCTAATATTCAGAAAAAAAGTTCATACGAAATTCCTTAAATCATAACTCCTGTAATCAACACTGTTCTCCAGTTTCGTTAAAAAAAATTACAGCTACCACCGTTATTTGGCCATATCTGAAAAAATAACTATCCAAATCAGGCGCGTATATTATCGTCATGGGTCACCTATTTTTTCTCTTCCGTGTGGGTCTCTAACTATAATTTTGTATAGTAAACTTTTTTTCATAAACGTTCATTGAAACGTGAAATCATAAACAAGTAGCAATTTTACTGTTTATACTTACTTTTAAGAGGACTACATCATCCCTCGAGGATAATACATCATCTGTGGCCGAATTTAAACAGAACTTTCACTAACAACTATGTACTGTAATACAAATAGTAATAGTCTAGCTATTACTAACAGTAACTATAACTATCACTAACAGATAACTTAGTAATGAAATTCTACTGAATCGATATAAAGAATCACCAATTGATATCGTTTTAGGAAAGTACTTAACATAGGTTAAGTATATATTTATTACTGAATGTATGCTCACTGCATCGGGGCGAAACTAAGGGTTCTCGCTAGTAAATACTTAAAAACTTCGTAGTAATATATTTTGTAATAAGCATAAATTCCACGAAAACAGTATATTCACACTCTACACTCAGTCAAACATTAACAGTAAAATAATTACAAATTTTCATATTAAACCAACTTCGTTTTGCAAACAACAAAATAAATTCCCGTTATTTTAACCTAAAACAAAACAGGAAACTGACCTACACTACAAAAGTTAAGTTCAACAACCTCTATTTTTACACCCTTCCAACATTTCCACGTACATAGCTATTACATGGCTTTCGGGCAGTTCACGGTGCCTGACTTCAGCCTCAACCATGGGGTTTTATGCACAAGATTTTTATTCCGGCTACACGGGAATATTTTTAAAAGCAGGTTCAGAGAAAATTGTTTCCCAAACGTATTTCGGGATTTCACTTCGTGTTTCTGTTAACGATCCACGGTGGATGGTTTGTATATCGAAAACTGGGTTTTTACGAATCGGCAAAAGTCTTGACGTTGGTTTGAGAGTGAAGTTTAAGTGGAAAATTCCTTATCTTAATAAATTATTTATTTTAATCGTTAATAATTACTTGGCCGCTATTTCTATTTAGCTTTAATTTAGATTAGTTTGTATAAAATATTACTTTTATTTATTTCTCTACTGATCCTTATAAATATCTATTGCTAGGAACGTACTCTAAAAATACTTGTGTTTTTTAATTCTTAAAAATTATTACTTGCCTATATTGTATTATGTACTTCTTACGCGATAAGCTTTAAAAAAATTAATAAACAAAACCATTATTTTTGTTTTCATATTCATGTTAACTACTCCTTACCAACAGGTTAATGAAGCTGAGCGCTTAATTAGCGGTGACAAATAGATTCAATCAATAAATTTACAAACACGATTGAATCAAACAACAATTTATTGTTTGAGCAAAGATGTGTACCTATTGATGCAAAAGGTTGAAATACGCATTATCAAAGATAACTCAAAAACAATCTGAGAGATTGCTTAAAATATGAAGTCAAACGATATTCAGTAGCTTTCGAATAAAGAAAGCATTATCAAATCGGTTAACCAAATAACAAACTATAACAAACATAAAAAATACAATGAAATTAAGAAGCTCCTCCTTTTTTGAAGTCGGGTACTACTACACCAAATGTAGAGACTACAGATGTACCTACCTATTTTAATACCACGTAACAGGCATACCATACCATAATAACCCGCTCACCACTCCTCAATAATTCATCGGACAGGCCTCAACATTATGTTAATGTGCCCACGTGCGGGCCTGGCCGACGGCCAAATCATTTCAGTTCGGTACTAGCGATGTCCCGGCGTAATAAGTATGTGGGTAGTTTATAAAATATTTTATATGGAGCTATTTTGTTGATTGTAAAATCAGCCTCTTACTCAGGGGTTCCAATCCCAGGGAATTCTTTAATTTTCGGAGTTATATGCGTTTTAAGCATTTAAATGCTACTCGTGATATTGGCGAAAGAAAACATCGTGAGGAAACGTGCATGCTGGAGAGTTCGCAGGACTCAAAGGTGTGTGTTGTCTGCCAGTCCGCACTTGGCCAGCGTGGTGGACTATGTCCTGAATCTTCTAATTTTGAACAGACAGAACACATACCCAGACAAAGAACAGAAAACTCATCATTCTATTTTTTACCCTCTTGCTAGGAAACAAAACCCAGGGCCCTTTTAACGTCACTCCGGCATAGTAACAATTAGGATCATCACTAAAAGGACAAAAAAATAAACGTAATGTTTATAAAAATCTAATATAATTCGAATTAAATATGTAATTTCACTTCAATAGGTTCCAAGATCCTTAAGAAAGTGCAACATTTAACATTTTTTTTTATTTTTAATTGCTTAAAATCATGCTTAACAAATAGAACATGATGACAGTAATTATTAAGTCACAAGCAACTAGTTACTGTGTAATGTTTACTAGACATGCAAATATAATTCATATACTAACTATATACCGTATATAAGTAAGTCGTTAATGTAATGAACATAGTTTCACCACATCACGTTACACGTGTCTCCTACAGGAACCTTCGGGGGTCGACATCACCGTATTTTAAATCGATGTTTAAACAACGTAAATATTAGACATTCAAATCTATATACATTTTACAATTACTTTAAATATGAATACCAAAACTAGATTATTTTACTGTTACACAAGTCTATTTTTTATGTGTTTAAAGAAAAACTGACAGACATTTTTCATGACAAACTAAAGCTCAATCAATCAACTTAAGTTCCAAAAGTGTCTATACTTTACCATTTTCTTAAAGCATTTGAAAATTATTAAAAATTTGCTTAGTTGATATTTCAATTAATGGGCTGTAATCACTTCACAACGAAACTGAGGAAACGGAGGGAAACTCTTGACGACACTTGACCGATACTTTAGAGAAAAGCCTGTTTTAATTAACAGACTTCAAAAAAGAAGGAGGTTCTGAATTCGACCGTATATATTATGCTTTTTTTTATGTACGTTCAGCGATTATTTCGTTGTTTATGGGCCGATTTTGATAATTCTTTTTTTGTTGTAAAGTAGATATGCGCAGTGGGGTCCCCTGATAAGGAAACCAGGATCTGATGATGGCATCTCAGAGAAATCGAAGGGAACTTTCGAAAATTGTATGGACGACTAGTGTGTTTGTTCATGTTATCATAAGTACATTAAAGCGCTACCATTTCATGAAGATCTGGAGTCGATCTGATGAAGCCGAAAGACAGTCGAGGGAACTTCTCAACGATTTACTGCAGTTATCTAGTGTTTGGGCTTGATTCATTTGTAGTGACGGGAACTTTACACTTACATGTTGAATTGAGCGCCATCTGGCGAGTAGTTTTTGAGTTATCTCTACTTATCAAGATTGAAGTCGGTTATTTTTTTGTAAAAAGCAATTATTTTATAGCTGTTTTTACGTTCCTATAAAATGTATCCAATGTCAAATATTGCTTAACGCCGTTAAGTAAAAATATTTATCACGTTCACAAAATAATCTCTAACAACATTATAAACATGTAAGTAAACAGCTAGGTATAGAGGTATGTACTAGCTAGGTGTAGAGGTAAATTTGATACATAAAGAGTTAGCTTTGGATATGAACATAGAATATTTTTATCACGAAATTAAAAGGAAAAAAGATAATATTTTTTTAAACTGTCAATTTGAAAATGTAAATCAAAATGTATACCCTCAACTTTTCTTATTTTTTTTATGTTTATTGAAATAAAGAAGGTAGTAGGCGCTGTCATTAGACCATTCGATTTATCTGCACAATGGTGAAGTTAATTTTCCCTACAGCTCTAATGACGTTGTTTGAGTTTCAGACGAACGAAGCCAACAAAAATTAACCATAACTCGCGCGCCTGAATTTAAGTAACGTTAAACCGCAATTAACACAACCGTGTGACTGGCCCTCTAAACAGCGAAACTAGTAAATATTGGCTCGCTGAGGGCAAATTATGAGCGCGAGATCTTTGATCACACTTGCAAGTCAAATTGGCGGTCGCGGTCTGTGGCGGCAATCCGACGTCTTCAACTTGAACTTACGAGCTGCTTCGATATTAGTTATCTTCTCTATAATATATGTTGTAGCTACCTTAGAGACAGATATTTAATTACATGTAGTGTAGTTTATTTTTGTTTAACATGAGGGTTAGAATTAAACTAAGGTTTTATAGTCTAGATATTTTTGTGTTTCCAAAGTTAGTCTCCTTCACGAAGGACCCGAATTTGCACCTGCTTTGCAATCGTTCAGTGTTATCATTACATTTTCAGTGATTAAAGCGCTCATTTAGTATCAATGAATTGGCAAGACAAAATATAGGTATTATCAATATTTATTTGTGAAATAACTTTAAAACGTGGTTTCATGACTGAACGATATTAAAAGTAGTTTCTATACTAGCTTTTGCCCGCGGCTTCGCCCGCGTTGAATTCGTTTATATCGCGAACCGGGGAAGTGGGGAAGAAGATACGTCATCAACTATCTTCCTGGGAAAATTCATCGAAATCGGTCAGGCGGTTTAGATTTTTCATACAAACTTTCATCCCCTATTTCAAGCATTTAGGGGTTGATTTTTGAAAAAAAAAGTAGCCTATATGTGACTCTGGGTCTTCAACTATTTTCATTCCGAATTTCATCCAAATCGCACCGGTAGTTTAGCCGTGAAAACGTCACAGACAGACAGACAGACAGACAGACAGACAGACAGACAGACTTTCGCATTTATAATATTAGTATGGATTTTCCGAATGAATTTCTATAGTAATAACACCCCACCCTACATACATACATTTTTTCCCGTTGATGCAACAGCCGTGCGTCCATATCACATCACATTGCATTTGACGTCCCCATGCGTTTTTATTTACGCTTAAACGACAACGAATGGAAGAATTGATTTGATCATAGCACAGGCCTTAACTGGTTACAAAATAAAAGTTTTGGCTTTATTGGACGGCTTAGTATATTGACCCCAACACCCGCCGCGGTTCCTGGTACCTTCCTAGTTAGAAATGTTTGGAACTTGCAACGTTTAGTAGGTAGGTACTCACGATAACAACAATTTCCTCGATCGCATTTGAGTTTTGTAGTTCGGTCACAGTTATTATGGGCGGCAGGGAAGAATGGTCCGACATGTTCGTTTATTATTCTATAAAATCCACCGAGGACAGGACAGAACTTCAAAATGCTGCCATAATCTAGCCTAACTCAGTAATAAATACCTCGTATAAAATTCCAAGTAATTTTCCACCAGTCGGTAACTATTTCTACGTCACCGAACATTCCCTCATTTGCGAGAAATACGCTCGTATCACGTGATCATGCATTCGAGCTAACGACATGCCTTGTTCACGCGCCGATGACTCCAAAATGGCTGGCGTTTGGCTATTCCCGGAATAGACAGGTTTCTGGTGGATATAGGAGTGTAGCTGTACGTAATATTACTCTAGAATATAGTATTTGGGCATTGAGATACTGTGTACTAAAGTACCTTTGGCGTAAAGAGTAAATATGAGATCTAAATGTTGACGGCGTGGTAGAACTTTTGACCGATTTTCAAAATAAACTTCCTTTTCCTAAGTTTAACCCATTGGGAGTTTATTTGTCAAAAACCTTGAAACCGGTGTTTCATTACCTATTTGTAGCCAATCGTAATGATCAATATCTATGGTGACGGCTTTAAAATCGACGAAATTTTAAACAAACTCCTTGATCTGTTATCTAACCTCTAGCAATCCGCACTTGCACAGCATGGTCCATGTTCTAGACCTTTATTGTTCTAGATTGTTCTAGACCTGTTTTAATGTTGTGTGAACATGAATTGCTAAACTAGCTCCGTCACTCCGGTCCGCGTGGGCGGGGCGGCACGCAAATCGCCGGCTGCACCCAACGACAAGACATTTGCCAAGCAATGATTTATGGAGTTCTGTTATCGACACGCCGCACCCTTCTGCTGTTGGTAACGAACATAGATCGTGGAGAGGAATGTTGTAAATAATAGTGCGAAAATATGTTTACAAGACAATTTTTAACTTAAATAACTTACCCAAAATTGTTTAAATAAAGAACTGTTCTCGGTTTGGTGCAGTAAACTTTTTTGTTATGATGAGATTAAAATGAAACAAACATCAAAAGTCCTAAGATGACGTCTTCAAAAACATCACATGCAAGTTATATGTTTAATCATTTCTTTTAAAAAATAACAAAATTACACTGCATAACATTAACATTAATGAATGGTACCTAAACCTCCATACGAATAAACAAGTAAACAGTTATAACAAGTGTCCAGACGTACTATTTACTTAACGTAGTAACTAAAATTGATTTCCAAAATTAAGAACAACACCCTCTCCACAGCATCATTGTCCCGCGCCTAAATCGCGAGTCCGGCAGTGCGTGAGGGCAGCCCGCCCCTGATTTTTTGTAAGATTTTCCGCGCGGCTGCGCGCGCGCCGATCTGCCGCTGATTAATCGACTATTGATTGGCGCCGATGGATGGGGCAGCTCCCAGAAACTTACTTGGAAACTAGTGTTCATGTTGATCCAAATGCAAAAATGTTGTAACACACAAAATGGAAAATGTTCGCTAGACTTTTAAGATTTCAGTAGACAATAAATGAAAATTTTATACTGGTCTTAGAGTCACAACTTGTCTAGACTTGAACAATTTGGAGAAGAATTTTTTACCAACTTAAAAAACTAACTTTTTAAAAATGAATATTCAAACTGGATAAATCAAAAACTGCCGTCACATGTCACTCAAATTTATCTGGAATCAGACGACAAGCACTAGTTTTTGATTAGTACTAGTTTTTAAAAAAGAACTATACCAATCGAAACACTCGGTCAAAAGTTATTAGGTAAAGACCAAAAATTAAATACGAGTTATTAAGAACAACTCAATTACTTCTAGTCAGATGTCGCTCAAATTTATATGAGACCAGACGTGAAGCACTGCCTTTCGAATACAAAAAAAAATCGGTGAAAAAGGACAAAAAATTATTAATGATACTTACATTAATAAATTACGTGGAATTTAAATTTTGTCTGGGAACAATGTATTACATGTAGTACATAATAACGAGTAATTCCGTTCCACTCACTTGATATACCCAATTCCTATTAAGACACTACACTACAATTCCAATCCTACGTCGCCGTCGTGACGATCTCACAATCTTGTTCAGACCGATTCCTCTCGGCTGAGAGCCCTAAATAATTTAATATGTTACACGGTGTGACGTCACGCGTGCAGGCATGTCTGTCTGTGCCACGCGAGCCCCGTAAATCGTCATGCCCTGTTGGGTCGTTTAATTAATTCTCAAATAACAGAATTCGCAACATTTTGTAACGGTTGCTGCGTATGATATTGAAAATCAAAATATCTCAATTTGACGTTACATACGTTTTACGTAAAAATAAATGTTTTACTATTTTTCGAGGAGATAATGATGTATTTTGTCAAGGTCGTTTTAGTTCGGCGTTGGCCATGCTTTGGCCTCTCGTTTAAGGGGTCTGACTCAAATCCAGCATCAACTCCGAAAAATAATGTGCTTACCTATTAGAATTTTATTATCACTTGCATCGGTGAACAAGGCCAGAGCGTAATTATAAACTTATAAAATCTTAATATGACTTTATATTAACTAGGCTATGATTATTCTTTTATAATTTAATTAAAAATATTAACATTATAACCTTAAATCCCAACATAGGTATTAAACGACTTATTCCAACGACTTACACATGAAAATAATTCTAAATCCCATACATATTTCCGCTATAACGTACGCATCTGTATTAAATTAGGGGCCTAAGAGGTCCGGCGGCTCTTATCCTCCAATTTACAAGGTATCCCGTTAAAAGGGAACATCAATTTGCGTCTACCATGACCAAATTGTCTTACATTGGACATTCCATCGTGTTTCAATTCAATTATCTAGATTGGTGGCTTTATTACGGCATTTGTGATTGAATTTCCTCTTCATATTGGGTTTTAACTTTTTAAATACATAATCATAGCTTCACACTAGGATTCCCTGTGTCGTGGGTGCCTAGTTCAAAATTTTGACAAATCTAATGTCTTCTTAATTCAGCACATTAACGCAATAATTAACGCGTTAAAACGCAGATGTAATCGTAGCATTAGAAGACGATAAGTCGTTTTGAGTCTGACTCAAGTAAGAGGGTGAAAGATAGCCAAATTCTTCAAGAAAATATTATTCGAAGGAGCCCTTTTATGTAATTTTCATGGAATGAATTGGATTGATATATTTCAAGATTCTTATTTATTTATTTCACACTTTATTGACAACCTATGACTAGGTATTACAATGGGCGGACTTAATGCCTAATGGCATTCTCTACCAGTCAACACTTGGAGATGGTTACATGACCCTTACATTATTATTGAAAAAAGTTCAAGTCTATACAACGATGTTTGATAATGCTCTTTTTAATTTCTCCAATGTTAACTACTAGGTATCTTTTCATAATGACGTGTACTCGTAATTGTAAGTTTTAATAAGTTAGTTAAGTAGTTAAATATTTTATATTCGTTTATCTGTTACAAATGATTAATGGAAATAGAAGTAGGTACATTAAGAAGATTCTACCATTCCGCACTGTAGCTGTGTGGTGGAGTATAATCTAGGTCTCCTCAAGTATGATTAGAAAGTCATGCTCAGAAGCAGCCATTAATGGGTTGAAGCCAAGAATATAAAAAATAATTAATTAAAATCCTTTTCACCTGCAGTTCCATTCGGCTACAGAAAATTATAATCAAAAGAGAAATTACCGCGATATAGGGCAAAGGTCCAATCTTCAAACGCAGAGATATCTTTCATTTTATAGTTATTTTTAAGGCGCTTCCCCGTTTTTTTGCCTCTTTCCGGTGAAAGATATAAAAAATGAAGATGAACGGTGAGGTGCAGAGTAAATACGGGGTCGGATAGGGATTCACCAATATTACAACAGTGTCGATAAAAGTAATAACAACATACTGCCAAAAGGTGGACTGAAAGAGGATACCTTTAGAATAAGATCTGTCTTTGTTTATGTCCTGTATGTGCATAAAGTTTAGGAAAATAAATTAATTTACATCATCCGATGCGAAGAAAATTACGCTTTAAAACATAGATTTTTCTTTGCATAACTATTATTGTGAGTTTGTAAATCCTTTTTTTGTAGCTTAAAGGGCTGACATAAAAGCAGACAAGCCATTTGATGTTAAGCGGTCATCGTCGCCTATAGACACGAGAAACACCAAGGGAGTCACCAGTGTAACGCCGGCCGTGTAGCCTGTAGGAGAGCTCATTAACAACTTTCCTGAAGAAACTCAAGTCATAGTGCACCGGGAATCTTCTTGCAAACTTATAAGAAATAAATGTCGAAAATATGCTACATCACAGACCAAAGGTTATTTATTTTATTTTAGCCTTTGGCTCTATTTTTATATTGGAAAATTTGACCATTAATTCAGATGCCCAGAAGTAAATTTAAATGACTAGTTTTTTTAACTTAACTCGTCGTTTAACTTAACCCGATAGTATACATTTTATTGTGATACGGGAACACCTGATAGTCTATTACACCTGATAGTGGTCGCGGCTGAACTAGCCATGTTTTTTTGTAATAACTTTTTATCCTATCGATACAAACATTCTACATCACTAGCGCCGGCCGCAGTCCGCATGGACCGATGGGCACGAAAAGTCGCTCTGGCAAATATATTAGAATATACATTACCCCGTGACTCCGGCGAAATGAATAGACCTGCCTAGCGTCCGTTACCGCGTACATCTATTTGATCTACTTTTATTTGTACCTACGTTTCACGTGGCCCATGCAAATTGAATACGTAAGCTAGCTTTGTCTTGGAAAGGTTTATTTTTCGAACGGGTTTCGCTGAGGACGACATTTTTGTTATTCCATCATGTTAGTGTTAACACTCTGCTTTATGACCACAACACTTCACAACTCACAGCACAGGCGGAACACATAAATTATTATTAAGGAGCATATAAATTTAACAATAGGAAAACGTTAGCGGCCGGTTTGCTATATTAATCTTATTTTTTAATGGCGACCGGATATCCGTCGAGAACTTTCTACGACTCTTTTCATACCATTGATGCAAGAAGGCGCGACAATATGAATGTTGGCTTAGTCTTCAGTGTGGATAAGAGATGGCGCTAGTCGTTAGAAATAAGACTGCCAACACTGCCATCCTGCTGAGCGCGTGCCCTCAGGCGCTCCTCGATATCCACTGGATACTACAGATGAAAAATGGGAAACATGAGAAAGTACTTGACTTAGCATACAACTGTTCGGCTATCCATAAATTCAGAGATTCACCTCTAAGACTCAATCTCGGCCCCTTTAGTCTTAGGTGACCATTGTGACTTAGAGGTGCTAACTTATGTTCACTTTTCATGTCACCCACATGAGTATTTCTTTATTCTTAGAAATTACCCCGCTAAGATTAGGACTGATATAGTCAATTTACCTTTAATCTTAGGCAAATCCTGAATCAATCCCATCTTTTGACAACAAAGAAAAGGAACAGCAAGTATGACACAGCAAATTAATTGTCAGAAATATAATAATTGATGTACCTATGTGTTTACCTTCCATGTCACCCATTCAAACTTTTCCTTTAGACTTAGGAATTACCCTGTCAAGATTAAGACTGATATAGTCAATTTACCTTTAGTCTTAGGCAAACCCTGGATCAGTCTTACCTTTTGGAGACAAAGAAAGGAAAAGGGCACAATAAATTATTAATTTAAAAAAAATATATCAAACCCATAATACTTCAATTACATATTAATCATTACATTAGATGAAAATGTTGTAGATAAAGTACCTTAAATGTGTTTGGCATAATAATTGATAAAACTCAGACTGCCAACACAGCGTCATAGGAAATATGTTCTACGTACCTTATATTAATCACATTGCCAGTCATTGATTTTTATCCATGGTTTCATATTTTCTGCTGCGACTGTCCCCGTGTATCGCTTATTGCTCCTCTCACTCCCTCTCATATCAGTAACAATATACCTATCATTACCTAGTGCTGTCTTTACTTGAAAAGGCCCTTTGAAGACAGGCAGTAACTTTTTGCTCTGTCCATCATTATTTTGGCTTACAATTTTAGCAAGCACCAAGTCTCCTTCCTGATATTGTGTTGCCTTACCCCGAGAGCTGTCAAATCTTTTCTTTTGCATGTCCGCACTTAACTTTATGTTCTCATCAACTCTCTTGCGCAACTCCGTAACGTCCGTAGCACCAACGTTATCAAGCTCAGGAATTAATTTATCGCTATCGGTACGAAGACGATATCCTAGAAAAACTTCACTAGGGACTGCTTTAATTGTTTTATGAAAGGTACTGTTTATTCCTTGTTGTAATAACCTGACACAACTATCCCATCTGTCATCTGTCAAATTTGCGCCCATTGTTCTCATTGCTTCTAAAATTGTTTTATTGAAGCGTTCAACTTGACCGTTTGAACGTGGCATACCGGATGCAGCAGTATGTAACCGTATATTTTTATCTACACAATATTGTTTGAAAATTGTTGATGTAAAAGCGGTCCCTGCATCAGTAACTAGTCTACGAGGGTTACCAAATATTTTTGAAATATGGTCCAATTCTTTTAATACATATTGACTTTCTGTACTTTTTACTGCAACCACAAAAACAAATTTAGTAAATGCGTCTACAATCACTAGCAAATATTTATTACCTTTAGTAGTTGCCACAAATGGTCCTAAATGGTCTAAATGTAGGGTGTGGAAAGGTTGAGCATATTTGGGCACTGAAAATAATTCACCTTCTTTAGGGCCACCCTTATGCTTATAATATATACAATTAAGGCAATTTTTAATGTACTTCCCTATGATACGACGCATCTTCCTAAACCAGTAAATGTGGGAGATTCGTTCAAAAGTTTTGTCTAACGAGAAGTGTCCCAGGTCATCGTGGTTGCATTTAATTATTTGCCAAATACAATTCTTTGGGACTACCCAACGACGACCATGAGCAGTTCGTCGATAGACTTTATTACCCAGAAGTTCATATTTGTCAAACAAGTCTTTATGTCCATCTCTATCACCCGTCTCTAAAATTTGTCTTATCCGAGCTAGGTCGGGATCTTGCAACTGAACAGAAAGAAGCCAGTCCGCTTCAGTGATTGACATGACAAGTTCGGCCTCGGATTTCATCCCTGATTCTATTGGGTTGCGGCTTAGCGCATCTACATGCTGCATACGAGAACCTTCACGATGTACTATTTCAAATGTAAATTCTTGAGTTGATAAGACCCAACGTGCAATCCGAGGAATTATGTCCTTTTTAGTAAGAGCAAACTTAACTGAATTACAGTCTGTGATGATTTTGAATTCAATTCCTAGCAAATACAACCGAAATTTTTCTAGAGATGCAACAATAGCTAGCAATTCAAGCTCGAATGAGTGGTATTTTTTTTCATCGTCAGTTGTCTGGCGGCTATAATAATGTACAGGTTTCTCACCTTCGTTCGTAACCTGCATCAGTATGCCAGCAATTCCTTCTCTACTCGCATCTGTATATAATACGCATGCCTTGTTTGGATCATAAATTGTAAGTATGCTATCAGTAGTTAATGAATTTTTCAAAGTCTGAAAAACCTCCTGGTGGGTATTATTCCATGACCAAGTAGCATCCTTTCTAGTTAATTTAGTAAGAGGGCTCAATATTACTGCACAATTTTTGATGAATTTTCGGAAATAACTAACTAAACCAATAAATTGGCGAAGTTGGTGAATATTTTTAGGAACAGGGAATTCTTTTACAGCTTTTACTTTTGATTCACTAGGCATTATACAACTAGACTTTATTTTGTAACCCAGAAACTCTATTTCACTTTTTAAGAAATGACATTTTTTTAGATTTAATGTGAGACCATTTTTACTGAAAAGTTCTAATACTTTATTCAGAAGCTCTAAATTCTCTTCGACAGATTTACTAATTAACAAGATATCATCTAAATATAATATGACATTTCCAAACCGTAAATTACCCATTATTGTATTCATTATTTGTTGAAATTTTGGAGGAGCGTTGGCCAATCCGAAAGGCACCCTCAGAAACTCATAGTGTCCATCTTCCGTGATAAAAGCAGTTTTCGGTATTGAGTCCTCTTTCATTTTTATTTGATAGTACCCACATTTTAAATCCAAACTAGTGAAGAATTTACAACCTTGCAACCTATCAATTAGCTCTTCAATTCGTGGCATAGGATACTTATCCTTTATTGTAATTTTATTGAGACCACGGTAGTCAATGCACAACCTTTTCTCCTTAACATTTTTTTTACTTACAAGTAAAGCCGGACTTGCATAAGGGGAGTTGCTCTCACGAATGATTTTGTTCTCTAATAAATCTTTAATTATATCACGCATAATTTCCCTATCCGTATTCGGCACTCTGTAGGGTCTAGACTGGACAGGTTTTGTATCGCTTACTTTTATTTCCATCTCATAATTGTCAACTTTTCCCAGTTCTTTAATTGATGTTGCAACACAGTTCCTATATTTTCTAAACAGGCTAAGTAATTCAGAACGATGAGAATCACAATCTATTTCAAAATCATTTTCAGTTATGTTGGTGCATGAGTTAACTAATTCCGACACATAATTGAATTGTAACATGTTTCCTATACGTGAGTACATGATATCTGACCTCTCGGTTACATTCCTTCCAATCAAAACGTCACATCCTGATAGTTGATTCAAAACATAAAAATCTACATCCTTAATAAGCACAGAGTCAATGCAAATATTTAATTTGACAAAAGAAGATATTCTCTTTAAATTGTCATTTGAAAAACCCTGTAATATCACCTCCGATTCCAGAGGATAGATTAATAAATTATACCTCTTAGTCAATTCTTCTGAAATTAACGAGCAACTGCTACCTGTATCTATAAATGCTTCGTGATGAAAATCATTAATACCAATTCTCTTATAAAATTTATCCTTTGAATTTGATGTTGAAATGAATTTAGTCTCCTGTATTGCAGGGTTGTCAGTACTCTGTTTTTTCTTATTAAAACATGTCAACTCTGAATGACCTCTCTTATGACAGAATTCGCATTTGATACTACACTGAAAGCGTTTATGATTGCCACCACAATTATAACACTCTAATACTCTGCGAGTATTAAGGTTACGTATGTTACTAGGGTTTTGTGATTTAGACGTGGACGGCTCTGAAGGAGAAACAATTGAAGATAAAACACTTGGTGTTGACTGGGTTTGATTATTCGACTTCGTATCCCTATTGTTAGTTTCACGAACGTTCGCGTTACCGAGATTTGTTGCTTGTTTAACCACCTTTGGTTTATGATATCGGCTATGAAGGAAACCTGCCAAGTCTTCACAAGAACGAAAGTTACTAGCTTCTACCGATGCGCTAATATTATTGTCATTTAAATTACCAAGTATAATTGAAATGATGTCTGATTCGGAAAAATTTAATCGAAGTCCGTCTATTTTTGCTTTTTGTTGAAAGAAAAATTCGTAGAGCGATTGGTTATCCAGGGGCTTTTTATCTATAATATCTTTCAATAATTCAAACATATTTCTTTTGACTTGAAAAGTTAAAATCATTATGGATTTCCACTCTTTCCATGACCACGTGGTCCAAGATTGTTGATTACGCAAAAGAGAATCGTACCACAGCTTAGCAGTGCCTTTAAGTTTATTTAATGCTTGATAACGTATAGTACCATCAGACCATTTAAAAGTTGACGCATAGGATTCAATTACATTCACCCAAGATGAGACATTATCGGTTATTGGATCGAATTCTGGTATCATGCTGTGTAAGGTAGATGCGTTTGTACTCACAGTATTGGTTTCACCTTTTACCTCCGATCTCCTGCGCTTACTTGCACGTGGTGCGCTTGACCTGCTCGAAGAGCTCGAGGTGGAGGTCGAACTAGATCTTGACCTTGATGGCGAACGGACACGTCTTCGTTTTGACTTTTTTGATCTCTTTGGGGTTTTTGTACGTTTTCTAGACACCGATCGTGGGGGAGTACTTGGTGTGCGTGATGATGTAGAACTCGAGCGGCTACGTCTCGATTTTTGCCTAGACCTCCTATTTCTCATGTTTATGTTTATTGGCGTAGTTCCGAGACACTTCTGATGTTAACACTCTGCTTTATGACCACAACACTTCACAACTCACAGCACAGGCGGAACACATAAATTATTATTAAGGAGCATATAAATTTAACAATAGGAAAACGTTAGCGGCCGGTTTGCTATATTAATCTTATTTTTTAATGGCGACCGGATATCCGTCGAGAACTTTCTACGACTCTTTTCATACCATTGATGCAAGAAGGCGCGACAATATGAATGTTGGCTTAGTCTTCAGTGTGGATAAGAGATGGCGCTAGTCGTTAGAAATAAGACTGCCAACATTAGAAACAGTTTTTTGTTGATCCACATTTTTATTCGTGGGCTGTTGTTCGAACAATAGACAAGGTTCGGCGGATTTATAACAATCTTATTTTACTTTTATATTTTTTCAGGAATATACAAAAAAAATATCTTGAAGCGCCCCAAACATGTAATAAGAGATGTTTGAAAAGTTTAACCAACAGCGACGGCTCTAGACTGATCTACGTAAATGAGGAATGAACAAGTGACCGCTATTTATTGAGTTAGTCAGGGCATCGGAAGCCACGTTAAATTGTTTGCTTCCACCACGTTGGCAGTCCTCAATAGCCATAAGTAATAAAAATCCATTTTGAAGGGCCGTTCAACCAATCCTCCGTGGCACGCATATGGGTACTACAAAACATCGCCACAATTGTGCTGTAAGTGAACCAAAATAAATTAACATCTCCCTGGTTCACGTGATATTTCATCGAAGGCTATATAAATAAATAAGTACATAACTTTCGCACACACATAAAGCTATACAACGTCGCAGCAGCTAACAAATGGTGAAACTTTTACAGTTTTGTACAGTCCTCTATATCTACCCACATTTCTACCCTCATTTCAAGTTTTCCTTGAACTTCAATTTGCATCTTCGCACACATTCAATCACATCATCATCAAGGTATCACTAATCTCATAACTCATAACACAGCGATCCTTGAAATTTTTTGTTTAAAAATCGAACGTCACTGTTTATTCCACTTGTAACTTTTCCATTTGCAATTAAAAAATCGAATGCCTACACTCCGTTATCAAACTGCTACAAACCGGTCGAAGAAACCAATCCAAACTGATTGTGATGTTCTTCAGCCGTCCCTTATATAGAAGGCGAGTGTTCCACTGAAGCTGAAACTTGCAGTGAAGCCGAAACTTGCAGCCGAGCTGAAACCGGTGCGTCAGTGCGTGGCTTGTGCCCTTCGCTGGTTTTAACGGTTCTCGGTGATTCAAGGGTACGTTTTCGTATTGGATGGTAAAACTGAGATATCCGTAAACCAGCATCTCTAGAAGTTATTAAAGCTATAGTAACTGTCTATAAATATTTTTGTGTGAATGTAGACGGAAAGTTGACGGGTTAATTATTGGCCCAATACAAGGCCCGGGATTTCCTTATAACTGAGAAGGTCTAGAGCATACTCTACCACGCTGCTCCAGTCTGGATTGGACGCATCCAGCGTCAGTGATCAATTCAAGTATCGGAGTTTTTGGACATGGCTTAACGACAGCTATCTAAGGATAACAAGCAGGACTGGCGGGTATAGCTACAGCCCATTAACGGTCCAATACTTCAGAGGTTTTCATCCTGTTAACGCAATAAAAAAAATTGAGCATAAATGCATTCCCGAGGTTTTCATTATAAGGCGACGCTATGTCACTTCTACAAGAAGCAATAGCGCTAACATTACAAAGATCAAGTTATAACGATTACTGACATTAACTAACAGGGCTAACTATCGCTAAAAGTCCCTGTCGTCACACTTATTAACAAACTAACCAACTATTCTGACATCATCTACTTACTGGAACCATCCTAGACCCTGAATTGAGTCTTGTTCTAGGTCGGTCGCAGTTGTCAAGGGCTGCAGCGGAGGGGTGTTGCTGAATGCTCGTTTGTTAAAGTAGCAAATAAGTATTCCATTAAAAAAGTTGTCCCACTATCATCATTGTTCTTAAATGTAATGCAGACTGTGTGACATGAAGTACATTTGTTGTATGAACCCACTTAGACAGGGTGACCCAACCTGTTCCTTACCCAATAGGACAAAATTAAATGGTGGATTTTGTGTTCTTAATAATAAAAGCAACTTCGAGATAATAAGTATAAAATTAACTATGAAAAATTTACAACCGGCCTGCCAACACTTATCTTTCTAACGTGAAAACCAACTCATATTTTCTTTGTTTTACCAACATTTTTCTTCCGCGTTCTTAACGCCGTGAGTAGTCTGAGGAAGTTTGTTAATTTAATTTCAAGAACTGTGCTTATCACACACCTGAAGTAATGCCAATTGCAGTTGCAGTTCTAACACTAATTATGATGAGCAAAGCCGTTGTTATGCGAACAGATTGTTAACCAAATAAAATGAGGTATTATAATTTATGAAGAATCAACAATTTTTAATCAAAACATTTTAACAATTAAATATAGGTGTTTATAATAAAATTATTCATCACATTACATTTATAGCCCGGTATTTTCAACGTTGGCTTTAGCTAAGTAGTCGGCAATAAAAAATGTGCGTATTAGAATTAAATTTTCACTTTCTTGTTTGTCCAGAAATGGGACGTAGGGTAGCTACTTTATTTCTGGTTATACGTTCCTATGGGATCACTTTACTTTATCCGTCGGCACTTTGTTTTATCCGTCTCTGAGGCGGGCGAAGTCACGGGCAAAAATCTAGTTATAGTTTATAAATGAATTAACAGTGTTAAGTAGTATAGTGATAAAGTACGAAGGCATGTTGCAGACAAGATGTTCCTACAAAGCAAACTTGGTTATGCCAAGTCCAAACAGCTGGCAAGAAGTAACCAGCCGTGTGATGTTAGTCCAGGGCACACAACCTTCCAACCCTGAGCTCTATCTAAGCTGGTTCCTAAATACTTTAATAGTTGGCGTCCTTACTAACTCGTCCGTCGCCGACGGCTGTACTAAGACTGCTCTAAAACTTGGTGTTAAAGCGGAACTAACTGATAATGCAACTTAAGTTACTGTTTAAGAAATAAACTATTAGTACCTATAATAAACAAACGTAGCAACAAAATTTTCGTCTGTTTTAAACAAGATTACAACGCCGCTTTACAATATATAGGATTGTGGTGAGGAAATTTACTGATATAAATAATATAATCGGTTTTTATGGCGTATTATTACCTTAAATCTCTCAATAGCTCATAAATTGTGCGTATGTATGTACGTTGTATGAATATTTTCTGTACAGGTCATTCAAAACTACTTTTTTATATAAAAAGGGGTATACATTTTCTTTTGTGTACAGGTACTTCTCAGCTGAAAACACAATTTGGGATATCATTCTATTCTAATTTCAAATCTGATGGATGTACCGCGAACGTTTTTTTCAGGCGGTTGCTTATCGTCACAGATTAAATTTTCACCTTCAGCTAACTGAAAAAATCCATTACTTACGCCAGATGTCACTGAAATCAAATGTCGTTAGGATAGAAATTATATGGAGAGGATGGATTAAATATTATAGTGCTTAAATATGTATCAAGGTAGAGGTTGTAAAATAATGTCTATAATCGCATTATCACTATTTCTTTGTATTAAGCTTAACTTAGGAAATAAAATAATTGTTATATTATCGTCTATCTTAACCTAACTGCATAGTTTATACCTTGCTTTTAAAATCTGTGGTAAGTGCTACTACTTGTTCTACTGTTGATTTTTTACACGCTTGGAGCATATGTTATTATCTGTGTACTTAATTGATAATATTATTTTCAACACACTTGCTCGTAAAGTTGCTATTTTTTCTTTAGTCTTACGCCCGGAATGCGGTTTATTACACACTAGTGCGTTTTACTTTTCATTACCGCACTAGTGTTTTTCTTATTCCACTTTTTTTTTAATATTCGTAAAGAGGTTGTTACCAAAAGATTTGTTATTTTGTAAATAAATAAACTTGTTGTACTTAGTCAAAATCTGATAAGACAAGATTATACTTCATCTAATTATCTATTAAAGCATTTAAAAAATACAATATTTTAAATCATTAATTACCGTAAATTCTTATTAGAAATACATAATTATTTAGTTTAATATATTGTGGCTGAATGTTCGGTGTCTCTGGACTTAACCTGCGCGCGCATAGTTATTCAACCAAAGATACGGCGCGCGAAAAAATAAACCGCGCCATTTTGTGTTTTGTGCAAACATTTGTTCGTTTATAATTTGCTGATTTGTGACTGAAAAATGTCGATACCTAATTGTTTTTTTCCTCGCAAGTGTGTTGAAAAACGTCGTATAATACGCGTGTGCTTTGTTCATTACAGTCTTGGCTCTATTACAGCCCTCGCCTTGCGGCTCGGGCTCAATTCCGCCTCGACTGTAATGACCAACTTCGCACACTTGTATCATAATGTACTATTTTTACACCTCGTTAAAAAAACTCTCTTCAGTGACATTTTTCACAAAAATATTATTCAGTTTATGTTAAACTGTTCTCCGTTTTAAAAGATAAGTTTCTTGTAACATGGATCTAATTTCCATGTTTTTGACTCATGACATTTTAATAAAGGTCGATATAGTTATATTGAATGGCGACTCAACAACTTCGCTGTTCCATAGGCGTATCACTGAAACACAAAGTTTTTTAATCCGTCCAGACAGACAGACAGACATTAATCAACGTCGATCACGAGCAGACATCGGCTCGCGGCAAAAAATGGAATATCAGGGAACGTCGATGTAAGGGTCTTTACCTATTGTTTTTACGGACAGAAATGAGATCGGATTGCGATTGGACACGAAATATTGGTAAATTAATATTTCATTTATATTATTTTGACAAGAGACTACGGCGTATAGACGGGTTGTGATTTTTTTTATGTAAATTAGGTATTAAGCAAGGAGGAGGCAGCACCACCCTTCCGCAGCCGCCCATGACAACTGTGACCGACCAAGACCAAGACTCAGTTTATGGACTAGGATGTAATTTGATAGGCGTTTTGTGATGATAATTTAATTTCTATGGAGGAAAAAAATCTTTACGTTTCCATGCTTCGGAAGGTATGTACCCCATGTATGTATCCCAGAAGCAGTCAGGATGGCATAAAACTTTCGATACTTGGGTTGGCCAATGGCCAACAACCCCTCCAGCAATATGCTCGGATGAGGAGAGACCAGTACTTAATAGTGCTAGGCCAAAACTAGGTTGAAGCCATGTAAGTCGATTCAATTCAATTTCGGCTTTTGGTTGAAAAGCAATATTGAATTTAAAATAACAAACTAAACAACATAATCTTTTCAATCACTTACAACAGCAGTAATAACTAAATTAACATTTCATTTCGCGGAGTAGATAATACGGAATATGAAATTCTCAATCTAAAATTATAATTAAACCGGCAAAATTAAAACGGTACCTCCGCTGGAGTTAAATCAACAAAACAAGAGACAACAAACTTTGCATATTTCGCTATTAATAATTAGGAATCCTTTATAGCGAGACAAATGCGATTTATTCCGATTATCGAAGTTGGGTCGGGTGTGTGGAGTGCTCGAGTGGCGTAGGGTTGTGGGTTCGATTTTTGTTCAATCATTTTTTTCAATTACTTACTTCTTTTTTATTGTTGTCAGCCATTTGATAGTTGTTTTAGCTGCTGAATGAGAGGTTCTAAGTTGGATAAATTATGCTTAAATCTATTAACTTCCAACGACAGCATATGCTGTCATGATTTCATAGTACGTTCACTTCGCTGGAATTCAAAGGGATCCCGATATTCCCCCTGATCCCGAATATTCCTGGATTTGGTTGTTTTCTATTCATAGCGGAAGCTTCTAATTAGAGTAATGATTGTGTGAGAGTTTGAATTTCTCCAATAATTTTTAAATTGCAATATATTATACCGGTTGAAGTTAATTAGTTAAGTATGATATGATTGATAACTTTAACACTTTTCACAAGGTTAATAATAAGTGAACAAAAACAATTACATTTGATTTAAGTTTATATTTTAATTTTAAATAAAAGTACAAATAATATCTTTCAAATAAATCATATACATTAAAATAAATACCTAACAAATCGCGAGACAGAGTGAAGCTACCCTAGCGCTACGGCGTAGACGCTACGGCGTAGCGACTTACGTATTCGGTATTTCTCGGTCGAGAACACAGCCCCGCGACTTGTCGGCGTAGCACGCTCCGGTGCGCGCGCGCAGTATATAGATCGCATTAAGAGATTTGCCAAAGGATTCTTCGAGTCAAGCGAGATTCTTGCTAACATTATTAAATTTGGTGAATTAAGTATTTCACAAAAGGGGTATTTTAGTTTGCGAGAGTTCGAGGAAATGTAGGCTTCTGTTCTGTTTGTAGCTTTACTTGGGAGTAGTTTTAATGATTTTGACTGTAATATTTTTAAGCTATAACATTTTCAATGGGAATAATTGGGTTTTTTGATTCTTACTAGCTTTCTTGATACTTATCTTCTACTTAGCTTTGATTCTTTCTAGCTTACTAGTTTTCTTTGTCGTTTTTCCTTTTTGCACAACTTTGTTGTAACAGATGTACATGGGAGATAACGAAATTTTAACAGAAAGTATCGCGTCTCTTGTACAAAAAATAAATCCTATTATTTCCTTTTTCTACCATCCAAAATTAATCCCAAAGAAACGTAATGTTGGTAAAATTGTATCCTGTCGAGAAATCTCTATCGTATATTCGTTTATACTAATTTTACAAATACGAAAGTAAGTTTGCTTGTATATCATTTAACCATGCAACTAATACGCATTTTATCTCATACTACTCAGTGACAATATTTGGCACTTGACAGTTTTTACTCCAAGTTTCCAGCGACTCTCAAAATTTCTGCACAGTAGATGAAAGTATTGGGAAGTGAATGCGATGTGCAGGGCGTGTTAAAGAGTTAGGAGCTGAACCAAACCGACACACGCTTGGCACTTTGCGCGTGTCTCGAATATTTTATAATGGATAGTCATAGAGTTGTTACAACTGATTCTGAAAATATAATGAAAATAAAAAAAATACACTAACACATTCACATCGGGCATGATAATTCCCTGTTTTGCGTATGGCATGCAAAAATATCAGTTCACTATAACCCGAGAATAAACATTTATCTGCTATTTATCTGCCTCGGATGGGAGTCGAACTCGAATACCCCCGCTTCACAAGCAGGGTTACTAGTAATTAGGCTACGGATTCGTTATTACTCACACACACCTCTGCACTAGGACTATTGTGTGTGATGGTATTCATATAGATATTAATCTATATGAATAGATTACTATTATTATATTATATTAATAGTTACTTGACTATCCCAGATGGAAATCGTGGCAATCTGGCAACTAGAGACGTTGTAATATACCTATTTAAACATGTTGAACATCACTTGTACTTAGTATATTGATACGTGTTAAAACCAAACGTTATGAAGTGCTTTAGTATTTACTATATTTATGCTTGTTCAGTTTTGCTGTCATCTCCTCTGGAGCAAAAAAACTTACAAACTACTTATTTTTATACGTCCTTAACTCATTCATCGTGCTTTTGACCACAACCGACAACATAATCATAAAGTCACTACTAAATTCAACGAAATATTCAATTTTCTTTTAAATGAGCAACTCTATATAATTCCTAAACTGAATCTAGTATGCGAGACGAAGGGGGCAAACGTGTCGACTTCCGACCTCGGGGGAACTGTCACACGCTGCCATTCCGTTTATTTTCTTACATTTATAACCTAAATGACAAAAAGCTCTATATGAATATATCTCTTACATGGTAAGATTTCGCGCCGACCACTACTTTTTATGCTTAGTAAACGAACAAAGAGCGCTCATAGACCGGCGGTCAGTAGTTGGATGGGTGACCGCTAGTGGCAAAATTTACGGTTGTTGTCGTTAAGCCATGTCAGAAGGCCTTTGGGTAGCTTGAAAACTTCCAATACTGGGTTAGCCATTAAGCCCTACACCAACCCACATAGTTTCTTCTTTTTTAATTTTTTACTCCACCTTTCTATTACCGTGGATTAACATTCAAACTGTATTTCATGGATGTTCAGTTGTTCATGTATTTCATGGAGGTATTTATAAACAAACTTATGAACGTCCATTTTTTCTCCGGCAATCAGGGTTTAAAATAAGAACATGTACACAAGGTAAACAATTTCTTGTTTGTCAAAACATTACGCAACTTCCGGTTTAAAAAAAACATTCCACTTTATTTAATGTTAATCTACAAAACTTCTCATAACCATGTCGATTTAGACATTTCACTCAATAAATAACAAAGATGCAAACAGTACCTTAAAATTGTCCTCAGAAATAATAACAAATATAATAAGTAGATATATATTATATTTTCTAATCCAAATCTGTTATAGTGAAGAATAATAGGTAGGTATATAAGGAGAGAAATATCTCCAGTTCCCTGAAAAAATAGATAAGTAGTAACCACCGCGCCGTGACGACAATTCAGAGGTAATCAACCGTCCACGCGAAAATCGGAACCTCATTTCTTCTTAAACAAGCTTCATCGGTTTCACCGCTTAAACCAAGAACTTCGGCTTGCTTAGAAGGACAAGTGACTTCAGATCTCCTATCAATTACATAGGTGTCATCAGTTAAGTCTACAGACTATTACCATAATATGATTTAACATGTGTCATCATCATCATTTCAACCCATCATGGCCCACTATTGAGCACGGGTCTCTTCTCAGAATGAGAAGGTTAGGGCCATAGTCCACCACGCTGGCCAAGTGCGGATTGGCGGACTTCACACACCTTTGAGTTTTTTTTTTGCGAACTCTCCGGCATGCAGGTTTCCTCGCGATTTTTTCCTTCACCGTTTGTAGCAAGTGACATTTTAAATGCATAAAAACGCACATAACTACGAAAAGACAGAGGTGTGTGCCCTGGGATTCGAACCCGGACCCTCCGAATAGAAGGCCGAATTCTTAACCACTAGGCTATCACCACTATAACATGTGTCCCCTACACATGTTATAGTCTAGTCTCTTTAAATTGAGAGTGGAGGGTACCAGGCCACGCGGTACCTATGCAATGGTAGGACTAAATTAAGTATCCTGTGGAAAATCCATTGCACGAGTGCATCAAAATGACGACCAACAGACAGAGAGACAGTGAGGCGAATTACATCTACCAAGAATGCCACTACATGACGTCCACGACCGTTATGTCAAGAACGAAACGATTGAGAAAAGGGGTCTTTAAAAAAGGAAGTTCGAATGCCCCTGTGCTTGTTTACGATATATTTTACAGCAGGTAACTAGCGCATGGAAAAGCACGGAACGTAAACGTTTTCTTAAATATTTCATAGATGCCGATGACAATTTCATTATATTATTTCACTACTAGAAGCAAACTTTTGCTATATACCTACTTAGGTATCTAAGATATTTTTACCACTGTCGAGACCGCGGTCGCTATTTTAACTCGAACGCTCACTTAAATTACACAACCTGCGCCCTAATTCTGCTAATTTATAAATGCTTCAATTGCAGCTCGATTGAATAGTTTGACACTTTTTTGACACATACCCCATACAAAATGTGTCAAACAAGTCAATTGAAACCCCATTTCTTCATTTATAAATTAGCAGAATCAGGGCCCTGCTTGGCTATATTTTTGACTCAAGTCCCTGATATACGAGGTCTCGGAAACAATTTCGTTCCCGGGATCACGGTATATTCGATATAATTTAATCCGCACACAATACTCGCATCCGGAGCCAGCCTGCGTCAACCAGACTACACATATTGTTTTTTTTATTCCCTAGAGAAATATGCAACTAAACCAAAATGTTCTTATTGTATGTCTATCTATTATTTTTAACTTTATTTTAAAAAATACATTTTATTTATTATACATACTTAGAAGTAGATTAATTATTAACAATAATAATCCCAGCTACTGAGAATCCATTTATGACACTCAGATCCTGTGACTATGCCTGGAAAATATCATTTAAATCAATGTTAAGTATATAAAACCATCTTTACAACAATTTTCATTCGAAGCTAACCTTCGAAGCAGCTCGACCAATATCAATGCTATAAGTTTTGAGTTATCTACATATATTCTACCACCCAGAGAGGGGGACCATGCGATATACTCTAACCTCTAAGCAATGTAGAGATTACTCCCACTAAGTAACCTAAGACCACCTTTCTTTTATTTACTTCGTGTTTCGTACAAAGGATGAGCTAAACGGCACGCGGGGCTCTGGTCACGTTTCAAGCCTCCGCTGTTATATAATAACGTCAAAGAATAAGGAAAATACAGAAATACCGCACGCAACTTCAGATTCACTGTATTGCTGTTATAGACTACAGGCCCATGTCGAAAATGAATGGGTCATATGAACCACCAGGTGATGTATATAGGACGATATAAGAGCACAAAATAATAAGATTCAGCACTATGACGCCACTTGTTATAGCTGTCCAACTGAGTGCTGGCGAGAACTCAAAAGTTTAACCCTCGATTTTTCCCCCTTGTCGCATGATTTTTGTACGGCATTTTCACTATCGATAGATTCATGAAAAATAATAAGAAAGCGCGCAATCCCGTAAAAAATGGTGCGCCACAAAGTCGGCAATTTTTTTTGATTTTTTGACAATTCCAGGGTAAATTTGGTCATTTAATGACGGCATCAGTTTCCTACTGTTTCAATACAGCTTCTAATCCATTATTCCGCAACGCCGTACAAAAATCATGCGACAAGGGGAAAAAATCGAGGGTTAAACTTTTGAATTCTCACCAGCACTCAGTTGGACAGCTTACAAGTGGCGTCATAGTGCTGAATCTTATTATTTTGTGCTCTTATATCGTCCTATATACATCACCTGGTGGTTCATATGACCCATCCATTTTCGACATGGGCCTGTAGTCTAACACAACAATGCTAGTATAATAATTACTTTCTCTCTTCTTTGTTGGTCCACACCTCAGTGACAGCATCTTTGATGTTACCTATATCCATAGATGCCGATGACAATTTCATTATAATATCTTCGCGTCTGTTTATTAGCGAGCTATCACTGTTACTATTATCCACGCAATACCGTATGCCACCTTTGCATAGTCTAGTCTGTGGCTACGTCACAATCATACACCACGATATGTGACGTCGACTATTGTCGAGTCACAATAGGAGAGAAGATTATTTTATTAAATCCAACCTCACTGCCGATTTCCAACGAAAATACCATTTTTATTGAGGAAATCCAATGCGTTGGTCGGAATACAATTGGCTTTATATTCTCTGTGGAATATAGTGCCTATTCAGTACATATAATATAGCTTTTCATGTATTATAGTGGGCAAAAGGATTAATATAAAATGTAGATCACATTTGGTTATGTATTGTATGTAGTTTAGTTTTACCTAAGTATGACAAGTTAAAATGGCAATAAAATGTATTAACAATTTTGACATGGTGGGTATTTTGAAAATTCAGCTCTATTACACTCATTACACTGCATACATATACCGAGTTAATAAATAAACAGATATTTTAATTATTTCTCTTTAACCTAGGTACCTAAGTACTCACAGATTACTCTACAATACCAGGATACAATTTAGTTCAAAATATTGTTTCTGTTTCAGTATGAAATCTTGTTAGTTTTAATACATTTTATCTATTTATATGTAAGTGATCTTTATTGGGATTATGCATCGCATTCTGGGATTTTAATTTATTCGTTGTTACAAAGAATATAGCCCTAAAATAGAAAACAAACATTTTATCAAGGTTTAATTTTACCCGGTGTGTGCTAAATATGAAAATGTTAAAAACGCGTTTAATACAAATTACTCCACGTAATTAAGTTAACACGTTCAGTGCCACCGACACGCCTAGCGTGTTTTTGCGAATTTCTATGACAATGCCTTGAACACGCCAGGCGTGTTCTGAATCTTTCGTCGATATTAAAAAAAAATGCCTAAATAATTTACTGGGATTCACAGTACGTAACCCTTGAGTAACAAACTAAAGAATTTTAAAGTGGCCCCCGGTTAAAATCTCCAATTTTACATTAAAAAAATAAATTGGTTGAGTAATGCCGACCTGGAGTGTCCGCATGCTTTTGTAGGGCGGCATCGCTAAGAACTTCATGAAAATTGAGGTGGCGTTGAACGTGTTAAAAAATTTTGACATCACTCATTATAATTAAGATCCTCGTAATATTATGATATAAGTATCCAAGTCGCGTAAATAGTTAATACAATTTGGGAACGGCTTCAACTGGCTGAAGTCAAAGGCTCTCACCTCGCCCGTCGCAATAAACTTAATTACTCTAATACGTGACGAACATCATATAAGTGTAGGGTGATTATGAGTTCCAAGGGTAAGTTACCCTATTAATATTATAGACATAACGTCACGAATGGAAATAGTACTGCTTACCACAAATCATACACTAGTACAGTTGTAAAGCTTCATACATTGCGCGCTTGAACAACGCAACTGCTAAGTGATTTTAATTCGGATGATGTAGCGTCGCAGCTGTGGTCGTAGCGTGAAGAAAAAATTGATTTGGCCGTTAACGATCACCACTTACCAACAGATGCCTCATCTACATGTTTGTTAACTAATAACATAAAATAACCTTTTGTGAATTTTCCCAAAATAAATCAAGCTAGGACTTACAAAAACATACAACTTAGTCATAGCAACAAAACCAACCTTCACAAATACATCAGCTACATCTTACCATAATAGATTAGAGATAGTCGCAGTGGCCTCATGGGGATACTAGTTCCCTATGCCCTTACAATACATGATACATCTTACCAACAAAAACGCATTCAATTTTAGACATTCAAATTGACCTCATTAAGTCAAAATCGCTGGTAACCTAGCGAAACGTCCCGCAAGCGCCCGACGTGTAGACACCCGCAGAAGCTGTAATTACGTGCTAATTGCGTACTTCAGGAGGGCGAATGTAATTTGAACACGACAAGTGGGACTACACATTACGAGCTGAATTCCTTTACAACCATGTACTGTATTTATATACGTCACTAATAAATTAATGATTATTGAATACGTTAATTAGGTAATATAATTAGCAACGGTTGTAAACACGTTTCTGTAATTGCTTTTCACGTTAGACGTTCTATTTTGACAAATGAATTTGAATATGATGTCTACTGGCATAGCCTTAATTTTAAGTATAATGTTGACTAGCAGTGATTCTGGAATGGTTTGAACGTTTGACTGGTACAACACTGTAAAGAAAACTTGGTTTCCAATCCTGTATCCAACAATATTTATGCCTCATTTGATACTCTAAGTATTTTTTGTCTGTGAAGTCCCCAAATCCGCACTAGGTCAGCGTGGTTAACTATAATCGTAAACCTCACCTGTTAAAGGAGGCTATCAGAAATGAGACAGTAATCCTTCTTTTGATATTTATTACAATTAGGTAGTATCTACTATTCTTCAATGTTCAAGGCAACAATAGAAAAACAGGTTTCCTTGTTTGTTTACGACCCTAAATCAACAATGCAAAGCTTATTTTCGTATCAACATCCAGTACGAGTGGATGGATGTTTTACCAGCATACTTTAGCTATGCAATAAAGGCTAGCGTGTACTAGGAGACACGTCGCATGCAATTACCGCGCAATCGCTGATCACACGCGCGGGTTGCCTGATGAGAAATTTGCTGCACCGGTACCCGGGAACTACCTGGAATATTTATACTAAACTTGAGGTATACTTTAAGTTACCGTAATTGTTTCGTGTCAGAGCGGGAACGGGAACCTTGTAAATGTCTACGGAATTCGTATGTCGAGGAGGAAAACATCTTGGGGACCTACGACGCCCGTACTGCTTGCTTTACGTAACGTATAATCCGTCACGAAGTTCTTCGTTTTATTATGTCAAAGCGGGACATTTTGGTTACCGCCGGAAAAAGCAGAAACAACTGCCTAAATCAGGATGTATGGTCACCCTAGGTATACCTACTTCGCGCTGTCTCGGTAAGCACAAGCGTTTACACAGGTCAAATATGCGAGGTAAGAAACCGTTTCCTGAACTTTAATAGCATCTCTAAAGTACAGATAAAGATGAAGAAAACCGGCCGCCATATGTGTTATGAATCTCAATGATCGAAAAATACCTGACCAAATTCGTAGTATTCCGACCTGACATCAACATTGCTGCACACCTATCTATTTAAGATAAATCCTGTTTAAGTTACCGTGTTACTAGTTAAAGTTATATTTAATCCGGCAACGTCGCAGGCAATCCGGGGGCGAAGTGGGGCGGTAAATTTTCCATCAGCCATCGGTGCAGCCGATCGCCGCGGCGGTAATTGCGATGCACCAGATATCCTGCTTCTAATATCGCCTGATTTTCCTTTAGTACCTATCGTGTACATATAGGTGACTAGATTTCTGGCGGCGACTTTGCCTGTGTTTTGTTTTTAAGGGGTGACGAAGACAGGGGGAGGTAATTTCCAAGAGTCATATCTTAGTGCTCACTTGCGTCAGTTGAAGATAGTACCCACGCAAAGTTTCAGAGTGAATCCAGCGAGAAATAAAATGTTTCAGTTTGCCCCCTTTTTTAACCCCTTAGACGGGGAATATTCAATAGTAGATTGTATGACAAGGGTGCAAAGTAATATTTTTTCGGCGAGGGCGTTTTTGAATCCAGAGCGAAGTGAGGGATTCTAGAGTAGAATCCCGAGCGTAGCGAGGGATTCTTTAGTAGAATCCCGAACGTAGCGAGGGATTCAAAGTACGTCGCCCGAGCCAAAAATATACTTGCACCCGAGTGATACACTCTACTTTTCATCACCCACTATGAGAAAATAATATATATATAATAGAAAATAATACGTAAAAATGCACGAAAACTTAATTTTAATTTGAAAACGAAATCTTAATTTGATTTCTTTTTTTATTATTCAGCTGGCGGGGCCCTCGCGTCGTACCAGACATTCTTTATTCAAACAATATTTGCGTTCGATTTCTTTAGCGCAAAATACTAAAATGTTCTAAATTCAAAATAGGACGGAAAAGATCTAGCCGGCAGGAAAAGTTGTACGAAAATTCATTCCCGCCCGCTGAATAGAAAACAGCAACTTTGGAACCCCGTAAGTCCGAACCAAGTCGTCTTTTTCGAATAGGTGTGATGAAAAAACCTTTTCTTACTGTAAAGAACATACCCACATCTCAAACTACAGCTTATTGCGGTCTGTTATTGAAACATAGATAAGCTATAAGTATTTGTACTAAGTACTGTTGTAAAGGTGTTCTAAGGGTGTTGTACACTCTATCGAAACTCTACTGCTATCAAGAAACTGCCTAAACTACGAGTCACGCCGCGATAGCCTAGATGTTGATTGCCATGTAACATTGAACAACACCTATGATACATATGTTACTTTCTATCTTCACAACACATAATACTATTTCTTTATTTGCCTATTATAACTAAAATGTGTTGCGATCCTTATTTACTAGTTAGGAGTATGTCGATTTTGCAACAACCTCTAGATAATCGCCCGCTCCAAGGTTTACTACACAGGACATGACGCTGTGTATCGTCTCATTAGAGGACGCTCTGCCGGTCATGGTAAGGCTGAGTCCACACTGACCAAATATATTTACTACGAACTTTAAGTTATTTCAATAAATTAACAAACTTCCAAAATAGGGGACAGTGATAAGACTGATAAGAGTACCTATTTATTCGTTGTTAAAAGTATCTTTGTACACTTTTTGGCAACACGCTGGTAGCTCGAACTAAATCATAATACCTCTCTAAGGCGAATTTTATTAATGTACACCTACTCTTGTAATACCTAATCTGGGATTCTACACAAATTATATAAGACAACTAAAATTTTGTGACGGTATCACCGAAGTTATATTATTATTCATATAACGTTTCCTTTATGTTGCGTTATGTCTAGTTAGGTAGGTACATCATAATAACAAAAATAAATAATCGACCTCTTGAATCCCAGCAAAACTCCGCAGATCTTGTTACATTGGTTCCGGGTCTATTTTTGAGAGTGCTGGACTTTGTATCATAATAGTTTTAGTCCCAGAAAAAAAAACTTATCTTAGTTTTAATTATTACAAAAAAATATGTCAAGTTGAACACAGCCCTAGCGAACATCTTTAGATCTGACCTCCTTTATACGCTTCTAAGGTTCTAGTTAATTTTATTTTTTATTACACTATTAATATTAAGCTAAAAAGATTAAAGTCCTTAAAGGTAAACTTTATTCTTCTTATATTTTATGTAAAGGTTTCAATCTAGTGTGGTACATAAATGCCAAGTTATAAAAATATGAACTTAACTATGCAATAACATGAAACTTATCGGCTGAGCTTCTTCAGACGCATTCCTCTGTCAATGGAAAACTTTAGCCACCAACGCCCTCTACTCATTAAAGCAAACAACAAATTGCATGACATTTCAAAGTAACTCGAAAAAAATATGGTAGGTATCGATAGTTTGAGTCATGATCTCATGACGTCTTCATCAGTTTTTAGGGATGAAATATCTTCTTCTGATAAAGGTTATCCAATCAAGAGCTGCCTTGCTACAAATACTATACGAGGTAATACTAAACAGTCAGTAGATTTAACAACAAGTCACTAAACCCCTCATTAAACGCTTCTCACGAGAAAAATCAAGTAAAAAGGAGCCTTGGTCGCGAATAATTTATTCAAAAGGTTGGAATTTATCCAATAATAAATCGTAGCGTTCTGCCGGCGGCGTAAAAACCGGCTATTTATTCTCGCGCCATTAGCCTGGCCGAAAAAAGGTTGCTTTAAACTCCATTTATTAATCGCGGGCCCGTGCGCTCCATTAGGTTACAGGATCCAGGATAGATGGCGAACACTGATCCCGTTCGATTTTAGAAACGACGCCAATAGATATCTACATACCTACTACCTTTATATAGGTACGTACCTACGTGGAAGAGAGTGGACTTGGCAGGTTTTCAGTGGTTATTTAGCAGTGCTAGTATACTGGTTTGAACGTTGGAACCTCTTATTTTCAAAGAGGTAGTGAATGTTACAATCTAATTTATCACTTGCTTCGGTGAAGGGAATCGTCATGAGGAAATCTGTACCTACACCAGAGAGTATTCAATATTATCTGAAAGATGTATGAAGTGTACCAATCCACATTGTACATTGTCAAGTAATCAACTGAGTTAACAACTGCAGGTGCAGTCGGTAGTTCGACGTGTGATCGCTATGGCAAAAAATTCTCGAACGCTCCATACTTTGGATTTTTAGTTAGATAGCAGTGTTAGGCCATGTTGGAGGCCGATATAATAAAGTGGCAAACTACCTTTGTCTCTAATTTGTCCATCATTTAAGAAACTTGTTCCTTAATTCATCCTTCTCAATAATAATATGTACATATATGGTCCAAAATATAAGTAGGTACCTAGGTAGGTAGGTACGAGCGCAATACTTACGATTCAATTATAATCATATCAACACTTTAAAAGTTGATTAAGCTTCCCCAAGCAGGGGATTAACGTGGGATCGCGTCAAATTGTTCACTTAGTGGTGGGGCGTTGCTGCGATACGCCCTCACAGGTGGTGATGGGGCAGTGGGCTGGAAGTGGTGATTGGGTCCTGATGGCAGCCTGATGACAGTCTTATTGCGGTGGTCACTGGCGTGTGAAGGGTTTAATTACAATGTAGTTTTGTAATTATTATAAACTATTCGGTAAGTAGGTAGTAACTGCTCTCGCTTTGCTTTGGGCAACTTAAGTCTTAGAACCCCAGCACACGGCGTATATAAAATCGCGTATGGCGCAAAGGGACAGGAGGCCTCAAATGAGTTTGTAACGCGCTTCATACGCGCGCATGTACCGCGTTTGTATCGCGTTGAACGCGCGTCGTCAGCGCGTTTCAAAATACGGCGTGTGCTGGGGCTCTCTACTCGGAGTAACTGTAATTTAAAATCTCCACCGACTTACAAAATCCTCTAATGAACAGAAATAACATCAAGCAATCAAGCTAACAACGTAACAACCATCTCGATCACGTCAGAAACGCTGCAAAAAAACTTGCAAAAAACTTCATTTAATCTGTTCGAGTTCGAGCTATGGTCTTATGTAGACAGACAGACAGACAGACAGACAAGTGAAACTTACTTATCACACCTTGTTTTTGCGTTGGGTTAGGTAACCCGTTTAAGGTATTGATTAATTAACGCGTAATTAATGTTTTTAGATATTTAGATAGGATTCTTCAAATTGCAATGACCACTCGAACGTACAGATAATCCTAAAACAGTATTAGGATCTGTGTGTTTCACGTGGTTTCACTATTAAATTACAGCGTGTTCTAAGTTTCCAATATTGTTATAGAGCGCCCTGATATGGATGAAGAGTGGAAAAACAGCCAAAATTAGGTAATACAAAAAAGAAACAATCCGATTTGAAATGCTTATATTTAAGTAATAAACCTAATCAACATCCGCCAACTGGTACTCAATACGAGCTTGAGAGCCAATGCTCTTTTTCTTTCTCATTCCATACTTCTTGACCAGACCAACCAACCTTTAGTTTCAATGATGTCCAGGGATGTCTGTAATCATGTTGCGTTAAGTTAAGCCCTTAGCTTAAGCTGTTCTTTTATTGTTAGAAAGGACTTGGTTTGGACCGGCGTAACGTTATTCTTAAATATTTACAACACTTAGTTGAGACAGACCGTTTTATAGTCCTTGCTGGTTACTGATAACTTGAAACGTTACCAACGCCTTGATAACCGAGATAAAAACATGAAATATTTTTAACTAAATCTACATAAATATTGCAAGCGATACACGTTGATATTATTATATTACTCTTTATTAACTGATGTGTTAATAAGCTCCCTGTCTGTCTGTTTCAATAGTCTGTCTATCCATAAAAACTAAACTAGGTAAAATAATAACTGCAAAGTCAGCTGCACATGACAAGAACTTCATCATCACACAGAAGGAAATACATAAATGAACTTTAACACATTCATATCCCCACACTTGGATTCCGTGTGTTTGGGCGATATGGAAAACATAAAATTACGCGCGCCCCTGCTTGCATGAGCGCCTGCGTACAATACCGTTTGCGGCCCCATCCCCCGTCGTCGCTTTGACTATCAAGCTGATGTTGGTTTACTTTTATTGAAGTAAAATCTGATACCGCCCCTCCGAGGTCCATCTGTCGACGCTCTACATGCCACCCGCACGCAGTGCACGCCTTGAAAGCCCGCTTGCGGTAGACCTATACAATTTTTTCTGTCCTATGTATCTTCCCCGACCAGGATTCGAAGCCGGGACCCATTTCTTTCTCAGTATCATACTTCTAATAATACAATTAGTCATTCATTTTCTCTTTTTCTCTTTCTCGTCCCTTCTCCCACTCCCTTTTTCTCTCTAAGCCCCTTCCCTCACTTTCTCTCTCTCTAATAATCTCTCCCTAGCTTTGTGTCTGTCTTAGCTAATGGGTTCATGCAAGAATAATAGAATTATGTAACTTTCACATTTTATTGAATTTTGATTGCAATATCATAATAGATAGGTATTTACAACACACAAGATTCGAATGCTCTCAACTACGTTACAATACAGATAAATCTAAATATAATTAAATAAATGGTAGGTACACAACCGATATATTTCCTATAAATATCTCCATATAATTGAATAGGTACATAGAAGCGAATTTTATCATAATCAAATATAATTATAAAGCATGTGAGTTCGGGAAGATTAGTGTAGGTACTTGTCGTAGAAGGAAATAATGTGTTATTACCTCAAATTATGATTATGTAAAAACATCATAATACAAATATATAAAAGTATAATCGTAAATCTAATTATTCATACTTCGTTCCACCGGCAGTGACCCTTTGTTAAATAAATAATTGTATAATTAACAATATTATTTGTGTAATTATAGAACCTTTGCAGTTACTCTACTATATTCTACGGAGCATAATTCTACTGTCTCTTTGGTATACATCGGAATCTTCATTACAAAATATTTTCTAGAAAAAGTTATAATCCTAACTATATTTCTATAACTGTGAGCCGTACGATATCCGTTAATATCATTATTAAAAATCATTTAAATTCATTGAAAAACTGTAATTAACAACATGTTCTTGTTTATTAAATGTATAAAAACCTGTATTGATGGATTATATTTCTATTCTAATGAACAAGTTTATTTTCTCTTACCTATACATAAATACTTATTGCATTTCAAAGTGACAACAATAGCCAATTAGCCGTAATGTTAATTATCGCCCCTAACTCATAATTAACAAATTCTAAGTATGCTTATTAAATATTTGCTTTAAATCACATGCATTAGATATTTCTAAACAGTTGTAGGTATCCTTGCAATCAGACTATAGTTTACCCATTCCAATTATATCTTTATCATGATAAATTACAATCAATTATTAATAATTTTATTAAATGAAATAAAGTTGGTGTTGCTTCGTTTTATATCTATCAATTCTAATGGTCAATACGAAAATGGGGTTTGTATATTGGCGTAATTTACCTTGTATTATTTCATTTTGGCACACAACGTTCCGTTTTATTTAGTCAATATCATTATTATTTTTATTATTAATGTATAGATTATTTATAAATATTATTTTATTCTACAATTATTTTACTCAACATCAATAGATACATCCTATAATTTAATACAAAGAAAATTTTATAACTTGCATCAACAATACAATACTACATATAAAGCTGTGCTACATATACCTTCATAACATATACATAAATAAAATCTTTAATAAGCCATAAGGTTCAATTCAAGGACATTTTTAGTAATAAAAAGCAAAATTTTTTGTATAACTTTACTTTTTATATCCATATCACATAATTACAAGAAATCTCAAATTTAAATCAAACTGATCTTAAGATCTTTCATTGAGATAAAACGTAAGGCCAAGTACAGTAAAATTCTCTTAACAATTTAGTAGAAAATTATTACAAACGATAATCAAAAGCCATAATCTTCATTGAGCAAAAGTTGCAATAATTGAAGAAAACGTCAAAATTTATCGAAAAACTTTTTTGTCAATTTAGACAATACTCTAAAATGTACGCAGACAACACTTTATATAACATGAATCAATAGAAAAATTAACATCGGAAGAACTTTTGTTTGTATCGTTAAAACACTTTATCTTTACTCAAAACAATTCCTAGTGTTCGATGCGCCTGCGCGTTATTTCCGTGTATATAACACAACACGAAACATACAAATCACCAAATAGATATACGAATAAATTATTATGAGTAAATTCTGCTTAAAACCTTGTCATATACCTACAAGTAAAGATAAGGTGTTCAACGTTGAATATATTTAACATACATCGGTTGATATGTTTTATGTACTATACGTTAAATAATCGCTTCGGTGTCCTCATAAGACGTGTTAACAACCCATGGTAATTAGACTATGCATAACACTACTTTATATACAACAACATACACACGACACTGAAACTTGGTAACGTATTATTTTATAATCGGGATTAATTTATGTATAATATTTAGGCCTTACTCAATAGTGAATTAAAGTGCGTAAAAGGAAGCGAAGTTTGATTTAAGACTTATACTATACAGAACTTGAAGTATAATGTATATTTAGGTCACGTCGTAAGAAACTTTATTGTTGCCTTGGACCAAAACATTGAAACAGACATAATTACTAGTCACATAATATGTTGGACATTTATCATTATTAATTATATAATCCACACGTCAAAATAATAATACAGAACGAAATATACAATCATTAAAAACCTATTATAAATATAACAGCCCCTAATATTTTACTATTCCATAGTAAAATTGTTTTCTCAATTATAAATATTACTAATATTCCATGAAATACAATTAATATCAGCTTAACAAAATTTTATCATTCGTTAAAGCAAGCAGCGACTTAACTTTGACTTTTGACCTATCATATAAAATAATATCTAACCATTGGTACACTCCACAATTATTAATTAATGATTCGAGTAATTATTATTGTTAATTTTAATAATTATCATAAAACGCCGAATTTCACGTCTCTACTCTTTTCTATAACTTTACTAATACATTGTTCATTTTTAATATTATAATATTCAAATATTTATTAATCGTATTTCCAATACCAATTATTTTTAATAATCAAGCTAGAATCCTGCATCTTGTAGCAATTATTAATAGGCCTAATTATGGAAGTCTCAAGATTATTTTATTATATCAAATAAAAACAGAAACAAAATAAAAATATGTCCCTACCAGCCTTAAACTATGGTCACCTGAAACCACGCTGGCCCATTGCAGACCAAATCCAAATAGCAATTTTATTTATCAAATCAAATAATAATTTGGTATTTTACACGTAATTGAACACAATAAAGAATGCAGGATTCAAATATAGGACCTTCCAACTAGATAAAGCTACGCAGCTGTCATTGCTTTGTTCTCGATACCACAGAATAATAATGGAAGTAAAACATAAATGCGTCTAATGAAAAACAAAACTAGTGTTCAACGCACAGACATACAAAAAAACTATTTTTATAGGTCCATGATTTATACTCGGGTAAATTTACTAATTGCGTCCATCTGAATATTTATGATATAGTTAAGATATGAACGTTAACACTTAAAATTATGAGATAAATTAAAAACGTAGCGAACTTTAATACCTTATTCACAATTCTTCGGTAGATGCTATGGGTGCTTTGAGTAACGGCGTCCTAGGGCTTCTAGAGCCATCGGAACTTCTGGAAGTGGCTTGGAAGTCCTCGTTTGACAGGGAAGCGGGTATGGGAGCTATCTTCAACTGGTGTCCGTTGAGTTTGATTTCGGTTATGGAATGTGATCTGCCATGGTTTACATTGGATTTCTCCTTGTTAGTCGTTGTCATGGGGTCGTGGGTTGGGGTCTTAGCGAGCGATTGTGTCACCCTAGCTCGGTTGGACTGCTCTCGCAATGCCATCTGGTAAGCCACTTCGAACGCTTCGCCCAGTGTTAGAATGACTTCGGTTGCTTGATCCTGTAAAAGAGTGATAAGTAAATCAATGTTTAACAAATAACCGCCATAATAAGACAAATAATAAATCTACGAATGTATCAGAGATATTTTCATAAAATAGATTGAAATAGTTCTGGTGCCTACCATACACTACACACCTTCCAGTATACAGTTACTCAAGTGTTGAACGTTATGATGTTTTCTTTACACCGAAATAATAACTACTATCGCTTAGGCTACACTTAAGTTAATGATTCATAGTCATTTATAAATTACATATAGGTAAACAATCATATTTTGGACTCTAATTTACTTCGAAATTATAAATCTTGAATTCACAAATGGTACTTCTACCCGAAGCATTGCTCATTTTTTTCATGCGGCTTATTTACGCCATTTTACTTTTTAAGGGTTGTTTTCCGCGGTGATGGTATGGAAATGCATTAATATCCTTGCCAACGTAACACGTAGGTAATACCTATTCCAAGAGAGTGGCAGAACGTTTTTTGTCAAAAAAAAGTAAACAAGTAAAATTTTGAACAAATCGAGTTCTGTAAGTTTGAAAAGCTATAATAATCCATTGTCGTGTTTAAAATAAAAATAAAATATGTTTTTCTAATTAATTAAATTCTGATCTGATCCAAATGTAACGTCGACGACCAGTGTACCATAACTACAACACGAATCGTACTCACCATAGTAGCAACTCTAAACACGTGGCAATAATGACTCTTGGTGGCGTGGTCTTTGGTGATGTAGGCGAAGTGCGTGAGGTCGTCTGCGTCCTGGCAGGCACAGTGGATGTTGCGGATCTCGTGCTCACATATCAACTCCTGGTAACCAGAGGGCACAGTTATATTACACGGGAAACGTTTGAAATAACCCTATACCCTAGTATTTAAGTAAGTCTGTTTAAAAACTGTTCAGCGAATGAAGCGTGAAAACATAGCAAAGACACAGAGGGACGGCTACTTTTTCATTTCTAATGTTGTCATAGATAGTTCTGTTTTCAATATTCTTGTTTTAGGAACATTAAAAAAGGTAACCTTAATTTGCTTGCAAAGAGAGGCGTACAATAAACAAGTTTGACTTGAATAAAAATAACAATTCTTTCTTTTGAAAGTTATTACAGGATCGTTTAATTTGCAACTAAATTTCATTTGGACCAATGAATTTATACAATCCAAAAATATTTTTCCTAATTATTTTTTCCGTTTTACCTTTTATTGTTTACCAGTAAAAACAGGCCGCTTCCAAAACTCAATTTTCTTGTTATAAAACGAGTCAAAAAATACTAATTATCTGGAGTAACTAACCGTGAAGCGCCTGACATGAAATTTTGATAAAAAAAACAATCCTTTTTGTAAGAAACACAAAGGCAAGATTGGCGAGTGGTCCGATCAAGTGTGAACGGTGATCCGTAATTAAAAATCAAGCGAGCAACGTCGGGCGCCTTTGTCTGAGACCCTTTAGAGTCCACATTAGGGACCTTTACCCTTCGTTCGCTTGGTTGCTTTTCAAAGAATAAACAGTCCTTTATTTAGCAAAAATTCTTGCAGTAAATAACAATTTTAGCTTGTAGGGCCGCAATATTCTATAGAGGATAACTTTAGTTAAACTTGACTAACGATGGAGATCATTACCTACGCTACCCTCAGTTATTTATACCATACGCTTAACCTTTAAGATCTAATAAGAGGGCTAAAATCTAACACTGTCGTTTCTGAACTTTGGTTTAGACTCTAAACTTTTATCATCATCGCTACCCATCAAGGCACATTATTGAGCACTAGCTTTTCTTAGGTAAAGGACATAGTCCTGATTGGCGGACTTCGACACATTTGAGTTTCTGCGAACTCTCCGGCATACAGGTTTCCTCACGATATTTTTCTTCACCATTATAACAAGTGACATTTAAATGCTTGAAACTCACATAGCATCGAAGAGTCAGAAGTGCACGCCCTGGGTTTTCCAGCCCTAGATTCCACGAGTAAGAGGTCGACTTTTTGACCACTATATAGTCTATTACCGCTTCAATGCCACTCACAACAAACCCTAAATTTTAAATTATGTAATGACTCACTCTTGTAATGGTATTCAGGAACTTGACACCACGATAGCTGATGGAGAGGATGATGTCAGGGGAATCCCTGGGCTCTTTGGTAGACTTCTTCAGCTTCTGTATCGATTTCTTCGTTGACTCTGTGCCTCGTAATTCCTTTACCACTGTCGATCCTAAATACTGTGAACGGAAGTCTCTTTGTAAACAACGAAACATAATTGATTTTAGAATCTCTTGGTGAAAATGGCCACTGCTATATCGCCAGCTAAGTTGGTCGCCAACGCGTTGTTAGCTAAATAGATAGTTAAATAACTGGTCTTTTATTACAGAATTGATTGATGGCGACAAAAAATTGGCGCAGGCATAGAACTTTACTGATATACCTATTTAAGTGTTTAACATTATCACTCAAATGGCCATCAAAGTCAATATACAATCACTATCAGTGGATTTTTTTGAAAACACAATACTTTTGTTGAATACACAATGAATACATAAAAAATGACGTGGAAATAACAAAATTTCATGATGTTAATAGTTTGAAATAAGGTTTAAAATATGGCAAATCTACAGTCTCCATACACTTAACCCAATAACATTTAAAAACCTCTAAATACTCACATTAGCAACATAAGTGACAGCACCAGTAACCAGCACGAACGGCTGGTGTTTCCACTGGGTCTTCAGCGCCCCTGGCACGCCCACCAGCAGCTCCGAGGGCGCTCTGATCTCCAGGTCCGAGGGTCGAGGGGGTTGAGGAGCTGGTCGGTTCTTCTTGCTCCGCTTCAACGTCTCCCCGCCAGGCGGCGCCAGCGTGGGGACGACTGGTGGTGGGACTGGTTTAAGGTTCTCGGAAGGCGGTAGTTTCTCTTTGATTTCTTCTTTCAGCTGCTGGATGTTGCTCTTCTAAAATAGAAGGAGGTTTATTAATACTTTTGGCCAAATTGTGATTGATTAATAAACAATAAATATATTAATATGCGAAGAGAAATAATTTCATCCGTTTTCAAGAATAATTACTGCACGTAACAGAATATAATTTGTCACAAATAATTAAACATTCAACAAAAATAATCATTGTTAATGTAACTCCCAAAGACATAACTAACTCGTTGTCGATCAAGAAAAATGGAAAGGGAAACAGGAAATCTTTGACAAAATGCATTACAATCGAATTTTCAGCGAATTTCGATAATTCTTGAAATTGTTTAAGTTCTAAAATGGCATCATAAAATATGTATTTGGCACTATCGTAGCTATCTATACATATTTAAATGTTACCTAAGCACTCCTAACCTAAAATACACGTCAATAAATAACTTAACAAGTCCACGAAGAAATTAATGGACCGAAACTTTAAACGAAGTGGCAAAGTATCTTGAACCCTTTGTGCTTCACTGCACGGTCCATTGGTTCGTCAATCCGGTCACAATGGTCAAATAGTAGTCGTTAAGACATATCGATAATTTTGGCCAACTGTCGACTACCACTGCGCAGTTGCGCAGCATGGTAATTCCTTCTAGATCTTCTTAATACAGTATGTTTTTGTATTTTGACGTGATAACGTCTTATAAATTGGATTACCGGGTGGCACTTCAAGAAACTGTGTCACGGTCACGCTCCGCCGCTCACGTTATGCGCTTACAATGAGAGCGAGTGAGAGGCACACGTCCCTTCCACTCGGGCATGGTTAGCCCGCCTAAGAGCGAGAGAGACAGACATCCTTAACATTACTTATGGTAGCTACGGCGTACACACGTTGGCGTGTTTCAGAAAATGGTACAGCGCCATCTCTGAAGAAGTAGAGTAAGTAATCTCGTTTGTTACCTCACTTAGTTGTGACTAACGGTTAATGGTCTAACGGTTAGCAGCGCTAGATGGCGGATGGTGTTACAATGTTTTAAATATAATTCTTTGTATAAATAAATGTTTTAAATTGTTACTATTATTTCATCCTTCTTTTACTTCTTACGTTAGTCCGAGGTCTAAGCTATTTTACTGCAAAGTTTCATGAAAATCCGTTTTTGTCAATCATTCCATCAGTATTTTCTTAAGACGTTGTCACGTTCAACTATCGTCAGTAAACCGACTTTACAGACAACCAGTTTTTTTACATAGCCTATGCGTTGCCAATTCAAAAACAAAAACGTTGTGCTTTCTTTTTTTTCCTCACCTACATTATGACCGATAGGCAGGTATATGTAAAAAACGATGTACCGGTTGATTACAGGAGAGTTGTGGCTAGTCAGATCTTAAAAATCTAATAGTAGATTGTATGACAAGGGTGCAAAGTAATATTTTTTCGGCGAGGGCGTTTTTTGAATCCAGAGCGAAGTGAGGGATTCTAGAGTAGAATCCCGAGCGTAGCGAGGGATTCTTTAGTAGAATCCCGAACGTAGCGAGGGATTCAAAGTACGTCGCCCGAGCCAAAAATATACTTGCACCCGAGTGATACACTCTACTTTTCATCACCCACTATGAGAAAATAATATATATATATATATAATAGAAAATAATACGTAAAAATGCACGAAAACTTAATTTTAATTTGAAAACGAAATCTTAATTTGATTTCTTTTTTTATTATTCAGCTATTTAAAACACTATGGCTATATTTTACTATAATAGTCCACTCCACCATATACATAGTTACTTACTTTTACGGCAAGAAAGATTTCGTCGGGTGCTTCATTAAGAAAAGTCTCCACATTTTTGACTGTGAACACTTTGGATTTTTAGGTTTAAATCCATCAGAAATCCTCTTCAGATATGCTATTAATTTCGAATATGTGTCCAGTTTTATATCGTTATTAGAACTGACTGTTGATTTAACCATTGAGTAGATACTCCAAAGGGTGGAAGGTTTTTTAGTTTTAGCTAAGTTCTGGAAGTACGCCAAAAACACAGTTTCTGAAAAATTCTTGGCGCCTCTTGCATTTCTCCATTCCAAAAAATTATCATAGGCTTTCAAATATTTTTCCCGGGATTTCGCAGGTAATAAAGTATTCATCACATTACTCGCTTCAGTTTTTATACTATCAGGAGGATACTTTCACTATCGTTGGAAGAACTCATTTTTTCAAAACAAAACAAAATTTCTAACAATACGTAAAAATGCACGAAAACGCGGGAAATAGTTCGAGCGATCTTAATGATTTCTTTTTTTATTATTCAGCTGGCGGGGCCCTCGCGTCGAACCAGACATTCTTTATTCAAACAATATTTGTGTTCGATTTCTTTAGCGCAAAATACTAAAATGTTCTAAATTCAAAATAGGACGGAAAAGATCTAGCCGGCAGGAAAAATTGTATGAAAATTCATTCCGGCCCGCTGAATAGAAAACAGCAACTTTGGAACCCATTATGTCCGAACCAAGTCGTCTTTTTCGAATAGGGGTGATGAAAAAATCTTTACCACCACGCATAGGTATCGTCACGATTATTACTACGAGTATACATATTATTATACTACCCGGCGACCATCAATAGGAATCTATCGTCAACCTCGCCATGCTCAGCAAGATGCACCACTATTGAGTTTATGGGCATAGGGAAACAGTACTTATAAACTACTAATACGAGGTTGGCTTCGACTAAAGAATAGATAAAACTCTTGCACCCCAACACCTTAACCACGGCACCATACCTCACACCTTCAATTACATTGATAACCAAATCACAGCAAACAAATACTAGGGCGTCGTAATTACACTCGCAATAAAGAGACAAAAAAACTTCACCGACACGGTGCGATCAGCGAGGTGTGATCGCGAATAACTAATAAAACGTACTCCCAATTAAATCAAACAGGGCCCAACAAAGCACAAGAGTTACAACAGAAACAAAACACGCACGACACTCGACTTCACACTTCGCAAGTGTAAAACAAAAGTAATGATCCAACGCAAAAATGAAAACGAAACGAATAGGCAAGCGTGAAATTTTAATTAAGACTCTAAGCAACACGTACAAAAGATATATAATTGACAGTATGAGCCATCTAATTTGAAGTGAGTGTCATTCGGAAGCGTACAGTAGTTTTTAACAGAAGGCACCATTCAGTGGAACGGTGTAGAGTTGCGATTTCTTATCTGCATATTATTTTGCTAAAAACATTTCTTTACTACATTTTTCTTGTACTCGAAGCTGTGGTTGATTAAATCGGTGAAAATTTTTTAAGAATAACTTGCCAGTTACATTTCTTTTAGCCACCGGTAACAAAATATAGAGCAATATTTATTAATCGAACAATGTAATGAGACGTACCTGTGGTACATGAAAGGGTACATAGTTCTCGTAATATATTGGCACACATTCTGTTTCTAGACATACATTCGAGTCTAGAAGTTAACAATTTGAATCGAATGTGACAGGACAGCATATTAATGATAAAAAGGCAAACCCTGTTTATTAAAATTTATAAATTACAGTCAATAAAATCCACTGATATTCATTGATAGAAAAAATATTCATATTTTGCAAAAACCCACACTAAAGTAGTTTCTACAACCAACACCAAACACAGGAAACAGTCGCAAAATCGCAAATAAATCGCTAATCTATCCAACCTCAGTATAAAAGGGAAGGCATAAAATGGAGGTGTAGATTGTACGCAGTATTCAGATCTAGTGAATAGAATAATATTCCATTGCAGTGGCCACGAATGGGGATGAAGCCACCTTCGCTCGACTGAGTGGCGTGCTGCCACCTGCCTTGCATCCTGGTCCAATTGGACGCTGTGGTAAACACCTGGCTAATACACGCGGATTTGTACAATATCAGAGAATAGTGACCGATCTCGTTTTGGGAAACTTAATTATTTTCCTAGTTTTGCAACATGATTCATCATACTATTGGTTCAAGTGTGATGTTATAATAGGTAAGTTATAGCCTAAAGCTTTCCTCAATAAATGGGTTATCCGACACAAAGATATATTTTTAACTTAATGAACGTTGAGCAACTGTACAGTTTTGAGTTTCTACATCATTTACGAGTATTATCCCTTGATATATTGTGTTTATTCATTTTAATGGCATATCTATGGGTCTTTTTGTCTCTCTACTTGACTACTTAGCACATAAAAATGCCAGTGATTATAATACCGGTTCGAATAAACGACCAACTAAGGTTTTTAAAGACGCGCCGTCTGCCTAGACATTTAAAAACGTGTCTAAGCATCTTAGTAGCGATTAGATTAATCTTGTTTTGTGTCGAAGTTATGATGGGCGGCAGCGAAATGGTGGTAAGAACTTAGACTACTACTACATACTACATACAACATGCTCGTCTGCTATGTTAATTCACACACAGGAGTTATAGCCTAGTGGTTCAAAATTGGCCCTCTACTCGGGGGGTCCAGGTTCGAATCTCAAAATTCCTCACAATATTTTCCTTCAGCGAAGCAAGTGATAATTAAAATACAATAGACACATAATTAAAGCAGCGTGTAGGATTCGAATCCGGGTCTCCCAGTTGGGCAGTCCAACGTTCAAACCACTCGACTATCACTTTACATTTATGAAGAAATTCAACTCAAATTTTATGTTCATTAAAATGTTTGATATGAACTAAGATTACCAAAAAAGTATTACTATAAACCACATTCGACACTACATACCAAAAAAAGCCATACACCTAAAACACAGCCTCACAGGTAAGCGTTGTGCAAAAAAATATATGAATTTTCAATGCCGACTTCTGTAAAATCCACGTAGCTCCGACCAACCACTTGTATTCTCGACAAATCTAGTCTATGTACGGCTCACATAGAGGCCTTTTTAATTTCACACGTCGCCAAGCTCGTATAGGTAATTAGTGCTCAATTCGACGTCTATTCAGGGGTTCGCATTCATTCCTGAGAGAGGCACTCGCATACGCTTTACGTATACTTACGACTATACGCTGCGCTTGTGTTTCGTAGGTATTTAAGATTTTTTATTCTACATACGCATAGGGTGATTGTACATATAAATATAAACCACGAATATAATATACAGGTACTCTTAATATTGAGGTATATGCAAAGGTCCTATGGTGTAGTAGTGATAGTCAAGTGGTCGAAATCGAAACGATTGACTCCTGAACCAAGAATTCCGAGTTCGAATCCTACAAGCAGAACTAACTTTCAAAAATTGCGGCATTTAAAATTCGATGTCCTATTTGTTTCCGTGAAGGAAAACATTGTGGGAAAAGATGTGTGAAGTGCAACAATCCGCACTTGGCCACCATGGCGGAATAGGGCCAGTAGGTACCCCTAGCATTAAGAGTGTAAACTCGTGCCCAGCAGTGAGACAGTTATTCTATGCGACGATGAAAGATTACAACGCGGATAACTAGTTAAACAACTGCTCAATAATAAGGGATTAACGTAACAACCCAACATTAAACCCTTCACACGCTGACTGCCGCAATAAGACTGTCATCGAGCTGCCATCACGACCCAATCACCACTTCCAGCCCACTGCCCCATCACCACCTGTGAGGGCGTATCGCAGCAACGCCCCATCGACACTAAGTGAACAATTTGACGCGATCCGACGATAATCCCTTGCTTGCGACGTCTAATCAACTTTAAGTGACACCATAATAAGAAGGGTTGATAATTGCCACCCGGTCGCGCAATTTTGTAATCTCGTGTAAGTAGGCTTAATAGGATCGTAGTTAAAAGGTTTGCCTGGGGCATAACGTGTGGTTAAACACTAGTTACTCGCTTGCAGCCGGAAAATAGACTATAATATATACATATGTCATATTTGATGGTTAAGTGTGTCCCGTTGGCAAAGACATGAGCAAAACCAAGGAAGCACCTATGCGTTGGTAGTCAATAAGGAAGGAAGTTTAAAGAAATAAACTAATTCCTTACGTTCACAAATATTATCAGCATTAACAATGCTATTAATTTTCACCAGGCGTTTTATGAAGATTTAAATTTACGGCACATCATTCATTTAAACCTATAAAGGTTAGTTTGGTTTTTTCTAATTATTTATACAGTGGTAAAAAGGTGGCCATAATGCTAGAAGCATTCCCTGCCAGTCGACTATTAGTAGGTAAAGATAGATAGACGTCGAAAGCAAGAAATGAATAATTTCCACTTTCATTGATTAGTAAAAATACCACACATTCTGACGATAACTCCATAAACTACGGTGAAAATAGTAATCACTGGATGTTCTACGTGTAGATAAATACAAAATCCAAGAACAAATATTCATTTAGCCGGGATTGAACCCGAGATTCTTTGGATCCACTTCAAATGGATAAATTATGATATCACGGTTAAATTATTGCATCATGATTAAATATTGATTTAAATTTCTATTTTGATTAGTTTCCTGTTGTGGAATATAACAGTATCAATATATTTACTTAATTTATAGTGTCGGTAGTAACTGCAATTCGAATTTCGATCATAACTCATGCAGTAAAAAGCTTATTTTACATTGGCAAAGTTTTCTCCTCACGTATTAATATTATATAGATTGATAACTTACATTACATACGCGGTCCATTATAGCTATAATGGTGAAGGGACATCCTCTTGTAAATTAATTTAATGCACCGTTTAATTTATAATAAATAAAACTGCGTTGTAACAGTGGACGTTGGTTACTAATGATTGTTGTAAATAACGTTATTATGTCTGTATACAGCTACTTACATACTATACGATATATCTATTTATGATATTTCCAGTATACCTACCCGCTCTTTTATTTATTTATTATCACCCTTTTTAGCCCCTGACGCAAAAGAGGGATGTTATATTACCTATTTGTATGGGTATCTATGTGTCTGTCTCATGACGCCATAGCTCCCAAAGAAATTGAACCAAAAATCGGTTCACCCAATAAAAAGTTATGAGGTAAGACAGTCATATAAAAAAGGGGTCGAATTAAGAACTCCTTCTTTTTTGAAATCGTTTGAAAATTTATCAAATCCCTGAATTGAGTGTATTATATTGTATTGAATCCCTGTATTGAATATATTGTATTGTATTGAATTTCATATTTTTTTGGTGTTACTTAGGCATAGCCCCGTATTAAAAACTTACGTCCTGCTTGCTATATTTCACAATTATTTTTATTTTATAATAAAATGCAAAATATTACAAGGACTACTAACTACGGTCGTGGAATGCTGTTTTCCAGCCAGGCCTATTTTTAATTAAAGCTTCATTCAGTGCGGCACGTGGACCGCAAATTCGATAACCATTTCACAATTTAAAAAATCCACGTGAAATGGAAAGCTCCTAGAATTTTTTTCATAAATATGAATTTCTGGTATCGAATAAAATTCATCATGAAAATTATGTGTTGGTAAAATGGGACTCGAAATCAGGAAGGCTATTTTTATTTACTTTTACGTTACGTTTTATAAATGACACTTCTGCATTAAAACACAGTCGAGAATCGAACCCGGAAGCCCTTAAGGTAGGTAGTAATCAATAAGATTTCTAGGTCATGAACTTTAAACTTACAATATGCTATTCAAGTGTCACACGTCACAAAAGTCGCAATGGAAAGTGAACCATGCTCGCTTGTAGTGTTGCCAGGCGGTCGGATAAAGCCGGACATAGTTAGGCTTTTTGATTACATGCCCGGCCTGTCCGGCTTTTGTTAGGCTTTTCACATTTGAATCATAGTTATTTTGCAAATCGCTGGATACCAATATTGTACTGTAATAGTGGAATTTAAAAACGTTGAAAAAAATGTTTATGTAGAATGAAATTTCTTTTCATTAATGACTTAATACTGTTTTGCATATCGCCAGGTACCAATCTGACATTGATTTTGCATAGGGTGACCAGGTCTTTCAATCCAAGTGTCCGGCCAAACTAGCTAATCTGTCCGGCTTTTAGGTTTAGCCACCTGGTCACCCCACTCGCATAGCAACGCCCCCGTCGTCGCCCGCGGTACTCGCTCGTCGGATATCCTTTTTACAGTCTGATTGAACAGATTGCGCAATTTATCGCCCCGATCATATCAACCGATTTGAACTTAACTACGGGTCACTGCGTGCGATGACAGTTTAAACTTTAGTAATACTGTTGAATATTGATGCATAGATATTTTTATGACAGGCACACGGACGGGTCCTCAATGGATATCAGCAACAACAATAAAATAACCAATGCGTTGCGGATCAAAAAAATTAAGGAGCATTATTTCTGGTTCTTTGACATTGCAATTTGAAACTCTTAAGATCATTTCACGTTATTATGTCACGTTATTATTCATATTTGACGTGTGTTGGATAACTGGTAAAATGTCCCGACACCGAGTTATTTAAAACTCTTTACAAAACAAAGTCACTCTCCGAGTCGGTCTACCAATTCGCGTTCAACTCCAAAAGTGCTAAACAGATTTTCAGTCGCTTTTCAGTAATTAAACAGTTGTAATCTCCTGACACCATTCCCATACGTCGGTTCGGATCTTTGTCAAATGTTATTTAAATTAGTAAAGAATTTAAATAGTAAGCTACAAACTACAAAGTTATCAAGAAACTTTCACTCAGATGTCCAATTATAAATACAGGTAAATTAAGTTGTGTGGAAAATGGTTAATTCATATTATGCTGAGAGGCACCATGCCACACCGATCGTTACGTGACAGACAGACAGCACCAATAGAATATCAACTATTGAGTAATCGTTTGGTACGATAGTATAATAATGACAATACATTTATTATTACTGTGATATTATAATGAGGCTTATTCAAAGCTTAGAGGTTTTCCCTGAAGCCGATTTTTAAGTTCCTCTCTGTTTTTTGTGTCTAGTTTATCTTTTATTGAGAGATTAGTTTTTACTTACTAGGAAAACGATAAAATAGTGTTTTTATCCCAAGGGAAACTGTCCTATGTCCTTTGGCGAGTTTCAAACTCTCCATATTTTAACTCTAAATCGGTTCAGCTCAGATTAAGCATACACTGACGGAGTTGATACATGTCATGTGCATTAACTTATTGTCAGTCTTTTAATTTCCGCACTTTTGGGTGATAAAATGATATCTAAGTATTAACTTATCATTCGATGTAGTTGTACTTTGCGAATACTGAATTGTATTCTTCACTATAATCTATTACGATTTATGAAGTTAACAATTAATTACATATTATTGATAGATACAAATGAATTAATTGAAGTCAATTAATTTTAATTAAATTCGATATCACTTCCATCGCTACAAATGGCCCTTCGTACTGTATAATTACCATTAATTATACAGATAGTATAAATCAAGCATACATCCTGTACGCTAGACACATGGTATTATTCATGGTGTTACGAAACGGTTATGTTATAAGGGGCTGTCCATAAATCGTCACATATTAAGGTGGAGAGTGGTCCTAATTTGTGACGTTGTGTGACAAAAGGGGGTCATAACTTTCGTAATAAGAATTAATCTGATTAAATAATCAAATCAAATTTTTTTAATATTATAAACCAAACCATGTCGAAGATGGAAAGTGTACTGGTATACTTAGGGATGAAATTCGCATGATCCCTTATTTGCTTGTTTAAGTGAGTCGTGGATGCCATGGACAACATAGAAGATAAGGACACACGCCCAGACCGAGAACGGAAACTTAAACTCATTATTCAATTCAATCTGCCTCACTGGGAATCGAACCCACGACTGCTGAAACAGCGATCCGGTATGTTAACCATTGTGCCATTCGCGTCGTCAAATGTAATAGAAGCCTATTCACTCTTGGCTGCGCGTTACGAAACAGCGGTTATGTGATAACCGCAACACCTATGGCATATTTATGGTGAAATTAACGACGGAGTGACAATACATTTGGCAGAAATTTCAAGGACATCGATTGTTTTAACGTCGGCATATTTGTCATACTGTTTGTTATTTCCGTGGTTATTTCATTGCAACATACGTATAACCAAATTGACATGGACGATGAATGCATTTGCATTAAATTTGTAAAAGATGTCTTGTACGAATATTATACGCGTATATATTATAACAATAGCCTACTATTTAATAATAACGCTAATAATAACGCTACACACACAAAGCCCCACACTAGGATTCCCTGTGTCGTGGGTACCTTGGACAACACACAAGACAAGGACACACACCCAGACCGAGAACGGAAATTTAAACACATCATTCAAATTGCCGCCTCGCTGGGAATCGAACCCAGGACCCTCGGAACAGCGCTCCGGCGTGTTAACCATTGCGCCATCCGGGTCGTCAATACTATTACATATAACATAAAAATAAAAATGCTATTTACAATACTATTACATATAACATAAAAATAAAAATGCTATTTATGTTATAATTATTACAAATAAACTGACCGTTGTTTTATAAAATTCAATGAACGGTAAGCATGTGAAGGTTAATTTAATTAACTGGATTGCTAATCTCCCAGTTACCTTCCTACTTATTACTTACCTTATACCTATGTGTATTTATTAGTTACCTATGTATTTCTTGAATTTCATTAAAAAAACATGAAAAAGTACCCACAAAACTCTTATCATGACATGCATATTAGTCCCGCATTAAACACACAGCATTAACTAAAAATCAACTTACCAAATTGTTGAGATCAGCATTAATATCCTCCATATTATTCGCAGGGCCGTTGTGCTCCCCAGAGACCGAGGCAAGAATCCTCTTCCTGTGTCCAGGCTTATTGATTTCCAACACAGCAGTCAACTCCACCTCCCATATCCTACTCACTCTGTCCATATCTACATACAAATGTTTCCTAAACGTATCGCTATATTGTTCTAAGTTAATATTCCGTAGCCATTCCTCTACGGATTCCGTTTGGTTTTTACTAATAGTATTATTGTTATGGTTATTGCTTATTTCGGTTATTTTAAGAGGTAATTGTTTCGCCGACTCCAGAATCTTCTGTCTATCGTTCTCTTCTATGCCCATTTCTCGGAGATCTGTGTCGTTTAGGATACCGTTCTGGAACAGAAGAACTCCATTTAGTTATAATAAACTTTTTACAAAACAATATCGACTTCAACAAAGACAAATAGAGAAATCTCAAAAAGTACTCGACAGATGTCGCTCAAATTGTGACTGACATCTGTGACTAGACGACAAGAACCAGATTTCGAATATATAAAAAGACGTATCACAATCGGATCACCCATTAAATATAATTGAGGTAACACCTGGGTAACACACATAAAAAAGCTTGGAAGTACCTTTTCAGTTTTAAATAAAAACTCCTTACGGGGCAAATATGACTAGGTATATGATATGATTATAAAGTACTACATATTTAGGTGAGCGGGCTTTAGATATTTCCTGAAGACTTTTTACTTTTAATATAAATATTAAGTAAAGATTATACTCACAACAAAATCAATATCATCGTATCCACTCTCGAGGAACAGCGGCTCGTAGTCCTGCAAGCCGAGGCCAGCCAGCCACAGACCCAGGGTGGAGGCCACAGAGGGACTCAGACTGGACTCGGAGCAGCTCAGACCGAGCCGCGACGTGAACTCTTGCTCCAACTCGGATACGAAGACGGATTCCCGCACCAGCTTGCTGCCGAATGACGCCATTATCTCGTTGATCTTTGCCCATTCCTCCTGGATAAAAGGAAAGGTTTCATTGTTAATTAAAATTGGCTTTAGGCTAAACTTTCGAAACCAATATCATAGCTTACAATACAACACAGTTTAAATAGATGTTTGATACTTTAGCAGACAAATGACAAATTAGTAGAAGAAGTTACCTACTAATAGTGTTCGACATCACCTATGGATTATAGCTTAGTAGGCATCGATATGTCCCATTGTAGAGATTTCTCTTGTCCCATTGTAGAGATTTTCAGGGTACCGTAGTTGAAGCATTAATAAATTTGCAAAATCAGGACAAAGATTTTTTCATGATATTTGTCTTCACAGAAACAATTGATAAATAAATTCTAATACGTACATAACTTTTGAAAAGTGGTGCGTGCAAGATTCAGACCTAGGAAGGAACGTTCAATCCACTTGCCTATCATTACTTATCAAAACTCTCTATACCACTTTCATTTTGAACAGAATTATAACCTGCAGTTGGCCTCTATTCAATCGCCAAAATATCGAAATCCAAGATCAAATAAATGTAACCAAACATCTGGTATCAATACATCTTTATACAAGCACGCGAAACGCACCTGTATTTAATTAGCATGGACGTGCGGTTAAGGAAATTTGCAACATTAAAGTCGTAAAACGCACTGAAGTAAAAATAAGTTCTGCAGGTGCATCCTACCACACCTGCATTGAAACTTGCACCTGTCGACATCAATTTTGCCTGCATATGATTTTATCAAAGGAAACTTTGTAAAGGAACCCGCATCTTAGGGTCTTTTGTGTCAGCTATAAATTTTAATACAGTGTCTTTTGTGAACATTGTGATAGATGGTGGACTTTTGATAGGCGGTGAGAAAGTTGTCGCTCTTATAATTACGTTACGCTTTGGATTCAACCCATTAATGGTTACACTATTGAGCACGGGTCTCGCAACATTGAGGAACGATAACAATCGGTAAGGACAGGGACATGGAACTTTGAAGCAAGTAAATGCTCAAGAGTTTTGCCACTATCACACATTTATCCAACTACCGATCGCGTCCGCTGTTGCTTTAGGCACTTCTCACATTACGCTATTTATTAGCTACGCGACTGCGACGCAATCCCAAGATTCTATGTATCTGACACTTTTGACTGACAGGAGTCGCATCGTAAACGCGTCTCCTGTCAGTGAAAAGTGTCAGATACATACAAATTTTAGATTGCGTTGCAGACGCGTAGCTCATGAATAGCATTATGTGAGAAGTGCCTTAGGCGCATCTCACACAACGCTATTTGCAAGCGACTCGGATCTTGTCAATGTATGAAAGCGACGCGTCTACGATGCGTCTCCTGTCAGGGAGAAGTGTCAGATACAGCGAATTTTGGATTGCGTTGCAGTCGCGTAGCTAATAAATAGTAGTGTGAGAAGGTCCTTCCTCGGTTAATCACATGTAAACGATTAAGAACGATATTAAATTTTTTCCTTTGAAGTACTATGCATTAAAAACGAAGATTTTAAGAAATATGATATCAACTGGATGTCAAGTACTCTCCGACTCAACTCATAGGAAAATTATTGACAACCCGAACGGTGCAATGGTTAACACCCCGGATCGATGTTCTGAGGGTCCTGGGTTCGATTCCCAGCGAGGCGGAAATTTGAATGATGAGTTTAAGTTTCCGTTCTCGGTCTGGGTGTGTGTCTTATGTGTTGTTCAAGGCACTCACGAAACACTGAGGGAATCCTGGTGTAGGGCTATGAGGGTGTAGCATTATTTCTTTATTTATATGAGCTTCACATCGTGCTGTTATCAACCTTCGCTCCACACGCGAAAAAATATGTATCGGAAAAAATAACGATTTAGTCAGAAATGTTACAAGGTTAGCAGTACTTCCTAAAAGTTAGCGTATTTTGAGCTGTACCTATCTGTGAACGTTGGCGCACATTCGTATGAATACATTATTCATACCGACACCTGATAACACTTATATTGTAACAGATAATAAATGTATATTTGTCACGAAATTTGTCAAAAAAAAGTTTCACAGACAGACTCTACAAACGTAAATAGTACTATTGTAGAACTGTGCGTGTATAGGTATAAAATATTTATACATAATCATTTATATTTTCGAAAGCGAAGGGCCCCATATTACACATTAGGGACACATATTCTTGTGATGATCACATTTTGTTCTCAGGCTGTGGGTGTTAGTGATACAATATTATTTTTTATTGTTCATGCAAGCGCCATAGGTAATTCTAGTGCAGTAGTAATACGAGTTTTTAAACGTTTAAATACGCATTTAATTAAAAATGTGTTTAAGAATATTATTCTCGGTTACGCATCGACATTGACTTGTCGAATATTGAGCGCGAAACCGGCTTAAAACTTAAGAATTCAGAGGAAAATACAAAAGGCATTGTTATCAAACATTTGCATTTAACTGGTAGTCAAATAGTGCCAGGGTTGTGTCTATCTACTTGTATATTTAGTAAACTATGTCATGGTTAAGATATAAATAAAATAAATAACAATATAGCTAAATGTAATACTAGTAATAGACGCGTGGTTCAAAAGGCGGTAAAAGACAGAAATTAAAATGCTATAATCGTCTACATCGCCATTTAACATCGGGTAGGATCATAGGTGTACTGTTCTTGTGTGTTGTCCATCCATAGCGTCAACAACGTAGGGAATCCTAGATGGAATTCTGGGCTATGACTCTATGAGTGTGTAGCAACAAGTTTCCCGAAGTGAAGCGAGGGCGTCTACTTAATAATATACATAGGTATGTTGCAGGACGACGTCTGCCAGGTCAACTAATTTATGTATAAAAAACGCCGTCACTTCAAATCTACGTGACAGTGACATAACCCGTAATTCAGTGCCCTTGAACAGCCGTACAAACCCGCAGGTGTGCAGCGTACCTCGCGTGACATGTCATTTCCATTACTTCCTGTCTTTGTCACTACCGTGGCGGATTGTAAGGTCGTGTACATATTGTGGATGTAAGTACTCGTAATAGTAGCACCATAAAAACATACGCTACTGTAACGGAGGGATTTTATGCCTCTACTAAAGCAACTGTGAAGAGCAAGTTCAGTAGGAAATGGGGAGTTGTGATTTGGCGAAGTGCGGTAAGATTTGGTGTACTGGTGAGATGAGATGTAAAGTGGAGAGGTGTTGTAGAGAGGAGTGGTGCTTTGTGGAGAGGAGAGGAAAGATGTGATGAGGAGGAATATTTTACGTTTCAGGCGTTCTACAAAAATGGTGCTGGCCAGCAAGCTGGCCATATTTGAAAATAGATTCCGTGTACAAACGTAAACGTAAAACGTAAACGTAACGTAAACGTACTACGATTCCTCACCCCTGATCAAGGCACAAGAAGTAGAATTCGACAAAAATATGTATAAAAAAAATTGACCTATGGTTCAATCTCTCTGCGTTCCATAAAGAAGCAGCAGGCTACGGCAGCCATTTTGAGTACGCGTCGAAATTGACAAACTACCGTTCAAGTTGTATTTATGAATTGGTTGATAAATAATTACTATTATTAGTTTGTTTATTTAGAAGGCCCCTAGCGTTCTCGAGAACTGGGAGTTCATTGTTTGTGAATACAGGGATTACCCACTAACGCTTTTCATATTGTCCGAAAGCCATGGCATTATGAATCCATCCTAACAGCGTTACGGTCCTGTGAACATAAATTCACGTCACTTCATCGTGACAATGGGGTAGTTATCTTTAATGGTTTTGTAACGTTTTACTTAGACTGTAATTATACCAAATAGAGATTACAATTGAATAAAAAGGTGTGTGTTTTGGTAATTATTTAGGATGCTAATAAAGGCTGAAGAATTTTTTTATTTTAGTAGCAGACAAATGAGCTGCAGTGACGTTACTAGGAGGGACGGTAGGTTCGTCCGACCCGAGTGTTACCAGTTAGCGGGTGGAACCCGACCAAGATAATATACCATACTATAATTATTTGATACATAATTTCACATTTCGAGAATAATTATGATAATATTTATCCCCCTTTCGCTCCATGGGATGATTTACGGAATTAAAAATATCCTATGTCCTTTCCCAGATCCGAATTTACCTCTATACATCTACATCAACGGGTGACTATCAGAATGCCCACGTAGCAAAATGACGAAATAACCAAAACGTCTCAACAATTTAAGCCTGAAAAGACACAGACAAACAGACATTTACCTTTGCATTTATAATATTGTAGTATGAAAGTATGGCTAATCTCAAAGTTACCTGCTCATCAAACGGACTGAGTATCGACAGCGACTTATCCCCGCTGTGGGTCGAGCTGGTGGTGTTACTCCGTCTCCTGACCTCGTCTTCAGCACCGTTGAGATTCCGCTCGTTTGCCGGTCCATTGCTGCTCACGTTCGTCGCGGTGACCGCTTGGGGCTCTGTCGGAGAGGCGTCGTATACCGACTTCAGTTTCCTCAACGTCTTGGGACGTTCCGCTGGCATCGGCCGCAAGCCGATACCGTCGAGCGTCGTTGTGGAGCCTTTGAAGAGGCCTGGGGACAAGGAAACTAATGTTAATTGATGGTTTCTCAGGACACATCTTTAGATCAGTAATCGGCATTGGTATTGATCATACTCGTAGTTTAGGAATGAGCGAAAGACATTTCTATAGCCCCACATTACAATCCCCAATTTCGTGGGTGCCCTGGACAACACACAAGACAAGAACACACACCTAGACCGCGAACGGTTTAAACTCATAATTCCAATTTCCGCCTCGCTGGGAATGGAACCCAGGAGTGCCCAGGACCCTTTGAAAGAGGAACCGGCATGTTCACCATTGCGCTACACGAGTTGATACCGCTTCCGATAGTTTAAGAAGCAAATTGGCCCTAGAAAGCACTCATAAAATATTGCTACAGTCAGTTAACAAACTACTGACTATACAGTTATCTAAATTGTCAGTCACTTACAATGGACACAAGCTTCAATCAAGTCTCTTTTTGCCAAAGGTATAATAATAGCCAATATAAGAAACGCAATTTTATCACAATAATAGTGAAGACAATTTTCCGTTCCAATTCCTTGAAGCGTCACGTGGGGAAAAGTGAAAACCGGTTAGTCATCAACTGGATACGTGTCAAGGTTCGTCTTGAGTGTTTGATACTGCTTTGTTACATTAAATGTTTGTTATTGGACACTGATAATAAATAAATAAGGGACACACTTATTATAGCCATAGCGAGACCAAAAAAATCCCTATATAAAAAATTCCGTTTCTTTGCCTACTGCTGATTTGTCTTAATATGGCTTTATCTCTTCAACGGAAACAGTAAAATACCAGAAATTTTCGCAAAATACGTGTTACTAGAACCGCTATCATGATGAATAACAAAAAAATACCGCTCAAAGTGGATCCCCATACAAGTGATCTGTTCTACTTTTTATCTCACCTTTGTCCAAATAATAATTAGAGTTAATATCGCTCGAAGAATTTAAGTGTGCGAGTTCGATTCGCGCTTGTCGAGTTTTTATAATTCTGCATCAGCCACAAACAGCAGATTAATTTGATTGCACCAATCAACAAGTTTGCCGCTAAAAGTCACCTTCGAGTCAAACATGCATAATGTCCGGCGAGACACCAAACAATTCAGTTCAATTTAGCCATTCGTCATGAATACAAATGTTTAACTTGCTATTTGTGGGATGGTGAAATAAAACAGTTAACTGTGAACACTAGAAGGTTTTGCAGACGTTGAGAATTATGGTAGGTATTCATTTTAAATGTAGAGAAGGCGGTTGCTTAATTCTACTAACAGGCGTTACTAGGGTTTAAACACTCAGTAGACAACGTGCTGTGTACGCTCATTTACTTTAGCTCGACTTTGATTTTTGAACTCATATAAATGCATTGAAATATGAGCTTTTACTTACGGTTGAATTTTCAACATTTACTTACTCGACATTTACCTCCTATACCACGACCTATTGAGATATTTTAATGTACACAGATCTCTAATCATACTCACATAATTATGATATCCCAGCCGTGGGAAATTTATATCGTAGGAGGAAAAGGCTATATTTTTTCTACTTTCTAAAATAAACTACGGTAAACCTTAGCACACATAATTGATTGATTTTGAAATATTCACAATAGTTACAGAACCTATTATAATCCGGTAAAGGACTCGCTATGGTCCTCATTATCCGTAAGTTTTGGTGTGGCGGACTGTGGCGCCAGTGTCGCCCACGCCCTATGAAAGTGCAAGCCCTAGTAGTCTATAATTAGCCCGGAATGTAGACGTATAGGCGCCACCCTGGTTTATTCCACGCTGGTCTAGACTCGTCGATTGACATCGTCCATCCATTTATCAGCGGCGAAGGACTAATATACGGTGTTTGGAGACTGTAACCCTGATAATTAAGGTAGATGTGGACTGTAGGATTCGACAACCGAGTTTAGTGTGCGCAAATTTTTTTAGAGATTTTAGAGTATTAGCAAATTAAAGCAATGATATCTAAACACTTTGAACATCGGACTCGGAGAGCTTTTGTTTAAACCCTGTACGCACCCTTTATTAAAAAAATATACTTCGGTGAAGGCATGGGTGAAGGCAAATATTGTACATCTGAGAGTCGTCAAAATTCGTCAAAGTATAGTCAGACACGCTAGCTCTACCTATTATTGGGTTAGATTAGAATATTTATCTACAATAAAAATTACATCTACTTGGTATATTGTACTGAATAAATTCTTTATTTATTTATTCTTCTTTGTGTCAGGAAATTAATGGAAAGATGAGCCAATGATGGTTGGTGGTTCTGATCGACCACAAATGTCAGTCAAAGGCTTTACTGAAGTTTGTCAACCAAGAAATAGAGAATAGAGAAGAAACAAAGTAACTAGGTACTAGACTACTAGAGGAGGTACTAAGAGTAGACCTGAACCTGAATGAGATACTTAACGAGTCATTGTTCAATTAACTTTCCATTAAACGAGGAACTTTCACCCCATGTTACTTTTATTATCAGTACACGCACGACACGATGTGTAGAGAGTGGAATGGTGAAACAATGGCCCATTGTGGTCTTCGGTGCATATCCTCTACGTTACGGCAACGCACAGCAACTGTGCAGCGAAATGCAAACAATATATAATATACATACTATAAGGCTATTGTTAGTAGTTCTGGTAAGTGAAAATTCGCAACTGGATACATATTTAGTCCGATAGAGCTAGCTTTCTTTCTTTCTTTATTTTGTCTTCTGCTCTAACATTGGTGATGGCTTTGATGCTGATATTCATGTGCAACGATAACTTATCATCAAGTCGCTTGTACCTAAAAGCAAAGTGTGTAGACAATTTGGTAAGGACATTCGTGACAGCGTAAATTTTATACTTTTATTAAATAAATACTTATTTAGTGTTTGTACTCTCGTTATGCTTCATTTTCTTTTTATCAAAAGGACTAAAGGCGTTAGTAAAAATTGAGACATTTTGCCTCCTGAGAATGTGCAAATGATCATATTATCATCACACTCCTAGAAATCGGAATCTCGAGCGAATCGAGGACAACTTGCAATTGGAACGGTCATTACGAATTACGACTCAATTGCTAAAGAAACATCACTTCCACACCTTGCACAATGTAATAGGCACAGAACTACAAGTAAATACCTATATTATAAATGATCTAATTTAACATAGCTCGCAGGCACATTATATTGTTTGTATAGTATGATAGAGAACACAATTCAATGATGCAGTCTTGTGCGAACGTTCCCAAGGTTTACCACTTCCTCAGACCTTGAAGCCTGGTTAGTTCACAAATCCCTATGGGATCGGCTTTGCCCACTCTACTTGGCAGGCTTCACACAACTTTCAAAACAGTATTAAAATTAGGGTTTTCGATAGCATAATCATTTGACAATTACATAACTGTTGGATTCCAACGACATGCATGCATGTCACGAATGCATAGTACGTTCACTTCGCTGGAATCCAATTAAAACACACACACATACACACTTCTCAATTGCGATGAAATTCGTGTTCTACAGTAGACAAAATGATGACTGAGATTAAAGTAACCGTACATCTTCCGTGGTTTCTAAATAAGGATGAATTAGAAATAAATGATCCCTTCGAAAAAAAACATCATGATAAAACATACAAGAGATTCTACTGTAGTTAACATTTCGATTTTGAGAGAATTCGATCATATTTTATATTCAAATATACTTTTTAAATAGACTATCAGTGATACAGGAAGATAAGAAATAAAACGGACTCGCGATCCAAACGTGACGCCCAATCAGACATGTGTCTCTGCTGGCCGGAAATCGACCACTTTCCTATCGCAGATTGCTTAGTAATTCACGTGTTGATTTTAAATCTTATGTAAATTCCGAACTAATACCTAGGACTATCCATATCATGCGAGATACAATACTAAAGTAACGCGTGCGTTCTGCTTAGTTACAACGTATTAATTAACATAATTGAATGTTCGTTAAGCTACCTGATGGTACGTGGTCCACACCACCAGCCACACCACCAACACCACTGACATGATCAGTGTCAGAAGAAGAAAAAGGAAGTGTCGGACAAGGAAAATTGAAGAAAGAAATACTTGGTTCTCACGCTCTCAATTTGAACACGAGTCATTTGATAACGGACAAAAAATGTTTATTACTACATAATTAGTCTAATTACTGGACCTTCTATTTGATAGGAGAATAGGTTATCTTACTTGACCATTGCTCCACTTCGGTCATTATACAAAAAGTTCACCACCAACAGTGACTCCTTATCATCAAAGTAAAATAAAAATTGGCGAAAAACTGTTTTTCGATAATCGTGTTTAAACAGACTGTTGTTAGTAATTGTAATTATCATTATTAGTGGCCGTCGATTGGTTAAAATTCATGAGTCAATCGGGCTGAATAGAAGTGATAGAACATTTAATTCATCAGAGTAAATCTATATCGCTTTAAAATAAAACAATCTAATGTAAGCATTATAAAATAGTAATGTATCACTGTTTAATCCATGGATCTAAGCAGAGTATCTGATGATTTTAGCTTTTTTTACTGGAAACATGTTTAGAACAATTTTATTCTAAGTACCTACCTACACCGTGGATGTCATCAGATGTTCTTTTGGCAGATCAGGGTGTCCTAAGAGAAACTGGACCCTGCATGGCGGTGGACTGTCTCACAGGGCTAGCTATTACCTTCTAGCTTGAGTCAACCGCGAAACGACTTTTATAGAAGGAACATCATAGCTACAGTTTTAAAGTCTATCGACGTTGTTCACCACTTACCATAAAGAGATACCAACCAGGAGAAAAAGAGAAAAACACCGACGAATATCACTATTACCATAAGACACTCACAATTCCCCATCAGTATGGCGGGCATCTACTCCAACATAACCTGAAAAGCGCGTCATCTCTACATCAGTCAATTCCCCACGAGAGATTACCGGATTCACTAAACCTTCACATGACACACTCGCACTGCGCATGCGCACATTTTCAACCAGATTCCGTGTCACTTCTGTTTATAAACTCGCATCGATAGTTCAATCAATATTATTGTAAAGTGGAATTAGTTTGAACAATACGTTCACACGATTTCCCGGTCTCGGTCCGACTGGCGAAGAGCGAAGAGTGAACAATATTGATAAGAGTACGCGTTCAACATGACGTCACTTATCGACCACTTTATTAATCTGCATCAATTTGGTCGCGCAGACAATTGCTTGTTGTAACTTGTCGACGCGACGGCGCAGATTCGGTGGAATTTATTTATTTTCTTACATTTACCTATATTCAGACTCGAGTTCGAAGCATTGTTAATTTTAAGTAACACAAAATCCTAGGGATTTTTAATATAAGCTTGTATGTATACACTCCCCTCTCCACCCGCTAAAATTCTTTGTTTCGGGTGCCATGGATAACACAAACATATCTAACAACCACGACCCGAGAAGAATCATTAGTCTGCCACATACAAACTGGCCAACAATAATTGAGGAGCTGCCTGATGGTAAGACGTCACCGTCATCCATAGCCATCAACAACACCAAGGCATCATCGATGCTTTATCGGCTAAGAATAAAAGAAGGTGAAATCAATGGCTTTCAAGACCCCAGACATAAGAAAATTTTGCTTACAAAGTAAATTTAACTATGTGTACGGATAATAAACTTTTTAAGGGGTTTTTAGCGGGAAGTAACTAGCCATCTAGAACGCGACCACAATATAGATAGGAAGGTGCATCCATGGCAGGATATTGACACATTCCGGAGTAAGAATCGAATGAAGGAGCCGACTGTATAGTCACAAGGTCGCAACGTCTATGATAAAGGAGACTAGGTCAGTTGATAACGCACTCCTACCTTGCAATTACTACAACCTTCAACAATACACTTACAATACAAAACACTTATTGCACACCAATTTCAGTTTCAATTACGTACGTTAACAATAGGGGATATTATCGCTAATAGCAATCTCTTACAGAAAAGAAGTCATGAAGAATACAAACTATAGATACATAAACACATGTATAGTTTCGGTTCATTCGTTTGACATGGTTTGATTTTATAAGCAGAATTGTGGTAAGTCAGAGAAAAGCGTACTTAAGATGGATGTTACGGAATCCAAAAAAATTTTTAGCGGCACCTACGGTATAAGGTCCCTTACTCCTAGGGACACGGAAAAAGTATCGATACTTTGTGGTATCGAGTATCTTACCTTTCGATACCGATATTTTAGTACTCGATACTTTGCTTTCGATATTTTTACTCAATGAGTACTTTTCAACAGGTATCGTATCGAATAAATCTTAGAAGTTAAACATTTTAAACTTGCGACCTTATGTTCAATCGTTCTGAACCTTCTAATCTAAAACATCAAACTAGAAATAGTTCATTCCATTAATAGTTCAGTTCCTAATTATTCCTTCATAACCATCATTTACTTCACTAATTAAATCGATCAAACTTACTCGTTTTCCCGTTCGTTCACCGTTGTTTAACTTCGCGCTCTTTTCGCGATTTGTTTTTCTGTCTACTACATTAATGCTTTTCATTGATAATTATTTTTCTTACTATTTATAGTATAAAATATCCACTAAAGTTAGTATTATTTTGTGCTGTGTGTATTGACTTTCGAGTCATCAAAAGAATGCCGCCTATTAAGGGAGAACATTGGCAGTATTTTACCAAGATAAACAACTATGAAGTGAAACGCAAGACCTGTTTCAAAACCATAAAAACATCAGGGAATACGTCAAATATGAATAAACATCTTGAGAAGCACCAATGCTTTAAGGCATTTTTAAAATAATTCTATGCTTTTTTGTATACTTAAACCTAAAAATTGTTATTCCACATTTTATTGTTATTTTTACTAAGGCTACACTTCAAAATGGGTGAAATTCATTACGTGTAGCCCTTGCTTAGGAAAAGTACTCGATACTTTGAGGTATCGATACTTTTGTTACGATACTTTTAAGAGTACGATACTTTTCTTTCGATACTACTCATGAGTACAGTATCGATACTTTCTATTCGATACCGTGTCCCTACTTACTCCTTTCGCAATATATCGTCTGATATTCAGTAGAAAAAATTACCTTCTTTAGATGCCTTATACCTTAGAATGGATGAGACTTAATTCATTAAGGTAGGTAAGGACTATGATTCGTGAATTGGACAAATATCAAAATTAAAATATCTGATTATCGTTGCGAAAGTTACTAAGACGAACGCGCTACCTTTGGACGTCATTCCACTAGTTGTACCTTAGTTCACTTCGTATGTTTTCAAAACATTAGCATAATATATAGAAATGGGTCGAGATAAATATATGATGGTTATTAATCAAAAGCAAGTATTTATGTGGTGATTTCTCAGTAATTTCCATAATTTCCCGTTCTCACGCTAGCCCAATTTTAATGGCGTTGTTAATGGATTTGATAGGTAGTAAATTTTAACATTTTATTAATGTGGTATTTTATTTGAAAGTGATTTGTTTTATTAATGAGTAATAAGTATTAAGTTAAAAGTTACAATAAAAAGGTTGTTAAAGAATCAAATTTAGAAGCTAAGGCACTTCTCACACAACGCTATTCATGAGATACGCGACTGCAACGCTACCCAAAATTAGTATGTATTTGACACTATGTACTGACAGGACGATGCGTCTTCTGACAGTTAAAAGTGTCAAATTCATACTAATTTTGGGTAGCGTTGCAGTAGCGTATCTCATGAATAGCGTAATGTGAGAAGTGCCTAAGCGTTTCATTAAATTCAATAACAAGTGCATGCATTTGAATGCATCATGGAGAATTTGTTAATTTTGTATCTGATGTTATCAAATAATAAGTGCTTTTATTGACGACCCGAATGGCGCAATGGTTAACATGCCGATCGCTGTTCCGAAGGTCCTGGGTTCGATTCCCAGCGAGGCAATTTGAATGATGAGTTTAAATTTCCGTTCTCGGTCTGGGTGTGTGTTCTTGTCTTGTGTGTTGTCCAAGGCACCCACGACACAGGGAATCGTAGTGGGTGCTTTGAGTGTGAAGCGTTATTTATTTATTCAATATCTACCGATCTTGTAGTAGTAGATGTACCTACATTATAACTAATTGTCAAGAGCATGTGGATTCAATTATCTTAAAGATAAAGATAGTTATCCACTGAGAGATAAAATGTATCAAATGTAGGTCAGTTTTTACAATATAAACACAAGGTTACTTTCATAACAAATTGACACAAATTTATTAATTATTATTGAGCTCTCGCTTCTCTTGGGGAAACTTATTTTTTATGTTTATAAATATTATCTAAGTATTGATAAAAACGTGCTCTCGAAAAACGTGCGAAAAAGTGGCCAAAGTCACTCACTCTTAAGCTTAACTATCTTAATACCAAAATGACGACCAAAATACTATATCTCCTCGTCTCTCTCCATTCTTCCACTACCACTGGTTTACTGGTAGAGAATGCTTTCAGCATTAAGTCCGCTTTTGTTCCGTTACTTATGTTAGGTTCAATAAAGAACAAATAAATACCTACTCTCTATCTATGATATTACTACCATGACAGGTGGCGTACTATACTTACTTCTCAGTTCTTCTCCTTTACTAATGTAATGCACAAACGAACTGTTACTTAACAGACGAATACTCTCAATGTACGAACGCCGCGCCGTAACTATCAATATCTTTCAATGGAAAACGATCCTAATTTATATTGCCAAGCCATGTGGTCTCCTCTATCCAAGGTTAATGTAATTCGGATCTGAGATAAGATGTTATTACTTCTTAGAACAGTTATGAACTTTAAACTGAGGTGCATCGCCATATGCAGTTACGCAACGGATTTCTAAGTACTTACTATGCATTTTATGTAGCAAATACTTATTTTTACCAGTTAAAACTGGTATTTACTACTGATTTCTTTTTTTTATGGAATTAAGATAGCAAACGAGCATGGAGCACCACCTTCCGCTGCCGCCCATGACAACTGTGACCGACCCAGAACTAGACTCAATGCTCAATGAGTCTCGTTCTAACTCGGTCACAGATGCGTTGCTACCCCTGAGGACTGAGATGGTCGCCTCTAAAAAGTGTGACTGGCTCCACACCTTCCTATCCGGAACACAATTGTTCTTAAAACAATTATTACACGGTAGGAATGGTACTGGGTACCGTGGCGGGCGGTGGTACTTCCCCGGGTGAGCTCTAGGCCCTACCACCTATAAATTTCTGATTCAAACTGGTTTTAGATTACGATTTAAAGGTGTTACAAGGTTGATTTAAACAAATAAAGATGATTATTATTATGATTTAACAAACAACTTAGTACCCCAATAGTGACTCTACATGCATGCAGGGTTGCCAGTTTAATCCCAATGACATCAAATAGCAATTGATACATTATGCACGTGACATAAGTACCTACTCATGTCTTTTAATTGTTCATAATCTCTTTTGATAAGGGAGGATATCTTAATGAGAAATATAGGTAGGTATGTCGATGTGGTATAGCTACGGACGTGATTCCCAATAGTTCATTTATTGAGTTTCGTACCACAGAGTGTGAACAGTGAAACCATATACTCGTAGTATAGTCGTATAATATCACATTGATACTTTAGTTTTTTAAACAAAACGTCAAAAAAATTTCATAGAAAATGCCATCCCACAAAATAAGCCATGGCAGATAACCCACACAAAATAACCCACAGTAACCCTATACGAGATTTTTTACAAAACGTCACATTGCGTTACAGATAAAATTAAAACCAAAGACGATTTGTAAGAAACTAAACTTTAATTCCTTGAATATAAAGTTCGTTTTCAAATGACAAGTTACGAAGAAAATTAAGCTATTAGGTTAGAACTAGTGTAACCGAATACCAAGAATGGTTAAGACGTTTTTATTCAAAAAGTATGTCGGTGCACATGCGATCTATTTTAAACGCGAGTTACATTAAACTTGCACGTGTCTGACTTAGAAGGAGTTAAAAATATAGGTAACACCTACGAGTATCTTTAGTACGTACCTCACACTGCATACAAACCAATGTTATCTTAAGTTTCTATTGACCTTTAGAATATAAAACCTTTGTTAGGACCATATTTAGGGATAAAATTCAAAAGTAAAGTATCCATAAAGTAAAACACGGCCCGTATGGCCCAATGACCACCATGCCAAATCGCCTTTCAACGGGACCTGGATTCGATTCCCAACGAAGCGAAAGAATGATGAGATAAAACTGTTCACAATCTGGGTGTATGTACTGTGGTAGTGTGAGAGTGAGACTATGAGTCTGTAGCGTTAAAAGTAAAAAAATGTTGTTGAAAATTGCCCTTTATATCTCTCAAATCAAATCAAATTTTATATTTCTCAATGTAATTGTTTGTGAGTACTGAAATTAATTAATAAAAATAAATAAATAAATAAAAATGGGTCTCAGTTGTCGGAAGATACAATGAATTTTAATTTGAATGTGTCCCTTATTAATATTCACTAATTGTTCTCAAAGATTTATACTTATTCACGGAAAAATATCTGAATTCGTCATAAAACAGCTGACGTAATGCGATGCAACAGACGTATTTAATGATAACCTCTGATTATATCAGTTCTGGGTATTGTATAATCTATGTCCTAAACTACCCTATATATTATACCTCAAACAAACGTTGATGACCAACCATTTATGATGAGAAATTTAAGGACAGTCACTTCAAAAACTGGATATTTTCCTGTTGTTATAAATTAAGGTTAGACAGCTTTTTCTAGAAAACATTTATTTGTTATTTTTAAAAACTCGTTTGGTCATTGCAATGTCATGTTATGCAAATGGAAATGACGTTAAACCCAACATGACGTATAATAAGAAACTAAAGAAAACAATGAAAAGAATGTCCTAATTAGATATTTTTAGATTGACTTTACGGTAAACCAAGATTCGACGAGTTACTGAAAATTTTTAATTCAACCAGTCACAGATGAATAGTGTTGAACGTCGAATCCGTTTTACTTTGAATATTCAAAGTTTTACATCGACATTCAGAGTTTAAAATGGTTTAAACAAAGTTTTTAGAATCTGGCCCAGTTGTTTTTTTAAACTTACGCTGAAAACCGAATTCGCAAAAATCCATTGAAAGTATTAATACGTAACCAAAATGTGGCAACTTAGTCTAGTGACCTGGCCTGCAAAACTAGGTGTCCCAGCTTCAATTCCCGGAGAAAATATTTATATGACAGGTAAATATTCTCGGGTCGTGGGCATTAGTGATGTACCTATACCTAATTAGTGTTGTCCATGCCACCCGCGACACAGGGCATCCTAATGCCCTACTACAAACAGCTGTATGTGCGTACGCGACTTATATTAATCTTTTAACTATAGCTACGTATATTATAATTGTACCTACATTAATCTCGATTATAAATTATGTTTATCGACTTACATGGCGTCTCAATTGTTTATCTTTTCTGTTTAAATATTGTAAATGTCATCCAAAGCCGGATTGTCGTCGTGAAGATACAATATGCGCACAAATTAATAAATTATGTAAGCTGTAATTCAATTATGACACCCGACAAATTATCCAAACATTAACCTGTGACATTGATATGTGACTGTTAATGATGTCTGCTTATTATATAAGTAGTTATTAATTTAATTCTTAGTGAAAACACGTAAAGCCAAGAATTAACAGACCATAATTAAATGAAAACTGAAGTATAATTTGAGTTGAGTCGTAGAAACAAAATTGGTCTATTTCAAACTTGCCTTACTAATAGTTAGACTACACCAAACAAAATCCTCAATAACAAAATCATACCAATATAAAAGGTAAACTTGGTGATACCACCAAGCTGTGCAAATATTAACAAACCAGACCATTATGACACTAGTCAAGCGGGATGTGGAATGTGAAGAAATTTCTACTTGTTCAAAATAATTATAAACTCATAAAAAAATTGTGTTCACGTGAGATCATGTGAACGGTGTGAACCTAGCCTAATTAGCATTAGGAACTAATCTTCTAAATCTAAAGAGCACTATTAGCATAATTAATTCTCAAACACTTACTTTTAAAAAGCAAAGTAAAAGCTGCCTTTTCACTCATTTTTATTTTACAATCATGAATCAAATGCATTTGTTCAAAACTCAGTAAATATTATCAATTTAGTAGTTGATGTATGATTATGGTAAATAATAAACAAGTATCAAATCCAGCCATCTGTTTTTTGTCAGACGAAAATTACGCGAAATAAACAGTTTGACGCCAAAACAATTTGCAACGTAAAGTTGAGTCACACACATACGTCAAACGTGTATATGACTCATTCTGTTACCTACTCAGAGTTGTTAAACCGCTTAATATTTGATATCCGCTAGAATTTTTATAAAATACACGTAAATAAATTACGTTTATAAATTACACTTACTTAAATAATCTGGAGTAAGAAGACAAGTGTCCGTGAATAGTTGTTGTTGATAATAATATTATCTGTAGCTTTGTTTTGCTTTGTTATTATCTGTGACTGCTAAAGCTGAGTCAGTTTTGGCGGGAGAATTTCGGTGCGATTATGACGAAGCATGAACGTGAGAATGAATAAATAAAGTGTTTAATAAATTTTGTTTGTTTCATTGTTTTTGCTCAATGAATTTGTGAATTTACATTTTTTATGAGCTACCCTTTGGAGCTACCATTCTGTTCTCCCGATGGCAATCAAGCTTTGTCAACTTATTGCTTCCACTTTCATGACGGTAATAGGCACATAATAATTGAAGACCTAGAGAATCTAACGTAAGGAGATCAGACATTAAAATATTGTTTTAACAAAGATATTCATGGGGGCATTTACTATAGTTACTTATATCAGTTGCAGATTTGGAGTAGGTACCAGATATGAGGAAATACTTTGAGGAAATGCCACCATAGCAAATTTATTCAATGTGATTTTATAATTCCTAAAAGTCCGTACTTACCAAACATGTAGCAAAACGTCTGCCAGGTCTGTTAGTCAATATAATATGTTTATGGTAAAAATATAAACGCTTGGAGAGGAATTATAGCCGCCATACATGGTGGACAAAGAAGGTTCGATGACTTTATTGTAATTATTTCCATTATTATTAAGGATACGATATTTTTACTGCTTTATATCAAAAGGTTTTATATCATCTTTGATTGATTGAGTAATCATCACATTAATTAAAATTAACTACATATGTACGTACATTAAATGAATACGATTTAGGTTCCATTTCTTGTGTTTAATGCCTTGTAAAAAACTACGCGTGGGGTTTTTATCTATAACTACTGACAACTTTTTATTGACCTTTTTTTTTGGAGATATACCTAGGTAAGTTATTTATTGATACTTATGTACTTATTGACTACTAGGTAATCCGTTTAATATTGACTCTGCCTGAAGATCTAGTCTAGGGGTACCCTAATCTCATAGCTGTCTTTGGTGTATGTGATGTCCATGGGCGAAGGTGACTGATGGTGACTTAACTTAATCTTCAAAAGTATGTAGCTTGGGTGCAAGTTTGTCGGTTTTTACCTAAAAATATGTTTTTTCATAGGTGTTGTGACAATAATATCTGTCAACTCCACCCGCGACCCGCGACCTTTTGAGGTAAAAATGTTTGAGTCGTTATTTTAATTTTCTAAACAGTTTTCTTTTTTTCCTTTTCAGTGCTTCTTTTATACTTAAAAAAACTGTTAAGTGCCTTTATCATTTTGAACTCATCGCAGATTGTACACATTTTATTACAATACGCGTTCTCACAATATATATTTTTGTATGTATGCCGATATTCCGACCCAGTTTCATGTCACGACACACATGTCATGCCACGGTCCACGACCACAATCCAAAGCACTGGGTCGCACCGAAATATCGCCCCACAAAAATACATATTGTGAGTACCTGTCTTAAAAGCAATTCTGAAGTGCCATGCCGTATATAACAATGGCGCCGCGCACGTTGCATTGACCCCGCGGATCACCTGCTAACCTTGCACTAGCAGCAGTTGCTAGCACAATATAATGTGGTCTGACAATAAACAGCCTACTATAATAATATAGACTGTGCCACTATCCTCGGGATCTAAGCTTAGGACCGGTTTGTGGCGCGACTTATGGAATGGACAGAAGTTGCTGTTTTTATGTAGATGTGTGTGAGAGAGAAAGAGAGAGTGATAGAAAGTGAGAGATATTTTTAAATGTTACCATTTTTGAAAATTTTGTCTGCAGGTATGTCATGCTGTAAATAGAACGACGGCGAGCCCGAATTTAATGGGATTCTTACTGGACACTTCAGAAGGTTATAGGGATTACCTATAGGTACTTTTTATCCCGAGAAAAACGCGAACGAAGTCGTGTATAAAAATGATATTGTCCACTAATGGCATCAACCGGAACAATTCTTACAAAAGAAAAAGAAATCGCATTGCAAACTTTCAAACGGTCTGTCCGTCTGAACGATCCTTATCGTTCATTTGCACAATGTCTTTTGTTATGCATTGTTATCCATTACCACAGACGGCTTACAGGTATTGTCGGAATAGTTACTAATGGTTTCACTATTTCTTTCACATGTTCAATGAGGAGATTTTTTAAATATTTTCATGAAATGTTGACATTTCGTGAAATTACTAGATTCTTAAGACAATGTAGCAAAAGACAAATTGATAACTCCAAAATATTTATAGAGATGCCACAACGCCCATAAGCCCACAAGTGTTACTTGATTTATGATCTTATAGGGATGTTTTATGTTGTTTAAATAGTATTAAATTCATTGAATGAAATAGGTACCAACACTGGATTTCGTCCAGGAATTTTATGTAAATATTTCCTAACATTCCTCAATACCCACATTCCTTGAGACGAAATACTAACACTGAATAATGAACAAACAGAATAATTGTACACTGATTGTACGATAACGATATCGTATCCGATTTAAATAATGCAATTGAATGAATATCCTGTAATAAAAACAATGCAATTACATTTCATTCACGTCATCGCGCCCGACTCCCGCCTAAATAAATCTCATAGAGAGCAGAATAAAATCAATAAATAAATCAAATAAAAGACCGGATGTATCCGGTTACGTAAAAAACCGGAACTGTAGTTACCTGGCACTTCCGTTGCATCCTGTGGGTTCACTTGTGAATGGGATTGTTTGATTGTGCTTTTAGGATAGGTACTATGAAAAATAAAACATGCTGCTTCTCAAATAAATATAGGAGAAGCGATAACAGACTGGAGGTGTCTTGGAATTGAAGAGGTCTGAGCTTTCAGAACTTACTGTCTTATTTTACCTCTAGCTAGGTATTAGTGACTGATGGTTTCGCAAGCAGGGTAACAACTAAGGCCCTTCGTGCACAAGGCTACGCAAATATTCGATAATCAAAGATTTGAGTCTTCAAGCGACTACCCCCATACAAATCCATTGAGGTTCGTACTAGGGTTGCCAACTTTTTTTACTATAAAAAAAGTATATTTAGGTCTGAAAAGAATAATAAATAATAAACAGTATTTTAGAAAATTGAACAGTATTTTATTTGCTTAAAGTTTTAAATACATACCTAATTTTTAAATATTTTTACACCACTCATTAATTTAGTCTTTTTTCGTGAGTATCGGAGATTTAAGTAGCCTTGTGTACGAAGGGCCTAACTATACCTGAGTCGCCGAGAATAAGGAATTGCCACTTTCATCTAAAAACACATTTATTGCACTTGCTCAGTCCAATTTAGATTATAAACATACCTACATATATGCAAAATAAACGACCGTCCTTGTGCCATACGACAAACGTACCGATTCCGCACTGCAGTCCTACGACATGAAACGCATAAATTGAAAGAGCCTTTACTATATAGTTTTTGAAGTAATCTTTAAAAACGTGCTACTTTGATATACCTAAAGCGAGTCGGCCGATATTTGATATCCGATATGGAAAGACCTTGAACCGCTGATACGATGAATATGAGCCACGAGGCGTGAGGTTTCATGTCAAAACATTCTGTAACACGACGCCCGACGAACTATCACTCTATTTATATGATGTCTTTGGCGTAAATCTTGATCTACATAACATTTGAAATATGTTGACATGTTTAAGAAGCGAATATCTAGTCTTCAAAGATAACAACAATAAGAACAACACATCTGTGATCTGTGACTGATCAGAACGAGAAGAGTTAGTAACAACCGCTGGACTATCACTAAGATCTACTGACAAAATTAACGGTCAATAACAGATAATTAATTTATTGGAAAATATTTTTCAAAAGACAAACTACGCCGTCGCTTTAACACATCCCCATCGTGGACAATGGTCTAAGAAGAAGTAGCAAGAAACTCACAAAGTTTATTTTCCTACTCACAGTTACAGATTGTACTTAGGTACAACTTTTATGTAATTAAATGGTCATAAATACATAAAACACATAAAAGCAAAAATTACGGAACCAATAATGCATTTGCGAACCACACTTGGGCCTTTATCTTAATCAAAGCTCATTTATGACTGAAATAAGAGGTGACGTCCGACCGCCTAAATCAAATTCAGGTTGAAAAGAATATAAATGAACTCACAAATACAGTAATATCGTTACATATTTCACTTCACATGTCGTTGTCACAGGCAGTACAATAAAACACCTTTACATAAAGAAGCATAAAAAACTCAGCGTAATTCGGCTCACGTATGCTCGACTCGATCAAAATGAAGATAATTCCTATTGTGGACTGAAATTTCACTTCTGAAACCTATTTTAACCCTGTTTAAATAGAGTTCAAATTTACTTAAACGTCAAATTGTATGCAGTTCCAAGTTGCAGTCGAAACATAAATGCGGTCGTATTTTACACTTTACTGTCTTAAAAATACAGTTCAAATTTTTATTCAATAAAATTTGATGTTCTACAGTAACTTTGTGTTTCATCGTATAAAAATATGCAATGTCAAGTGAAATAAAACTTTGTTTATATGTCATTAAAGTCGTTTAGAGGTTGAATGGCAGATATATTTTGGTGACACGGACACAATGCCCATACAATTTTATATGTTGAACTCAACTTTATTTTGACACAAATGGTCCTTGTAATTTAGAAGAGCTCCCAATTTTGTATGGAAGTAATTCCGTTGTTTGGTAACGGCGCAGGATTAAATTTATATTCGGAAACTGGGATAACAACAATACATTTTTATTTTCGTTGAGTTAATAAAATGCAGGTACGAAATAAAATATGAAACTTTAAAAAAGAAGAATGAAAAACCTATCAATCTTATTTATTACAATTATCTAAATAAGGTGCTGAAGAAATGTTATTAGGTATAGCGATCCCAACGTATATTAATTATATAATTAATTATAACACATCATTAAAACATTTTACCTAAATACTACAATTAATTATAATGATATGACAATTATAACAGAATATTAAAATTATATTAGATCTGTCATAAATTATTATATCTGAAATAAAATCCCCGGTTCAAAACTCATGTTTTTATAGTGAATAGAACAAAAAAGAATAAATAAGAGACTAGTACACAACTGAGGCAAGACAAAAATATAGCCTAAGTATGAACATTAAATTTTATTGACATGTTACATTATCCTCCCCTATTGACATCACTGTACCTACTTTACCACACCCAACTTAATAAACAATTGATTCTACTACCTTTTTATAATCAAAATGGAATATTCACAAAAAATATCTTAGTACTGCGGTCAATGTCGTAGAGCTAGTAAAAATGCGGATTTCCTGATTAATTTTCGATCGGCAACGCGTCTATCTATGCCTTTGGCGTAAAGGTCTATGGACGATGGTAGCCACGTACCATTACATGGTTAATCTGCTCCTTAATTAGCCAACAGCAGACCGCTAATTACCACAGTTAAATCAACATAATTTCCACTAATTGATTTGACACCTGTAATTCTGTACTTTAGCAGACCGCATTGGAGCAATCTATGCTATGTCATAATAAAAAAGTTAAAAAATAAATAAAGCAACATACCCATTTGCCCCTCGGTAGCGACGTAATCCGGAATTTTAAAGCCGGTGTCACACTGTGCTCACTGAAAGTCACTCGACATGCTAAGTTGTCATTTAAACTTCACACGCACTCATTCTTATTGACACATCGATAATGGAACTGCCTTAAAGTAATAATAGGTTAAAAATTTTGTTACAATTTTATATAGGGTCAAGTGGGGTAAGAGAAACATACTTTACTGGTGTTTTCATATTTTGGCCTTCAGCTATCAAAATTATACATTTACTTTGATAATAATAGAAACAAATCTTCTGTTTTGAAATATACTTACATTTTTTTTGACACAGAACTAAATTCTTCGTGTAATTACGGCACAATTTAGCAACAAACATAGGTCTTATAAATGTTCCTCTTTCCCGAGATTTGGAGTAAGAGGAACACTCGATATTTTTAAGTAATAACTTATGTTTTTAAGTGTATAACATAGCATGTTTTAAACATTTTTTTGAGTAAAAGGAATTAAACCTCGCCTCGTTTTAAATAAGGTCTTCTATAGGATGACAGCAAACAAAAACGAAATTTGGGGTAAGAGGAACATATAAGTAAGGTCAGAGGTACTAAACTCTTTGTGCTATTAAATGATTGTATTAATAAAAAGAAGAACCGCCATTTTTTTAAGTCGGTAAAGCTACCAAAAACGTTTTCCTAATTCTAAAAATTACTGTACTGAAATCCACTTTAAGATCGGTTCAGCCAAATGCGAACTTATGGCGGACAATACGTAAAACACGTTTTAAAGTGCAAAACTCCATTTTTTAAGTCGTCTAATATACCTAAAACCTTCTCCTAAGTCTGAAAAATACTATGCTGAAAACTGCATCAAAATCATACACATACATACATACAGATCAAACTCAGAACCTCCTTTTTTTTGAAGTCGGTTAAAAATAGAAATGAACGGCGCCACTTTTAACGGCCCTAACTGCTTCTAATAGTTTTTCTTTAAGGTAAGAACTTCTATCGGTCTTTCTTACGTAAGCTCGAGGCATTTTGCTTTTTTTCTGTAACAAATAAATAGTAAAGCAAATCATGGCTATTTTCGGAACGTGTTATATTTTAGCGGATTTTAAATATGTTTGTTACCCCTGAAATAGGAAAAGAGGAACATATGTTTCTCTTAACCTGGTATAGCCGTTCCTCTTTCCCAGCTTGCCATTTTGAAGGTTATGTTATTATTGACATCGAAAAAGCACTAAAAACACACGTTACAAACAATGTAATACGTAGAAAATAAAGATTAAACGTAATATGTACACTTGCCATAGCAATAAACCGCAACACTGATGTTTTTAATACTAAAATTAACTTAAACAAGGAACGCCGCTAGGTCTTGTTTTTTTAGCTTGACATCTGATATTTTTTTTTCTCTTTTGCTCGCTTACTTGCTGTGTTCCAGCGCAATCTATCCAAGAATATTTGAACTACGCCTAATATTGTTGTATCCACGTAGTCACCATAGAGCTGGGCATTATAGTTTTCTTTTTACGAGTTACTGTTACTCTTCCCCCAGCGTCCCTCTTACCCCACCTGACCCTACGAAAAAGTGGTTTGGTTAACACCCTTTTACGACTGTGACCCGTTTGGGAAACGCTCCAAATATTTTATATATTTATATGGCTATAGACGCTTAGTTGTATTAAAGAAAAAGTTTGAATGTTTCTAAAACGGTAGCAATAGTAAATGTTACAAGAAAATAATACCTGCACGTAAGTACATAAGATTTTAATTCGGATTTCCTTGTGTAAGGAGTTACAAACTAAATGAATGAAATATATATAATAGAACATCGTATTTAACCTATTCCAAGCGCATGTAACCAATCAATTCTAGAAACGAACAATGAAGGTGAGTTTGAACTGAACGAGAAAATTAATGACATATCAAACACGACATGCGCATTATCCCGAACGAAGTAAAAACAATAAGAAGCTATCGGGCGGGAGTTCACCATTCGAGAATAGAACGTTCTATATTTAAAACGGCCGTTAGTGATGCGCGGCGGGAACTCGCTGCATAAATATACTTATTTTTAAATTTCGAATCCAGTCATTTTGTCACGTTCAAGGTCGGAGTTTCGTCAGTCAGCGATCGAATAAAAATAAATAAAGACCGTATGTTTGTTTTTTGTGTGGAACAGACACATCTGGTACCAGCTTAATGATGCGGCCACAAATTCTGTAACGATTTGTTGGCTATAAAATCTAAAATGGTTTCCATTGTGATGAATCTCCATTGCCAGATATGGACATTTCGTTTAAATTAATGGGTTTACTTTCTAAATAAAGAATAGAAATCGCTGTCGGCATTCCCAAAGTTCTTGGATTATTAGTGTAATAAAGTCAAAATACATTTATAAATGACTAGCGACCCGCCCCGGCTTCGCACGGGTGCAATAACTATTTAATGGATGTTATTATACATATAAACCTTCCTCTTGAATCACTCTATCTATTAAAAAAAACCGCATCAAAATCCGTTGCGTAGTTTTAAAGATTTAAGGACACAAAGGGACAGAGAAAGCGACTTTGTTTTATACTATGTAGTGATTAGCCATTGAAAATGTTAAAGTTGAAGTAAGTAGATTACCTATGTTATGTTATGCGGGACGTAGGCTTAAGGTTCAAATCCTGCATGCACCACTAAAAATATATTAATAACAAGCAAGAGAGAAATCGTGTGGAAACCTCAAAAAAAGTTTTAAGCTCAGTGAGTGAAATTGTCCTTACATCAATCTCTACGAGAAAATGAAAAATCTATGGGATAATCAGGGGGTATTATCAAAATGAACCAAATTAAACAAAATACCACGCTTAAGACAAAAGTATTTCCACCAAAAACGAAGTAAGTAAGATAAATATCCAGTTAATTTATTCTATATATAGAAACAGACGAAATGTAAAGCTCATCAGATGTGTCACGAACGCTGAATAATTCTTATCCTGTTGACAGACGGACAAATTGGTTTTCTCTGTTCTAAATCAGTATTTCGATAGCTGAAATTCCCCTGTAAGGGCTGTAAGATCCCGTGAATTAAGCTACCCCAATGTACAATGTTTAATTATCTCTGTTCGTTTTTTAACACTTTCAGGATAGATACATTAAGTCAAAGTTCATAAATATACCTAGCTGACCCGGCAAACGTTGTTTTCCCAAAAAAATGTTATGGGTGAAAAACCCTTATCACTATGAAAAATAGTTAGTAGCCGATTCTCAGACCTACTGAATATGCATTTAAAATTTGGTAAAAATCGGTAAAGCCGTTTCGGAGGAGTAAGGTAACTAACATTGTGACACGGAATTTTATATAGGTACATACATATATAAGATGAACTGATTAAATATGATTTATCCCATTCGTGTGAAAGATTTAAATGTGTAAGGCATATAAGAAACATTGATAAAATGCCTAATAAAGAAACACAATTGATTCGAACGTGGTTATTATTCAATGTAAAGATCATGTTTCCGGTACAAAGACACCGTAGATTGGTTGTTACTTAAAAAGATTATAATTTAATGTTTAACAAAATAAATTGTTTCAAAGATCCTCACATGTAAAGTTTATTGTTGTCACGTAAATAAACAAACAACAAATATATTTAAATTTAAATGACACTAAATGGGCAGTTACGGACGCGTGGACAAAAAATTACCATGAATGTCACAAAAAACTGACACAGATGTCTCTTGTAATAAATTTTATGCTTATTTTATACGACCGTAAGTTTCAATAAAGGAACTTGTCTTCAAAGATGGAGGGAGTTTTTAGTCTCAAATGCAATTTTTTTAATAATAAATAATATTTAATATTATTTTAATATTATTTATATATTTTATAATATTATTTTTATAAAGAATAAAATTTCATCGTATTCGTAACATTTTCTTTGACCCCATAGCTTCTTCGGTAATCACCAGCTATGCGAAGGGTCCCGGGTTCGATGCTTGGCCGGATATCAGGCAAATTGGACATTGTTTTAGGAATTCTCTGCTAGAACTTTCTTTTCAGAGTTCCGTACTCAAAGGATGAAAAACGGAACCCTATTAATAATAAAGCCAGTCTGTCTTCACAGGACGATACTTTTTAGTCTGAAATAGGTAGTAGACATCTGGAATTTTCAAAAAAATGGTAGGTAGATAAGTATATAATATGTAATTGGCTAAAATAGAACAGGGAAACGAGAATCTGCCCATGTGCCTGTCAAAAGCATGTCGATGTCAAACTATTATAAACAATTCTGTATTTTAGTGCTTTCTAACGGTGGGCGGCTGTCAAACTCTTCAGCAGACACGGGACTTCCTAGTACGAGCGCTGGCTACGGAAACTGCCAAGATTTATATCGTGTTGTTATTGATGTTTGAATGGTGGCATATAACTGTGCTATATGGCAACATTATTTACTTTAAATATACGTAGTACACAAGTAGATATAATATTATATTATAATATTGTAAATAGCTCTTGAAGTCAAATGTTGCTTTTGTTTACAACAACAATGGGTTATGTAAATAAGTTTGATGTGTTTTATTGCCTAAAGCTGTTCCTCGAAAATTTGACCACAATATCCAACACAAAATAATTTTCACCGATTCGCACCGTAATTACTGAGATTACTCCGTTCAAACTAACAAATATAAGTTCAGTTACTAGTTACTTCAGTTTATATAATGTTAGTAGAGATATGTAAGTGTGTGCACCATTCTAATAAAAATAAAATGTATATGACGAGCTCCTAGACTATCCTCATCAAATAAAAAACTTTAAGCACTTTTAAAAGGGCATCAGTGTTTCGTAGATGTTTTTTCTCAAAACAATGTCATTCAAGCGTTGGAATACAAGTAACATATTGTATTCGTTTTGTTATGCTTTCCTATAAATGCATTAAAGAGATACTCTATTTAAAACCTTTTACTTCGACAAAGTTACATGTTAAACTTTCATCTAAAGGAGACCAGCAACTTTCTTAAGGACCTTGGGCCTGTAATATGAACATGCATGAGACATCGCTTTTTAGATCGAGTTATCCCGCTACGTAAATATATTAATAAAACATTCATTCGAACAAGTGATGAATAAATGAATTAATATATTTTTACAAAAAAAAACGGACTTCAACATCAACAAGCAGATATAACTCAAAAACGACTCGCCAGATATCGCTAAAGGAGATGACCAGTTTCAGGCCAAGACTTGACACGTGTCAATTAGGTACCAAAAAAATTGTCTTATTTCCTTGATTAACTTAAATAAATATTAGCTTTTTTGGCAATGGCCAAATGGAGATATTAATTTTTTTTAAGTATTTATCGCTATCTCCGTAAATGTCTGACATATTAATATATTAGTATTTTTTTCGTATTTAACAATCTTCGTAAACGCTTACCATAGTTCGCGAATAGAGCACGCCCGTAGAGATGAGAACACTTAACGTTCCTTTATGTTAACTATCGATTAAATAATCGATTGATGAACGTCATTCTCACGGTAATACGTCTTAATTAAAATAATAATTATGATTAAATGTATTATCATGTTGTTCCTAATATACAATTATATGATTGTTATTTTAATAAGATAGTTTGATGTGTAAAATAAATAAAAAATCGATACTGATTGCTTCAATGAATCGATTAACAAAGGTTGTCTATTCTGTCAATGTCAATACGTCACATACGTCAAAATGTCATATTCCTGTTTATCTAACCTTTAACAGGTTTGCTTTGGATCTTTGAATTGAAACATGAATACATATTATGTGCGTAAATTGTGGAATAGCCACAACATCTTAGGGAATAGCAATCAATCATTGCAATGCTACTGGAAGTAGGACATAAGACGTTGACGCGATACTTGCCATTGTACGGGAATGGATCGCGCCTCAAATTGTAAGTACTTACTGCTTAGTTATACTATTATCTCTACACTATTACTATTCTTATTCAGAAAGTGTTTTCACTAATAGCTTCCCATTGCAATAATTTAAAAACATATTTTGTACAGTTTATGTACAGTTGTACAGTTTAGGTACAAATGTTTCATACAAACCTTTGTAATCTATTTCATACCCCTGGCCATTTATTAGCATTATCTATAATATCTATATTAATAGAACCAAATATTGTTTCAGGTACATTCTAATGATTTTGTGTGCCAAGCTTCTTGGAATGTCGCCAGCCAGTGAGGAAAGTAGACCAGAGGTGTCACCTATGGGGCACCATCGAATCTGCATTCTCTGTGGACACTCTCTTCTAAGAAGAATATGATTTCATCAATTATGCACTTCAGTACAAGAATGCAGTCGTTATAAAAGAATCGATTTTACTAAGAACGGTTTTTAGTTTTAAAGCATTTATAGTTTATATTCATTGGTAATAATTTATTGATGAGTATAGCAAAGTTACTAAATCACAAATGAGATGTTGAATTCTATCATCTAACTCCGATTTGGTATATAAATAATATTTATTTTGTCCTGGGTGTTAGTGATATTTAATTTGTAATGTCCATGCCACCCGCAACACAGAGATACTACTGTGAGGGTATGAGTGTGTTTGTGTTAATTAATAAACAAGCATGTTTAAAAAATACATTTTAATAAGAAGCATTTTCACACTTGTTATTTATTTTTATGTTGGTGCTTCAAGTGTTTACTCTTATTTATCACTCTTGTTGGCAACACTCTTAAACAGCGATCAGATACTTGACCGATCATTTATATATTATAGTCATCTCACTGCACACCAATTGAAACAAGCTCGGTCATATTTTGGGGACTATATAAGAGCAAATGGCAGATATATGATATAAGTGTACAGAGAGGTCGACAGCTCTCTATTACAAGAGCTGTCAATATCGGACACCACATGGTTGTTAAGAGGCCGAATACAGTCTAGGCACATAAGTGCAAAAACATATTTTGTACTTATATGTTTTAATCGATGGTACAAAAAGTGGAAGAGATGCTATTGTTCAATATTATTGCAACTGCGTGGTAGGAAAAAGGACTGTTGGTTGCTGTGCTCATACTATGAGCATTATATGGTACCTTGGTTGAGCAAGGTACCAAGAGAATATAGTGCCTCCTGCAAAGTCTCTAAGACTGTATATTAATAAACTATGATGATGATACTGATTAAATGCATTAAAAAAACTGGTTTTTTATTTGAATTCTCCGATAGGTCATAAAATTAGTTCATGTTTATAATAGTAATAGCAGCGTCAACTTAACTACCTTTTACTACTATTCTAGCTACAAATGCGTGAACTCGCTATGTGTGCAATAGGTTATGTATCTAATCCATCGCAATAAATTAATAGACACCTAATGTTATTAAGTGTTATGCACGTAGTAAGTACGGGTGTAAATACCCGTTCGTAAAAAGTATATTATACTAAAATTATGTACAATGAAGATAATTATCCAAGTGGACTTATACCATAATTATTTAATGATATTTTCTTCATTAAACACGTAACCAGTGATATTCCAAGTACCTAGTTTGCGACAAGTATAACCTAAAAATCTCGAAGTTTATCATAAGAATAGGTACTTTTAATGGCCATTGCAGATTGTTGTGAAAATTGGGCAACATAAAATTAATATTATGTTGTAATTTATGGCAAATTTTCAGTTCTGTAACGTCGGGCCTGAGTTTGTATGGGAATTGGGTTTGTCCTTTAAATGGAACCAGACTACAAGCAGTACTTTTCGATTAAAAAAGTGATATCCAAATCGGTTCACCATAACAAAACATACGATTTGCTTTTCTCTGTTCATGTTGTGTTTTCGAATAAATAAAAAAATGCAGTCGGCTTAAGAACGTCCTCCTTTTTTTCAAGTCTTTTAAAAATAGTGTGAGTGTAAGAGAGAAGGACCATAATTCCGAGGAGCAGATACCTCGAATGCCTTACGGGCCACGCGACATGCTAATCAGTTGGCTCACGCCGTTAGGCCTCCGTCAATTAAATGTAAAGTAACGGTGCACGGCTCTTGTATCCTGGTTTTGTTAAAAAGAACATTTTGACCGGTCGCTTTCAAAATACAGGGTGTCCCCTACGTTGTGCTCAGGGAAGGTAGCTCGAAAGTTGACCTTTTATATGTTAAAAAATCACTTCGTGAAAGTGTTATTACATTACTTACCTTTATTTGCTGAGACCACAAAAAACTACCAATAAATACTGAGAAATCCACAGTGACTGAATGACTGACAGACAACGCACAGCCAAAACTACAGGACGCAAGAAGCTGAAATTTGCACGTTCCTTGGGGAACCTAACGCAGCTAGTTTTACATTCATATTGATTATAGATATACTTATTTTAACCAGGATACAATGTAATATAAACGATATAACCAGACATTAACCGGTCATCGAACAGGCTACATGTTCTTCATACAGGATTGTGTAATGTGACGTATCGCCCGTCGTCGGATCAATCTCGTAATGGGAGAGCCAATGCATCGCTAATGTATCGGCTATTGAGAGATGCAGGATAGGAGGCAGGTATGATAAGTTTGCTCAGACTAGTTACTTACTAAAATCTATGTCCATATAATCCTACTAATATTATCTATACTATAATAAAACTGTAGGAGCACGTGTTCTGTACATTGAATATTTTTTTTAAATTTCGATTAAGGGGCACTTACATATCGAGATAGAACTCAAAAATATATTTTTTTTATTTATTGTCTGTCTGTCTGTCTGTCTGTCTGACCGATCATCACGCGTAAACCACTGGACGGATTTCATTGAAACTTGGTAAAGTTATTACCTATATACTGGTGTCTATTATAGGGTACTTTTTTTTTCGAATAATATTAAGTTTCCCTTGGGAGAGGTGACTAAAGTTTGTATGGAATTTTTTTATAACGTCGTCCGATTTACTTTAAATTTGGAACAAAGGGTTACCACTTAAATTAATAGAATACGTATTTCTCAGTTTTTCGATATTTTGTAAGGAAAAGAAAAAAAACACAAATAAATGCGGAAATTTGTAATTTTTTAAGGTAACTTTGTGACTAAACTAGAAATGATTTTAACCCCATATTTAAAAACTATTATAGCTAAATAAGTAATCTTCAATGTAAATTCAGGATTTAACAAAATAGCTAGCAAAGGGCGCAAAAAACGGGAATAAAGTTCTATCTATACTATAATGAAACTGTAGGACCACGTGTTCTGTACATTGAATATTTTTTTTAAATTTCGACTAAGGGGCACTTACATGTCGTGATAGAACTCAAAAATATATTTTTTTAATGTATTGTCAGTCTGTCTGTCTGTCTGTCTGACCGATCATCACGCGTAAACCACTGGACGGATTTCATTGAAACTTGGTAAAGTTATTACCTATATACTGGTGTCGATTAAAGGGTACTTTTTTTTACGAATAATATTAAGGTTCCCTAGGGAGAGGTGACTAAAGTTTGTATGGAATTTTTTTATAACGTCTTTCGATTTACTTTAAATATGCAACAAAGGGATATCACTTAAATTAATAGAATACGTATTTCTCAGTTTTTCGATATTTTGTAAGGAAAAGAAAAAAAACAGAAGTGAATGCGGAATTGTAATTTTTTGAGGTAAATTTCTGACTAAACTGAAAATGATTTTAACCCTATATTTAAAAGTTCGAGTAGCTGAATCACGCTAACGATTGTTTCGTAGGAAAACTATAAAAATTGCGAAGTCTCATATTATTTTGTTTGTTGTACTTCACTATTGTCACTGGATGACAGACATCACATCGGAATCCTGAAATTGTATTGTACCGGCTATAAAATGCCTTCAAGAAGAAAATCTAACCTTTCTCAACAATCTAGAAATGTTAAAAGAAGGAAACTTCTCAGGTCTCAAGAGACCGCGGCAGAGCGTGAGTTGAGATTAAGCAACGATCAGGTGCGTCACTCTGAAGCTCGCGCGTCTGAATCTCATACTCAACGTGAATGCCGATTAGCAGCTGACAGGGATCACCATATGGAGTCCCGCGCTTCGGAATCGATTGATCATCATGAGATTAGACTGACTGATGACAGGGAGCGCCACTCAGAGTCACCCGAATGAAAAACTACCAATGTAGTTTAAAAATATAATAGTTTGGAATGAAAAAACCCCGACGTTTATATCTTAAAGTCTTTTTATCGATTTTCTCAAGATCTACATAACGGATTTTTGTACGGTATGACTAAAACGTAGTAAAAAATCAACTGTTCTGATGTGTGGAGTGTGTTTTAATATGTGTGGGGTCGGGATTAACGCAGGAATAACTTTGTGACACACTGAGTTCCACGCGGGCGGAGCCGCGGGCAACAGCTAGTACTGATATATTTCTGCACAAGATTGATATATTTCTGCACAAGATTGATATATGAGAATAGTAGATTGTATAACAAGGGAGCAAAGTAATATTTTTATGGCGAGGGCGCTTTTTTGAATCCAGAGCGAAGTGAGGGATTCAAGAGTAGAATCCCGAGCGTAGCGAGGGATTCTTTAGTAGAATCCTGAACGTAGCGAGGGATTCAAAGTATGTCGACCGAGCCAAAAATATTTGCTCCCGAGTGATACACTCTACTTTTCATCCCCCCCTATGAGAAAATAAAAGGCGCCTCAAATTCAGGAATAATACTGTCACAGTCACTAAACTAACTAAACTGACTAAACCGACTAACCCGACTAACCCGACTAAACCAACTAAACTAATTAAACTAACTAAAGAACTCATTTTTCAAAACAAAACCATGAATTTCTAACAATCCGAACTGAATTTTACTTTTCCTCCCCGTTATTTAAATAACGGGGAGGAAAAGTAAAAGGAAAATTCATTCCCGCCCGCTAAAAGTTTCTTATAGAAAACACCAACTTTGGGCCCCCTTAAGTCCGAACCAAGTCGTCTTTTTCGAATAGGTGGGATGAAAAAACTATTACAGGGGTTCTTCATTAACGCTATACAATCCAAGTAATTTTGTTTGTTTCTCTGCGAAATTTTTTTGCGGTAATCTCAGAAAAGGTTCAACCGATTTGTGTGCAATTTTCACTAATATGTGGTAAGCGTTACTCAACTCATAGTGTGTTTTATTGCAATCGGTTCATAAAACTGTACTATGACGTCTGTGACCCACGAGGCACAAAAATGAAAATGTAACCATTTAGAAGCAAAAAGTGGGTATCCACCTACTGTTCTACCGTAAATCTCCGTTGAATTTAGGTATATCTCCAATTATACAAACGCCACATAACCTATCATTAACTCCGGCGTTTTTGGTAAAAGCCGTAATGAACCAAGGTATAATCCCCATAAAAGTCATTAGCGGCCATGTGGTCGGATATCAGAGGATCAACTTTCTCCATGCTGATTATCTCACGACAAGGCTTTACGAAAATTACTTGAATGAGATCGTGCATTGCCGTAATTATGGTAGAAGTGAGAATTTGGACACTATTTCATGTGATATTACGATTTGATTAGATTTCTCAACAGTTAACGGAACAGTGTCGCTTGGTTAAGTGAGTTTTTCGCAGTAGAAGCTACACAATCATTAACGGTTTTTTCGTTTTGGTGAGGATAACAAACTTGATAAGATCTCGATGGAAGTACCTACTAAGGATCCGTGGGAAAATCTGAACAATTCTGATGCATTATATGCTGTATTATATCCTTGGTATTTTTAGTTGTGAGGAAAACTCGTACCCTGTCCAAATGTGATTCAAATTACAGATTCGAATGATATTTTTTAACATCTCTGCCTTGTAGTGAACCAATGGGCTAAATCTAAGTAGGTATAACGTTGACCATTCCCATCAATCTACGCACGAGACACAACACCACACATCCTCACGTACCTACACACAATTCTAGTTACGTCAGTGTTGAACAAACAGCCTATTAACATAATAACCGTCCGTACCCCGTATAGGAGCGATCGCGGTTGATCGAGCCTCTTTGGTCGATGATTTGACTAAGCATTACCAAACTAAAATCATTTAATGTTCGCTGTCTAGACTTCTGCGCACATACTGACTTAGTTAAACGTTTTTATATAAACGTTAATAAATATCCTGATATGAAAATACAAAACAAAGATCACTATTTTAATCATATACGACGACTAAAGCTGTAAAGACTTGTGTCCACAACCACCAACACATAAAACTGTACATGCAACAAAGGTGAATTCCGTGGCATAAAAGCCTAGAAGTAGAATATAATGGTTCTCAAGCAGAAAGTATCTCCTAATATTTTACGGAGAACTGACAGAACCTTAAGTATCCTTTTTCATAAAAATAAATATTAACTTATTAGCGTATGATGCTCAAATAGCGAAGCGTTCGAAACTCGCAATCAATACAAGCAGAGTATCAGACTTTTAATCACTTTCGTAGTAATGGCTACCGAAACGGCTGTCTTATCGTCAGGCAGTCACATTACACTGTCTTAATGAGGGCCCCAAAAAGTAATTACGTACATTATTCGTAGATGATCATTATTATTGTCTTATCTAACCAGTCTAGACTGTTGTCCTAACAGCATGATAAGGGTTATAAATAAATACGCTCACACCCTCGCTACGATTGGTATAGCGAATGGACGCAAATGAGAACTCACAAAAACCAATGACCGGAGGACAAAATATATTTATCTGTCAAACAAAATACATAGGCTTATAACTTAGAGCCAGACTTGCTTTCTTTGTCTTGTCATCTTTTACTGTGGGTAATGCATTGATGATGCCTTTTTGAGGCGCGATTTTTCTTCTCATTCTTTTTTTGCAGCAACAACTCGATGATGCTTTTGATGTTGATACCAAAGGGCAGAGACGACTATTTAACTGATAATTATCATTGCTGGATCATCTACTACATTTTGACCACGTATCATCAAATCGCTCTTCTTTAACTGTTGGTTACTTGAATTAAATACCACATCGAGCAAATCAGGGTCAATAACGGACAAGTGTATCGTCAGTGCCAGATACATTCAGTAAATACCATGAATTCCATCAAGGTAATTGAGTCGTGACATAAGACAGTCTAAATATAGTCTGTTACGTGCATTTCTTCCGAGCAATTTCTATGTAGACATGGGTCATACCTACGTACCGGGAATTGGGGCACATCACACTTATAATAGATAATGATCCAATTGATTGTTTAAAGTGTTCTTGCTCTTGAGGATCTCTAAATGTAGGAATATTTATGACAATTTATTTAAGCAAGGATAATTTATGACATTTTCGAAACCTCTAAATCTAAATAATACGAGTATACCGTGTAGTTTAAAACAAACCTATTTGTAACATAATTTAAAAACAAATACACACATGTTTTATTCTAAATTTTATTTTAATAGTATCTAATTCAGCAATAGTTTGATATAGGTAGTTTCTTTTTTGCAGAAAGTGGGTGTATAACATAACTTTATAGAGCTTATCTCAGTTTATGTAGTACAGTCAAGGCATTTTATAAACAAATGGTCATCAATGAGAACGGTGAATAGAAATAAAAAAAGTTTATTGCATAATTGTTTTAGTGAGTATTAGTAATGATTTTGAATTTGAACTTAAGCATTTTAACGAACTTAAACTATTTCATTAATTCTGTTACTATCCATTAATCAACTTTTTTTAGCAAACGGCGTTTATGAAAATTCTTAAGAATACACCGTAATTTAATAACCTTAGTGTGTATTAAATTACCTAAGTTTATTTCATTACGTTGCCTTAATTCACCGAAGGGTATTAGAGGCACGCGATGAGAACATCCAACAATTTCTCAACCCAACGTAAAAACCATTTGGAAACTATACATGACCACGCTAATGAGTTATGTCAGACGTACATACCTACCTACATTATTCATTCATTAGATTCGATTTCCGGTATTGGTCTGAATATTTGGCTGATTTTATTAAGAAACTGCTAATTACACCTCTTATTTATCTTCATGGAAGATTTAACAATTTGAAACCATATTGTGCTTACCTATTAAAATTTACATTTTAACAACTTCAAAAAAGGAGGAGGTTCTCAATCATAGAGATATTACACTAGAGGGCAGAAGCCAGGCTTCAGAGCGTACCTCGGATAAAAAGAGACGAAATCTTTAGTAATCACCTTTCTCTTTCTGGCGAGGCTTCAGAGCGTACCTAGGATAAAAAGAGACGAAATCTTTAGTAATCACCTTTCTCTTTCTGGCTCATCGGGATCGGAGAGAGATAGGTAATTACCGTTATCGTTGTTTCTCTTTCTAACCGGGGGCGATTGCAATGTATGGGCAGCCGTATGGCTCACCCACTCTAATGTAATATCTCTATGTTCTCAATTCACCGTTTTCCTATGTATGTAACATGTTATTTATTACTTTGTGAACCGATTTTGATAATTCTTGTATACGATTAGTTTTTGAGTTTTCTCTACTTGTCGATGTTGAAGTTGCTTTTGTGTAAAAATTTTAATTGCGCAAGCTTTAATCAGTTAATCTCCTGTATGTGTTTATGTGACAAAATTAATACTATTATTTCTACAAATTTATATTCAAAGCCATTTTTAAAGGTTTTTTTAAACTCTTTTTTAAGGCTCTCTGCATTCTTCGATATTTTCTTCCAAATTGCACTCCATCTATCAATCGAGCAAAACTAATGGCAAATATTTATATGAAAATGATTGTGTGAGCATTTGATGTTTTCAATATTCGTTAAATACCTACTACCAGTAATAAAATACCCGCAAACATCCAAAATGTCGCTAGGAAGCTGCACGAATTCCATTCAATTGTCATTAATTGTTGTAATCAAGCAATTGTCCAGAGAATTACATAGCTGAAATTGTCGATAGACTTAGACAAGGCAATTACTACTTTAACATATATAAAATAGAGCACAAAACAGATTGAACTAGCTGCGACAAGTGTTAAGAGTCATAAAGATCCAGCCAGTGCTCTGGTATTTAAATAAAAGGATAAATTATATTTGCTTAATACATAACTCGGATAGGGATTCATCGCACGAAAACCGTAGTAGAGAAGTAGAACATTGATAAGTATATAATATATTATGTAGGTACTAGGTACTAGCTTCTGCCCGCGGCTTCGCTTCAATTCGTCTATAGGTATCAATCGGAAACGGGATTATACTATTCATTACCATCCCCTTTTTAAGCCCCTTAGGGGCTGGTTTTGAATAAAAAAGATATATATTTGGCCTTGCAACTATCTTCCTGAGAAAAATTATCGAAATCGGTCAAGCGATTTACATTTCTCATACAAACTTTCATGCCCTATTTCAAGCATTTGGGGGATGATTTTTGAAAAACAAAGTAGCCTATGTGTTACCCTGGATTTTCAACTATATTCATTCCAAATTTCATCAAATCGGGCCGGTAGTTTAGCCGTGAAAGCGTCACAGACAGACAGACTATAGTATGGATTTTAAATTAAGAATTTGAAAAATAAGGAGGCGGCTCTCAATTCGACTGCATTTTATTTGTTACCTACCTCATATTCTTACTGGACAAACCGATTTTCATAGATTTTCATGATTCGTTTTATATTCGCAAGCTGATGTTTGTAGTGTGGTTCCATTAATTTGAGCGAGATCTGACGAGTATTAATTTGTTGAGTTTTCCATAATAATGTGTATTTAACCGACTTCGACCTCGACTACGTTGATACATAATACCCTCATTTTGTCGATGTATTACTACGTTTTTTCATATAAAGATATTTCAACATTTAAAAGGTACTAAGATAAAAAACAATATCTGAGGTTTCCTCAACACAAACAAACGCACCGAAATGTTTTCCCAATACAAACAGCCGCCGCAAACACTAACCGAGTGCGTAACACCGGCACCACAATTCGCCTGAATTGGTCGTTTAAGTTAGCACCGTGGTTTCATCATTTAGGTTACATCACTTGCCGCGAGTCATTTAGATCTATCTTTGACTTGCCGAGTTGTTTCACTGATGGTTGGTAAGCGATGAGCTACGAAAACTGAACTGAACTGTAAAAAGAGACAGGGCGTAGAGATAAATAATTAAAGCGATAATTTAATGTTGATGCGAGTGTTTTTTCAACATATTAAATGTTTACCACATTTTCATCAAAAACATCGATCGACAAAATATGACCAAACAAGCTCACCGCTGATAAGTGATTATGGCAAGAAAGATAGTTTATTTATTTTATATCGATCAACCTTACATATGAATGAATCAAAACTAGGATTTTTTTATTTTAGCATTCTGTACCAGTCGATTTAAGAGGAGTGAGAAGATAAAAAAGGCTGTAGTATCTATCTAATAAAGAGAATTAGAAAGGGATTAAAAAAGACATTACAACTAGTCAATCAACCGGATTATGAACACAGATTACGATCACTCTATCAGCGACGAGTTGCAAGTTTTCCGGAAATTAAATGTTCCTTATCCTACATTATAACAATGTTTACCGCAAATCGTTTCTCTTCCCCATTACGACCTGTTTCTAAAGGGCTGAAGTTATTTTTGCATTACGGTAAATAGAGCAATCACGCCAACCTGCTATTACATAGATTGTGACAAATTGTTGAAATTACGCAACCAGGCCTATCTAGGACTCGAACCTTGGCCGGCAAATTATAAGAAAATTACGGTTGTCAATTATTCAATTGTAGTGTTTAATAAAGATTAATCAATTGATAAAATAACGCTACACATTCATAACCCCACGGTAGGATTCCCTGTGTCGTGGGTGCCATGGACAACGTAAATATATAAATAAACAGACCAACAACAGATCAAGAACAGAAAAAACTCAAAATTGAAATTTCCGTCTATGATGGTAAATGGTCCGACCATTATACCAAGGCAACACCCCTATTTATATGTCGGATACTAACCATAAACGTTATCTATACCATATATACGAGTATATAGGTACAGACCTATCCTACTTCCTATCCTATCCTACTATCCTACTTCCTACTATCCTACTACTTTATTAATATTATAAATGCGAAAGTTTGTAAGGATGTATGTGAGTGAGTGTGTGTGTGTGTTTGTTGCTCTTTCACGCAAAAACTACTGAATGGATTTTCATGAAACTAGAAACATAATTTGTTAAAATTTATAGACATTTTTGAAGGGACTGGTTACCCGAAGCGAAGCGAGGGCGGGTTTACTAGTACCTAATAAAATAATTGCTTTTTACAAAAAAAATAACCGACTTCAATCTTGATAAGTAGAGATAACTCAAAAACTACTCGCCAGATGGCGCTCAATTCAACATATAAGTGTAAAGTTCTCGTCACTACAAATTAATCAAGCCCAAACACTAGATAACTGCAGTAAATCGTTGAGGAGTTCCCTCGACTGTCTTTCGGCTTCATCAGATCGACTTCAGATCTTCATGAAATGGTAGCGCTTTAATGTACTTATGATAACATGAACAAACACACTAATTGTCCATACAATTTTCGAAAGTTCCCCTCGATTTCTCCGAGATGCCATCATCAGATCCTGGTGTCCTTATCAGGGGACCCCACTGCGCATATCTACTTTACAACAAAAAAAGAATTATCAAAATCGGCCCATAAACGACGGAATAATCGCTGAACGTACATAAAAAAAAAGCATATATACGGTCGAATTGAGAACCTCCTTCTTTTTTGAAGTCGGTTAACTATAACTGATTTATGTGTATTTATCTAGATACCTATTTGGAAGAAAAATATATTATGTGTCAATAGAAGACACACACATTAACTTTGGATTTTTTGTCTCTTTGTCTATAATTCTGTATGTTTATACCTATGTATATTTGTCTGCGCATCACGCAAAAACTAAAAAATGAAATTTGATTTGATTTTCGTGCTTGTATTGCTGAAGATCTAACTTAAAAAATATATCATAATACGCTGCTTAAAAGTTGAGATATTTTGCAACATTTTTTTTTCATACCTACCTTAATGACAGCAAAACTGTAACGTAAGCTAAAAAGTAGTAATATCATAGTGTTAGTGGTAAGTGAGGTAACAAAGGTATTCGGAAGCGAAGTAAAGGCGGGTCAACTAGTTTTAATATCATAGTGTTAGTGGTAAGTGAGGTAACAAAGGTATTCGGAAGCGAAGTAAAGGCGGGTCAACTAGTTTTAACTTAAACTCTTACGATTTTGTACCAGGAAAACATAAGAACACTTTGGTAAACTCTTAGAATAAGATGCACTTATAGACAAGGACAAAACGTGTTTATCACAGCATCGACTTACCTCTATCAATAGATCTATTATGACATGAAAGGCGAGATGGATCAAAACTTTTGTTCTATAGAAGTCGACGAAACCTGAGCTGTGGTACCTATGAATTGCGATTATAGAAGATAATAACTAATATTAAAAATGAGGAAGTCAATCTGTCTGTTTGCCTCCTGTGTAGGTAGGATTTCGAAATAACTATTATACCTTTCAATAAAAAAACCGATTTCAACATCGACAAGAGATAACTCAAAAACTACGAGCCACGTGTTTCAAAGGGGCCAGACGACAAGCAAAAGCTTTCGAACAAAAAAAACGGATTATGAAAATCGGTTCACCCAGTAAAAAGAAAATAAATAACACATGAAACAAAACAAAAATACAGTCAAATTGAGAACCTCCTCCTTTAAAAAAACTAACTAGTGAGAAATATATTAAAGTAACTCAAATTAGCAAGTGCTGAAAAAACCACAAATGCAAACATATTATCACGTAACAACCATATCTAATACAAAATAATACGCATTAACCCGTACCTCCATGACAAATCTAGATCAACACTGAAGGTCATACCAGTACAGAGATGTACCAATAATATTACAATGAGAACACCAGCGGACAAAGGTCTGTCAACTGCTCACAAATAGTCGAGCTTGAAACTGGAGGGGAGATCTACAACGCTGGTCATTTACTTGATTCATCATGAGGGTACATTATTCGCGATTCGCGATGTATTATTCGAAATAAAAGAAATATTCGTAACTACTCAATCTGCCCTCGCTTTGCTTCGTGGAACTTCCCTTACCTTTTCGGAAATCGGGTGTGATTCTTTATACATACTAACATAGCTTTTTTTACTTATAAACCCTCGAAATAAAACAAACACAAAATATTAAATGTAGCTTACCTTACCACAAAATATTAGTAAAATCTGTTGACCCTTTTCTGAGATTAGCACGTACTAAATTCTATACAAACAGTGAACAATTCTAAAAATCATTGTTTTGGTTTCTGGTGCGTTAATAAAAGTTCCCAATTCCCAATAGCTTTTCACATGAACACAATACTTATATCGTTCATGTATAGACACCGATCAATTACAGATATCCATATCAATAGACTACTTTTGAAAGATTTATTTAAATAAGTATAGGTACGTAGATCACATCGAATAAGAGCGTGACGAATCCGCAGGTCAACAGTAGTTGGTCAAGGCACGTTTGTGAACTATATTACGTGATATTATAGAGTTACAATAGGTACATATTTTATAGGCCTACGTAATAAAAATATTGTGTAAAAAACTCTGTTGACAAAAAATATAAAAGAACATGACCATATGATGTAATGTCGCTGCTATGCATGACGTAATAGGAACATTGGGTCGTGAGGTCGTGACCCTTAGTTTAAACGCGTTCTCGGGTTCGAATCCCGAGCGAAATATAGTTAACCTAATGCAATCATTAATTAATAGTTCTAGTTATGGATCTTTGTGATTAAATTTTTTATATATTTGTAAATACGTCAAATTATCTCCATACAATTTTTCATTTGTATAAAACGTGAAAAGCTAATAGACAGACTAAGTTACTTTCGCATTTCATTTATATTATTATGGATTTTGTTTTACTACATTAATACATAATATCTTATATCTTAAGCCGGGCTTGAGTCAATTCTAAGTGTGATCGTCGATCCTAAGAGTTCAAAAACGAAGACAGAATTTCCAACAACAATGTTTGCTCTGGCCCACCGTATTTCGCCAGCGGAAGCGAGCTAAGCAGCGCTGGGAGGAAGTGGCCAGTATTTGTACAACTGCTGAGGTAGCTAGGTGGTCGGGGAAGTTGAGACATGGACCTTTGTTAACCGATATAATAGCTTTTTACACAATACTATTACCTTTAATTGTTTTAATTTGTTTAAAGATGTTTAATGTTAGTTACGTTTATTACTTTGTTAAGTTTGTTTTATCGATGTATTAAGTTCGATTCGATGTACATTTTAAGGCATATTTTCGTAATTTGCTGCTATGTGTTGATTGATTAAAATCTAAAAAAAATAACTGAAAATACAATGATACCACATTTTTTTGTGACGTGCACTCACAAGATAGAGACGAATCGGTTGACGCATGAGTAAATCATCAAAATCGACCCACGCGTTTGATCTCTAGAGTGCCACAACTGCCACAAGTGAACATACATACGATGAACACATTACTCTCAACAACAAACAAGAAACGCGACTAAAACACAATCATACCAAGCACTAAAATTAATAATGTCATGGGTGACATGGACAACACAGACCCATCAATTTCATCTATGACACGAGAATAAACATTTATCTGCCACATAAATGTCTGCCCCGGGAATTGAACCAAGGACTCCTTGCTTCACTGTACTAACTAAGCTACGAAGTCGTCATTTACCAAAATTATGCGCAGCTAGCTAAGCTAAATGTTTTACATGACTTGTAAAGCGACATAGTTCAAACAATACATTGTAGTATGTCGTGTCGTTGGGAAACTGCGTCGTCGTGGGTACTTAACAATCTTGACATTATTTTCTTATCACTTAAGCTGAGCGTAGGGTTGCCAACCTTATAGTAATAATATATTCTAATTGCTGGCCGCAAATTGGTTTAAACATAATTTTCTAAAAGTATTTATTTCAACGCATATTTAACCCTATCAGGGATGAAGTACTACAATGTCCATTTTTAGCTTAGGCCTTTTATTTATTACACCTCTGCTAAACATCTTAATAGCCTAAGAAGTTTCCTAGATTTTGAGAATTTGGTACGTATAAATAGTATCTTTATACTGTTGTTTTAATATTATAACATATGTATTGTATTTCGGATGCTTTGTACCATATTTTGTACTACATGTTTAAAACTCATTATAAAAATTCTAAAGATATTCAAAATAATGTCGACAGCCCTAGCTAAGCACGTTGTAGTGTTCTTTCAAAACGGTGACACGTATCTACTCCGTTAATAAGCAAACCGTGGCAGCGTATCAAGATACTCTTTAAAAGAAAAGCAAAAGAGAAAAGTATCTCGAGTTAAAATGCAACAGTACTCTTATATGTTACGAGTACTCCGTTTATCTCAGCGCTTTATTGTTTAATTGGTAAGAAAGAAGCTTTTATTATATACTTAAACCAATTATTGATAAGTAATTATCACAAAGCTAAAGATCTTGTTTGTTTGAACGCACTCGTCATTTAAATTTAGTCAGTCTTTCAAAGGAATTCAAGAGGAAGGCTTTAGAAAACAATCTAAAGTTAGCCTTAAATATTGATCCTGTGGCAGGTCTTTTTGATGGGTCCTTTCTTCTAGATCGGTTACACATTAATTGTATCTAGCGGTCACTTATCATCGAATAGTCTGTCACTCACCATTGACGCAAAAAATAGCTTAACAATGAGTCAGGCGTGTCGCTACTTCGCTTACAATACGACAACAATACACAGATGTCTTCGAGACACGGATAATTATGGTCAAGCTTATAAAAAATGCAAAAAAGGCCAGTAACCCGCTGTGTTGACTGTCCTTAATAAATTGGAGTCTGGACTGGTTTCACTGCCAGCGATTACCGATTAAGGAGTTACGTTTCTTCAAAGTTACTTCACGAAATTCTGTGTGTTATTATTTTTTAAATATACCTCATAACTTATATAGGGACTTGTGTATTCACCAGTTATTTCTCTTTAGTTATCCCAAGGATGACTAAGATTTTTATTTCAGTATAAGTTAAGATTTATACACTCATATCCCCGCACTAGGGTGCCAGACACTTAATAACACATCGCTAATTCTAACGATCACGCAAAAAAATTATTTTATAATAATTTATCCGTCACATTAACATCTGCCCCGGCCGGAAAACGAACTCGGGATACTTCATTTCGCAAACAATTCACTACCTACAGCCTCGACAAGATTAAAAAAAACACCTAGCTGCCTACAAATACATCTCTAGTCTCTATTATTTACCTTTATCACTTGTCGCTTATCGGTGGCAGTGTGACGCAGTAATGACACAACAATGGCATTGAAACGGAGATATGACAGTAAACAGTATAATAGATAATGCCACGTGCTGTTCTGCATATGGTGTGAAATATAACACAATGCGGTATAATAGAGTCGCTGGACGGCTAGCGGCTCTACATGTGTGGTAGAGCTGTGATGTTCGTGTTTTGATCTATGCAGATTTTGTTTATATTAATAGCGGACAAACGTTCCACCTGTTGGTAAGTGATCACATCAGCAATACCAAAGTCTTTATCAAAATGTTAACGGCATAGGAAACAAAATAAGATCATGAAAAAATATAAAGTAAGTATTTACAACTAGCCATTACTCCGCGACTGCGTTCGTAAATAGTTTTTCCCGCGGGAATCCAAATCCCGCGGGAACTCCGGGATAAAAAGAAGGCTCTATGTTGCTCCACAGCCTGCTTTATCTCACACTGAGTCTTATAAAAATCCGTTCAGCAGTTTATGAGATACATACTGCAAATTAAAGTACTTATTTTCTTTATACTTCTTAAGAACATAAACCCGCGACCATCCATCGCTGTCCATATTTGTCATTGCAAAATTAAAAATCTGTATTGATTGTAACGATGCCAATAAACCGGTTGTGTAACCGTTATTAAGTTGTCAGCTGTTATCGGAAACGACGACGCAATACCGAGAAACTACATTGCTCATACGTCCACGCTATTTATAACGCAACCAAATGAAAATATCCTTTTGGATGTCGCAATTTGACAACAGCCTGGCCCACTGTTGGGGTTGAGATGAAAGCTATGGAGTTTAATGCGAAAAAACTCATTGATGTTCTAGAAAAACTATTTAAGTTTCGTTGTTTATTCACTCAATGGACCGAGAATGGACCGAGAATAACGAGTCATTTAGAGTAAAGCGAAAATTAAAGTAACCCCTTATTCACCCAAAATTAATGAATTGACGTAATTTTATACACTATTTAATTATAATTTTCTCACAGTTAATTTTAAAATTAAAGAACATAAAAAAATAGAAAGCTCATAAAATAGATACACATAGTGGTTTTCGTTGCAGCGCGGCGGAGCGAGTTACAAGTTAAATGTGTATTGTTTGAAAGCGAATACCGGAAAACTAGTTTTTACATAATACAAATTTCTGTTATCAAAAATTTTAAGTTTCTCATAATTATGACAAAAATTCTATGCTAGTTGGAATTTACATAATTATTCCCTTTTCATTGATTTGAACGTAGCATCGTAACTCGTACAAGTAGATAGGTACTACACTTGTAACATTGTATCGAACGATCACTGCAGCTTTTAATATTCTACCTGTCCAAAATCTTCAGTAAGTTGTCTTGCAACTGACAAGAAGTCACTTAAAATCTTTTTCCCTTTTTTATTGTCTCAAATAAAGATTTAATTTAATTTATTGGAAACGAGCGTTAGTGTTAAAATACAATTTTTCGACTGCGTGTAGAGTACCTAAGTATAGTATAAGTTCACCGAAGCGAAGCAAAGCATTAACACAATAAATGACAAACCGCATCCGCTCCGTCGTGGTTTTCTCAATCAAAATAGTGTATGATAAATTGCAAATAAATTATAATTAATGCTACAATAATTAATTGCGAAATTAAAATAAGTTCTTTTGATTGATACGAGACAAGAAGCCTTGCCGAAAGCTTATGTAAATTTCACACTTTTGTCAAAAACTAATTAAGCATCAATTTAATTAAGGATTAAATGATAATCAAGACAAGAAATGATCGAATTTAAACCATTGTGATGTGTTAATTTCGAATAAAATTAATATGTAAATTATATGCGTCTGCAATGAGCACTTGAATACTTTCCATTTGATACAAGTTATATTTTAATTAATCCTTTAATATTTTTGTGGTCGCATGTTGCACTTGCCATTCGATGCTTCATAATAACTTTCGTTATTAAAGTAAAGGCTTTTTTATCAAAATAAATTGCTTACTTAAATTACTTAAAGTTTACATACATACTGAGAAAAAAATTACACGAGAAGATATAAATAAGAAATTGTTTATTTCGTATTTTGTTAAGCATATAAATAAAGTAAAGAGGCACGCTAAATGTAATTATCAGAATTCGTTAAGTTTTGTATCTAGTTTCAGTGTAGCATGTTTAGGGCAAAGTGCTGATCAACAATAAACTATTTTAGTAATATGATACTTAATGTATTTGGCAACAGTAAACATAATCTCGGTGTTCTAACGTTGCGACCAGTTAGCCGTACAACTTCTTGAAAATTGAGATGTATTGTATTTCAGACAGGTCTTGTAACTCGATACGATAATACAAGCTACGTTGAAATGCTTACCTGCGAAATATTTAACATTCAGTCGTCCTATTAACATTAGGTATACATAATACAGCAAATCCTATATATTTATGTCATATAAGTGAGACATAATCGATCTTGTGGGGAAAACCCTATTTAAATATTTTTTTGATTCTTATTTTTTTTTATATTTAACAAAAATAGTATAATTTTTATGAGCTTCATTAAGTGACTACGACGCGACAGCAGCAATGCCGCGACTGCGACACACGGCAGTATCATCGAAGTCGCATATTTGGAATTCAACATGTCGCCGTTCTGAACTAAACTGTATTTTTTTAAGCGCCCACCAACGTTACCGTGCGATATTTAACGTATCACTGTCGCACGATTGAATACTAAGTGACAGTCTACGAATAAAACGCAGATGCCAAATCCCAAAACTTGGGATAAACAAAAATAGAGCGTCAAACGAGTCTAGTGGGAGCGATGAAACGGCAATTCCTTAGAGTATTTTTTGCCGGAGTCGGAAGTGAGGATTCAAAATTAATCGTTACCATCCGGTGGAACGAGTGCCGGAAACATCTCAAAATTGATAAAAGAAACACCTCTGAAGAAGAATTAAGATAAATGGAACTTGAATGTGAACAAGGAATTTATTGTGTTCAGGTAAGGATCAAGTAGGGTTGTCTTTGATGTCACTGAGCGTTTTTTAAGTCGTTTTGTTTTGTTGTCGTTTTAAGGTGAGTAGACAAGTATTAGCGAGTAGGTACTTACGTGGTCTCCGTTGCCTATTATGCATATTTTTACGGGAATTATATTTTTTATTGAATAACGAGAATTTAAATGAGTCCTGCATCACTGATCGTAACACATAAAAATAAAAGAATCTGCTGTAAAACTCTGTCACTAAAACATGCAAAATATTTTAGTTGTTTGCAATCTATTTGCATAAAAAGACAAGAAAACAAACATTTACCTACATTACTAGTCTTAGCTAGAAACCGAACAGGGATTCTACGATCATATCAAAACAAGATTCAAGACGAAACGACATTACCCAGCCGATGAAAACTTGAATAACGTTTTAAATAGATAAAATCATACGTGGGCTCGATCGTGACCTCACGATAACGACGGGCTACTCTGGGTAGCCCCCGGGTGTACCCCGTACCCCTCGGTGACCCACGGTGACCCCGCCGGTATCACCGATGCCCATATCTCGGGTTAAGTAAATGTTTGCACATAAAACAGTCCGCAGCTAAGCATAACTCGTTAAATCAATACCGGTGAATCATCGAAGCCTTTGGGGATTGACTTTGAGATATTGACAACGATATTGACAGGTTTTGGATCGCTATTTGCTTGCTCGATCCCGGGTTCAATTCCGGGGAAGATATTTAGTATTACAATCTCTAATTTAAATTGTAATTACAGGACTCATTATCTTTTGGAAAAGCATATCTGACTTCGGCTCCAAAGGGTTTGTCGTATTTCGACTGTGGGCCTGAGATCCAGTGGGTAACAAAATAACAGATAGGTAAATAAATAGGTTCGTCGTAGGAAGAATAAAAAAATATTGATAAATAAAATCGTGGATGCCATGGACAACACACAAGAATAATTTCTGTCTTGCTGAAAGTCGAATTCGGGACCCTTGGAACGGCGATCACGCATGGAAGCTATTACTTAAATCTGATCATCAACAGACAACAGATAATTTCTTTCTTGAAGTTAAACATATACCAATGAAAGACGATTATACAATTAGATTTCTTGTCTGTTCGTCGGCTATAAAAAGAAAAATCTATAGGTTGGTCTGTAATTAAACCTGGGGTCTTTCAATGAACAGGATTCACTAATATACATTCAAGTATGATTATGACATAACTCACGAGTAGAGTAAGAGCGACAGGAAACGGACATGCTTGAGACGCACTAGAATAGAGCAGATAAGAGCGAGGATGGCAGTTCAACGAGCAATAAACTCTGAATTTATTAGCTCTACCAACTCTACAATGTATCAAATGATCATGTTAAGAGAGGTACAGACAGATCTATGTAATGTCTAATTTATAGAGACAAAGGGTCGTAAGTGTTATTTTATCAATGATGACATTATTCAATTTAACTTCATATAATAATTTCATGATTAGTAACTTTATACACGCAGAGTCCTCCGTAATCAGAAAGCGAGCTTACGTATAGAAAAATACAAATAATAAAATGTATAAACCGCACCTGAAACAGGTATTGCATATGTTAATATGTACCTTACACTAAAATTTTCATAAATTACAATATGTTGGTAAAAGTTACATGAAAACTGTGTAGTTATTTTTTAATAATTAGACAAAAAATAATTTGTCGAACTATGTAATTCTAAACGGTCTCGTCGCCAAAGAACATCAGTAACGCTTAAGGCATCACCGACGTGTTGCCGACAGAAATGGAAGAGATGGACCGACATGGCATACATTATTATACCTTTCCGACATTAAAACTAGTCCACTTGTTGTAACCAACGTCCCCGATTTGGTAATACTTAGTTTATCGCACACAATGCTAAATCATGAACCTCAACAATGAATTATTGTTATCAATAAGTACAGTTTAAAACAAAATGTATTACGTCAATAATCTTATTAAATATATTTACTACTACTGATAAAGAAACATTGTTTAACAATGTAGATTCATTTGTAAGCTGCTGGCTCTTTAGCGTAATTGTTAAAAGGGTCGTTTTAGTGGTCGATTTACTAAAAACATTGAAACCGGTGTTTCATTCATTCTAATTAAAATCCCAAAGACTAAATTCCTTATTAGCTGATTTACCATGGACGGAATATCTAAAAAAACTTTCAACCGTTATTATGGGTAGAATATGGCATGGACGTCTACTGAGTCTACCTTCCTGCCAAACTTCATGTTTGTTGTTTGAGTTTCTTACAATATTTCCCCCTTAAGGCGAATTTCCACAAATCCTTTCGTAGAGTTCCCACACAAATAAAGAGGCATGGTGCATAATTTTATAGTTTCAAATTCGTAGTTTGGGCCACACGTTGATATGTTTTCTTGTTTATATATTTTATGTACTTATTTAGATTTAGTAAAAAATATGTTGAATTGATAACGATGACTAAAATTACGCAGATTCCCCGTAACGTTATCTGTAATGTCTTTGCTCGTTTACGTAATGGTTTCTGGGGAGTTCCGATTTCTTAACTGTTATAAAAATAAATAGTAAAAAACACGACTCGGTGTTTGTTAACCATCGTAAATTGTGTTTGTTATGTACCCAATGAATATTCTCTCACTAACTAGCGAAACGGGATATAGAATGGTCTTAGTTTTCTATAGCGCCGGAGGGCTCGTATTGCGAAGTGGTATGAAAATTTTATGACAAGAATAAGTTGTGATGAGGATTAAGATTTTGATTGGAATATATGTATAGACCTGTTTAATATCACAGCTGATGATGAGGAATATTTTACTATTGTTCAGGGTATAGAGACAGTTTGTAACAATAATTCTAGTGTTCCAGAAAGCAGACCAGTTGTAAGCGGCGACTTCTGACTGTAAAAGTGTAAGATTTCTGAACTTGTAGGTATCAACAAACAATAAATCATAACAAAAATTAAAAAGCTGATCAAGGTGCATCTCTTATGACGTTAAATAATTATATAAATACGGTGGGATATAATAAGAAGAAAACAATACAATGACGCATGATGTATTATTATGATGATGATGATATTTTTTGTCTTACAATATTAAATATTTGGAAGTATTTAAATAAGATTAAAATGATTTATGATGCATAAAATAATTATGATAAATAAGATGAAAACCTCAAATTTCAATGTTCGTCAATCAGAAAATAAATATTTTTTCATATTTATGTACTTACATAACACGTTTGTTATGTAAACTAGCGTATTTATAAACCATTAACGAGTGATAACAACATCAATAGTGCTAATAAACAGTTGCCAATGATAAATCTATTAGTATCTGTTGTATCATTTCACGAGGAATTCATAGATTCGTGTAGTTTCCCATACACCCATAAATTAAGTATAAGGACATAACCTCACCGATATTAACCAAACCACTATCGCTTCGAATTGATAAATCACAGATATCAATGATCGTTGTAGATCAGAACTCGACGAATAGTAAAATCGATTAACAACACTTAATGTACTAAATAATACACACTAATCGCGATCACTTGTACTAAAATGCTTTAAAAACGATAAATAATTCCACAAACACGGCCGCATCGATCGATGCGCGAGAGCAACTGACAGACGAAGGAAATCATCGAGCCATGCGCCGGCGCCGGTTATCCGACCGAATGGAATCTTCTCAAGAACTTTAAATTTCTTTGGAAACTCGTGCAGTTTTAAATTAGTCGGATATTTTTGTGTTTATTCACCGTGTACCCGATGTATTTTTAGTAAAAACGCAGGGGCAGGTAACCCGTATAGGGCCAAGGGCTTGCATTGAGGTGGACAATATAGAAATTGAACTACTAACATTGAAGTTGAATAGAATTTTGTTCGTCGATGAATTTAAATGAATTGTAGGTAAAACTTGCTTATTGATTGGATTAACATCGCCCATTATAATTGGGTAATATTGTAGTAGTAGGTAGCGCGATGACTTGCTTCAATTGCAACTGCCTACAGCAACCTACACGACCTAGTGGTCTAGGTAATGTACCTAAGTACCTACATTACCTATGACTATGACTTCTATGAGCTATGGCGAAATTTGATTAACTACATCAATATGTATGTATGCAGTGACACGACTCGGTCCATACTAAGAATTTTGTCGTTACGAAATTTCCAAATTTTGTCGCTGCTGTTTTATCTAGCGGTGGCCTGTCTTCGTAAGTGAAGAGTGTTCCTAGGTTTAATTAGGATTACTTTAATTGTGCACCATGGGTATTTTTTGCTCCAAATTATGGTAAGTAGCCACCGTTTCCAATGGATTCCCGCAACATCATACCTATCTAGAGATGGTGGAAATGCAAACCAAATAACTCATTTACCTTCAGATTAACTGCAATATCTAAAGATCTGGGATAACTAGGACCATCAATTGACCGTTGTTTAAAATCATACGTTACGTCAGGAAACTAATTTTCTTCTGTAAAATATAAAAATACCACAACTTGTGTGGGTTTACAAGAAATTGAGAAAACTTGAGATGAATTAGAGAAGCCTTTGACTGGGAAAGAAATATTACATGAACAGGATGAACTTGTTTTATTGTATACCTAGCTAGTGAGAAATGAAGGAATATTGTATGGTAAAAACGATCAGTAAAATAATTAAGACCAGTTCCATTCTCTAGAAGACAATAACAGTTAGAAGTCAGAGAACGATGATAACATAATACTTAGTATTAATGTCGCAATTAAAATAAAAAATATAAAACGTTTGAATGCATTCGTGAGCTTGTAATGATCGAAGTGGCCATGCAGTTACAAACAAGTAATTAATGAATTCGACGATAGTTCATTTTCATTGCTTTATTCTAATACAAATCATTGGACACGATCGCCTTGAACGCATTAGCTGTTTATTACGAGATATTTACAAAATACAATATCTTATCTGCATCTACTGACCTTGGAACTGAAATCTGGTTTACAAGTAGCATGTAGAAATCACCTGTTCTTCTCTTCTCCGTTACGTTGGCTCAAATCTCATTAATGATGAATGACATCAATATGACATCAATATGACCTCGATATGTCACTACTGATCACATCAAATTACCATAATTATGGCATTTATTTAATTAAATTGCCACGCTTCTTCACGGATAATAAAATAAATATTAGACAGATTTAAGTATGTCTCTTCTATTCAACCATACAATGAAAGATAGTGTTACCAATTCTATATGCCCGTCAATTTGTTCAATCAACCAATACATTTAGACGTGAAATATAATGTATTTGGGTCAAAAGAAGAAGTCATCGTTGAAATAAACACTGTTTTGAGGACAATTAAAACTATCAAACTATTTTAAGGGCCTTGAGAAACTATTTTGAATGGAATAAAAAATTGGAAAACTGGAGTAATGTATCGAGCAACAAGAAATCTATAATTATTGAGAAATAAATCGTTTGTTTACAAAAAAATATTTTTACAAAAACCCCGGATTTACAGTTTCAAATTTAAATTCTAATAATTTCTGGTGTCATTAGAAAACCCTATACGTATCTCGACAACACGACGTGCGCACGCGCAGCGTAGCCTCAGTCCGTTGACACGGGCAGTGTTATTGATCCAGTAACAGTTCGATCCCGGTCCGAATTAGAACAATTGACGTATTTAGATCAAACAAACACGTTCACTAATTCCAAATCGCTCCTTTCGCTGGTATTCCGGTCGCCGTATCCGCAGCTGTGTTAAATATTGGGTGTACTAAAAATGTACGTATCTACAAGTTATATCGTTTTGCACGTCTGGTGTATTGTATTTTTAGCGTGCAATGAATTATGCACGATTCAAGAATGAAATTATTGATACTTTTTACGAAAAATTAGTTATGCTATTGTTTGGAAATTAAAATTTTTCGTTTCGTATTTTACAGGTTACGGTCTGTTTGTTCCCCTCCGAGATCCCCAAGGGCCAAGGGAACCAACAGGATATTAAAATGTACTAATGGACCCACTTAGATGTTAAACGCTTTATTAAAAAAGAATTAGCATGAGAAAATGTGCTTATATTCCCTTATTACTAGCGTGCCGATGTATTTTGATTGATTTGAAATTTTGTAAAAGTTTTATCAACTTTCAGTGAACACAGTTATGAAACTATGCACGTGTAAAATAACTTTGCACTACGGGCGCATGCGACATTACAGAGTTATTAATTTAAATTTTATTACAAGGGCTCAATAATGTAAAAGGTTAAATTAATAAAAAGGATACAGTTACGTAATTTATTAATAACAGCATAATACAAAGGTAATGATACTGGCAGTTCATTATTAAATATTATATTGTATGAATAACATTGACGAGGCGAATCGAACGCTTTAAAGCCAATATTTTTTATGGGTTCTGGTGAAAGAATGTGTGGCGGAGATCATTACTTCATCAAGTCCTTTTATTGACCGAGAGATTAATCGTTAGAAAGTAGGACTGACCTCTCAATACTGCCTTTATAGCTGCTTCGTGACTTTGATCGGTTAGTTTAATAAGATTTTTTTTAGATTTATCATCAATGACATGGGCCGCTCATGGTAACAATGACAACCCTTTACCGGACTTAGGCGGGAGCAAAAAAGGGTTTTATAATTTTAGCCCATATGTATGGGCAGTATGGGAGATTGTATGTATGTTCCCGTTATTTGTGCCAAATATCATGTTAAGTTCAGCGAATTTTGCTAGATGTTCGAATTGAGAGAAAGACAAAATTGGGAAAAATAATAATTAAAAATATTTTGACTCTATATATATTTCGAATACTTGTATAGCCTTTCAAATTAAAATTTTCGTAGTATAATTTGATTTGATTTCAGTTTTATTATTAGTAAGTATATTTATAACTTACCTACATTAAATAAGTAGGTAAGTATAGATTGGCATTTGTGTCTCTATCTACCTGTTCGGGTCTTCGGGTATGAGGGGGCAATGTACTGACTACTCTTGAGAAAAATAAAAACCTTATTCATCCATAGACTAAGTACCTATTTATGAATCGTATCAATTTTCACGAAATTTTCGATGCTAATTTAAGAAAGTTACAACAAGAGAGTTCTCGCTAGACTTTAACAATAAATTCGTCAGTTACGCGACATATCACGAACATTAAAGCGAGTGTTAAAAGTTCATAAGATATTGCAATAAATACGCTTGATAATATCTTGCACTTATTCACTCTTGAGGTCGAAGCGGTTTTCGGATGAGGAAACTGGTAATGAGTTATTGAAAATGAGTTGTATTAAATCGGTGCAAGGTTGAGTTTTAATTGCACATGCAGTTGTCGCCTTTTTCGGTTGACGCCGGCGCGACTGTCGCGACACGACGTCACGTTTGTCGCGACAATGTGTAGTCGCGTGTAGGTCAGGGTAAAACATTGGTTATCATATCCGAAATACGACATTTCGTGTGTAACATAAATATTTTTAATAATATCAAGTTGTGTAAATAGGTGCATATAGGTACCTGTAATACGATTGCCTGCGTCAGGGGTGGCATTGACAATAGGTACACATAACCTTAACATACACGACCTACAATTTGCTTTGGCCAGGAATAGATCCAGGACCTCTCGCTTCGTAGACAGGGACTCTATCAAGACTATCAACTAGGATAAAGGGTCCTTGGCTACGATACTTGTATAATTAGCCGCAAATACGCAGTCTTATTGACAATACCTAACGTGCATATTAAAAATAATATTGTAGGCGCGAGACGCTCCTCGACGACGAATGTCATGATCATGACATGACGCTCAATTTGGTCCAATTAAATTAAAAACAGGCTGTAATTTAATTTCAAATCGGTTACCGTTACGAAACGGATATCCATAGGTTGCACAGTGCACTACATAGTTACGCCCAGAGACCATAATTATTATGAGTTTTTAAAACTATAGAATCCGTACAGCGCCTCTAGCGGTTACGATGTTGAACAATTCTCATACAAATTCTAAACAATAGTCGCTAGCGAGTATAGTATTAAAAACTCATAATAGACGTACAGGTGAAGCTCTAGTAAAACTAAAAACAAAAACAATACAAGCCGTGACGTCACGAGTCCCGCCGGCGCGGGCGCGGCGCGACAATCGTGCGTCAGGTCATGACTCGCTTGACAGTTGGCCTGTCAATAGCGAACAATGACGCATGGGAGCGGAGAGCGAGACGGCTGCCGTCTGGATTCTTTTTTTAAATGTGTTCTAAACGTCACTTAGGTTCAAATGTTCAAGGATGCGTTCTTTTGTGAATAGAATTGATCAATATGCATAGTGTCGATTTTTTGGCACTGAAAGCCTTGTGAATAAGAATAATTCGGCCACCTTCTTTGGGGGTCCGGGTTTGAAACCCAGGTCACGGATAAATCAACCGATTTTAAGGATTCAGCATACCGTCGTAGAGTTCGCAAAACTCAAAGGTGTGTGAAGTCTGCCAACGGCCAACAACAAGTCTGTCAGCGGTGTGACAATTTAGGGTTGCGATGATGATAATGATAATTTTCGTATACATTTTTTAACATTATGGCACTAAGTAATCTAGTAAGTAAGTGGTAAGACATTTCTGTTACCAACAAATAAATACCAGAGGAAAATATATCTTACATCCGTTTATCAGCTACCATTAAATGTCCAATAATTCGCACTGAACTTGATAGCGGACACGTATCCGTTATTTAATGCCCAACAAATCAAAGTAAGAGTATTGCTGGCGTTAAATCATCACGTAATTAAACACTTGTGGTACATTTTGCGTAAGATATACTTAGTCGTCGTTTATTATTAACACTATAAATATTACTATAATGTATGTCGATAATGTCAGTGATATGTAAATAGGCTAAGAAGAAGCTAAGTATGTTCGTACATACTTTCAGAACTTTTTTCTCAGTTATCAAATATTTTTTGTCAGACTTAAAAAGAGGTTTAACTGATTTTTTTACTAGGTATAACATACCTTATAACTTTTTACTACCTAAAGTAATTTTGATAATTCTTTTTTTCATTCGAAAACTAATGCAAGTTGTTTTGTCCCACATAAATTATGACAATGAGCGACATAATATAAAAAGTTTTTAAGCTATTGCATAGCTTTTATCGCGGGCCTTGGGCGCGGGGACCGAATGCAATAATTTCGTAACGAAAATTTATTACACCCTACACACAGACATAGTTACTATGTCTATGCACCCACACATCGATAAATACCAGAACTTTTAACTGAGTTAACTAACTTTTACTTTATAACGGCTAAACCGATTTGGCTAATTTTAGTCTTGAAATATTCGTGGAAGTTCAGGGAAGGTTGCAGCGATGAGAAAATATGAAAAATTGCGAGGAAAATACTAAAAAAATGAAAATTTTAATTTCCCATACAAATCTTACCTGTCAAACATTTGATTTTCGCCCCGTCGGTTCGGTGTTTTAAGAATAATTACATGTAGATCTGGATTAAATAAGGCGTTGGAATCGACAAAATGTATTCGTAATAGTCGAATTATCGCGTATTTAGATTTAAAACATACAAAATAATAACATGACATAAAATAATGACACTATATTAATGACTTGAGGGTGATAGAGACAGTGCCATACAGGCAAGGCAAATTGTAAGGCACTGTCTCTGTCACCCACACGTCATTCACGCGCCAAAAGATCGTTGTAGGACTTAAATGTCAAATGTCAATTTTCTTTTTAAAAATAATTATTTTGTCAACTGAAATAGTTCTTATGCTTTTGTTCAGAATATTTAAATCTTCTTTGCACAAATTAATGCATTATCCGTTTCTAATAAAGATTAAAATGTCTTGCACCTATAATGTGACGTTATGATGTACGTATTCTTAACAATTAGGCTTACGTCATTATTATGCGTCTCTTTCAGTGATATTGCCTATGAACTTTGATGTAACTTTTGATAACTAGGCCTAGGCAACTAAATGAAAACTGGTACACCACTTTCTTGGCCCACTGTAAAACAGTGAATATCTGTACTCGTATAATTTGTGTACAAAGTGTTTTAAATATGAATAAACAAAGTGCATTTATTAATGAAGAAAGTCACGAAAAAATTGTGAAAGAAAATGAGTTATTACTCTATATACATTCATTTTATTATTATTATCACAAATGCAGTATTATTTTTTGTTTTGTTAATTTATATATAATGATATGCAATAGCTTTACCGCGGCAGTCTCCGAGTGCCACACGTCTTTTTTTTTTGAGTTATTCGTACTTGTCGATATTGGAGCCAGTTTTTTCTTATAAAAAAGGTATTTCCTTATTCGTTCTTAAATTTTAGTACCCTTATATTGCTATTTTAAACCCGAATGCTCTATCGAACAATAATAAGAGTTATTCCGGTCTGATACTTGAAAAGAGATCCCGAGAATGGATCGCTATACTTTTAATTATTTTTTATTCCGGTCTGATCCCGAACAAGTAATACCTACGTGAATATACACTGAATACGCGATAAATCTCCATATTAACCTTTGCCCTGTTCGCGGCACTGAAGTAACTCCGCTCATTGCTCTCCGAAGCCAACTTTACGAGGAGGTAAACGCCTTTCTCTAAAACCGATTCGGATTGTACCTAGTGAAATTGTTCACGATTCTTTGACAAAGAGCCGAAGCTCTTTGTAAACCGAAGTTTATCTCTAAGCTTAGCATCTCTAGGCTTAAGGAATAACATCGTGAGTCAACGTAATCAACCCAGATCGATTAATAGCTCAATTAAAAACCGTCTTAAAAATCCTTAGGCGTACCTATGGAAGGCACCTGCAAATATTATATTATAAATATTTCCGAGGACGATGTCGCGAGCACTAACTAATGAAATATAAAATATCTTTTATCTCTCAGTCATACCATCGTGAGTACCTATTCCGAGAGGCGTCGGCAAGTTGATTATTCCCGCGGTCAGAGTTACCGTACTAATGTGCATTCACGCTTACCGAGTTACCACATACCGTTGGAGAACAAACTTCAATACTGCGGGTTAGATTACGTGAATGAACCGCGCCTATGGCTTAGTGGCATTCGTGTATCCGTTATGACTCGCGTTGATGGTAGATATAAATGAGCGGTTAGACTGAAAGAGTATTTTGTTTGTTTCTGAACGCACTGAAACATAGCTGCAGGTATTCTACACTGTATTCTAAGTCGCAGCTAGTGAAATTAGTAGAGGAACATAGGTTACCGACATAGCTCTCAGGGTTAGCCGGCTGAAGTGGCAATGGGCAGGCCACATTGTTCGAAGGCAAAGCAACCGATGGTAAAATGGACCTCGAATGGCGACCAAGCCTCATTAAAAGGAGCACAGGTCATCCCTTGACCAGGTGGACTGATGACCTAATGAAAATAGCGGGAAGCCGCTGGATTCAGAGGGCGCAGGACTTGTCGGAGTGACGACATTTAGGGGAGGCCTATGTCCAACAGTGGACTTCAAAAGGTTGATAGAAAGATAGATAGATATTCAGTGCAACAATGGGGCTAAGGATTAACCTTAGGACTAATTAAACTTCAATTAGACATAATTCTCAAGACGGGTAATATAAGGTTATATGTTTATATAAATCTTACCAAACCTTGCACAAACATCTTAACCTTACACAACTTATACAAACACCGTTTAATTATTAAAACGTTTAAAAATAAAATAAACACAATCAAGACGTATCAATTTCACGTTGTGTTACGTAAAGCAGCTCGTGTGACGCAATTAATCAGACTGAATAAATTAAGTTAGGCCTTAACCTTTTATGTTCCATGTAAATAACTAATTCTTTTACCGTGTTTCGTATTAGCGATGGAATATTATTTTCTCGAAGCAAACTTTTTTTTATATGCACGTTAACAAATTGACAAGCCCCAGGTGAGTAGGTAAGTACGGACAAATAGGGACTAAACATTTAGTAGGAAAGGAGTGATCTCAAGTATGGACTCAAGATAAGATAGAACCTTATAGGTACTGCAAAGAAACCGTCCCGTCCATTAGGAAGGGATTCCAAAAAAATAGTTTTTAGAATTTTTATGTTTTACGCATTTCTCGTACTAACCAACTTGGATGTCGATTTCCCTGATGTACCTACTTAACCCAGGGTAAGGTTTCATTTTTGCTATTTCAATCGTTGACCAAGTCGAAATATTATTTAAATGAAAACATCCCGCCTAAACATTTTTCGGCGGTATCAATGCATAAGTCAAGTTTCCCGAAGGCGATTAATAGAAAGAAGACAAATGAAATACAACTACCAAGTAGTACCGTCTGGTTATACATAACGTACTTGGCGTTAAATCACTAGTACGAAACAATTGTAAAGCGAGACAAGTAAAGCGAAAAAAAGACAAAAAGGACGAAGGCGCGGCGGACCGGCGCCTGCGTCGGGACTTCGCGTGACCGAGCAATTGGACGTACTTAACCAAAAAGGATCCAATATAAACAACGCCACTTTAAAGATATGACGTTTTAAGTTCATTAGATAATTTCTAACCCACAAAATAATTAGCTGTATCATTTATTGTGTTTGTGTGGTATATTTTTATAGGTAGATACTATTGACAATAGAATATTAGTGAGTAAGTTAGAGCTTATTGAGTTTGGCGTGTAGAATAAGAAGCTTGGCTCCATATGATCTGATCCATATGATCTCGTCTAGAGGTAAAATATTGCCTCTAGACGAGGCAACATTTTACATTAAAATATTTTTGGTGTTAATTTATGTAATTAACTTAAAACGTAATATCTCTACAGTAATTTTGTGAACATTGGATCCTTTTCGGTTAACAACATCCAATTGTAATTGTAGATGTCGCTAGTCGATTGTGGAATCAGGCGTAATGAGATGCGGATGAGCTTTTCAGTCGGATACGTGAGATCTTACGACGGTTCATGCTGACCATGGGAATGTATTGGATACGAAACAGATGAAAATTACTTAAGACACGACAAACATACTTTACTTGAAAATATGTTTTGGACAGTGAAAAAAGGAAACTTCTAAACAGGATACGGTTTAAACATCAAAGACGTTTTTAAAACTATTCGTTTGTTTAATTATTTTTTATGGAAAAAGTTCCATAAGCGAGCAGACGAACCACGTGATGGTATATTGTGTTTTTTGCCGTTTACTGAATCAGTAATACCATGAGCATCAAAGACCTTTTGCCGATCAACTAGGAAATTAAAGAACTACTTACTACGAGCTCTACGACAAAGCAATCAACGCACAAAACATGCCTATGACGTTGTAAATTTTTAATTATTTTTTTTAATAATATTTGTAACTTGCTGAATGTGCCTTGCCCCCAAAACAAGACCCTTGATTTTTTATTGTCCAAGTAATATTTGTTTTTGGTTGTTTACGGTTCTGCCATAATTTAACAATTACCTGCTACATAGATACGGTCTGGCTCGGGTTTACCTGCCTTATTATTATACCTGCACAGTATGAATAATAGTATCGTTATTCCCGTAAAGGATTGATCTTGCGATTACTGGCAACTGAATAATGGATTTTTAACAAAGACTTTCAAAGGCAGGCAGGTACTTAAACTAAGAGTAACAAAAGTTGCCGCCCGTAGGTACTTGCATTTTATGCTATACTACTCGTAGTTACTACTTACTACCTGCGGCTACGTCTACGTGGGGAGTTGGAAAACAAAAAAAAATTATTACAAGATAACTATCGTATTTCCTTTTTGTACCTACTACAAAAACTTCATCTAAATCGGTTTAGTAAAAAAAAATACGTGAGTGTTGCAGAATACCTGGTTGGAAGATACATATAACAATTATCCCATCTAATAGCTGATATAACGTGATCTGACAGTTGTTACCTACCATACTGGCTGCAATGCCTGCAATTAATAAAATTGATTGACCAACAAATGCACAACAATGACTGAACTCAGCCAGTAGTATACATTCCCATTTACGTCTCACAAAAATATTACACTTTTCATTTTCTAACTTCCATCCATACCACACGATTAGGAACTTCCAATCCAATACTGAATCCGAGCAAGAAAGTTTAAAACTAATGTTTTTAGGTCATCTTAAAATAACCTACCATTAGGCTAAACAAAAATACACAGAGAGTTATTTATATGTGTAGCGTATTAACGAGGAATGACGGTTAAACATAGAAGAATAAATAAACTTTTACATCGAAATCGAATCTCGTGTTTCTTCAGTTGAATAGTATCGGACCAAAAATCCCTGGGCGTTTGATTCCAAAATGGCTGGATTTTTTTGTGCGACGTTTATGATTCGAATCCTTCGTGAACATACCTATACTTTTTAAAGCTATGCGTGTGGTAGACATCAAACGTCATTTCCTTGGAGAACGGCAATCATCAGAAACCAGGCTGGTGGAGAACTCTTCCTTAAGTTCTCAAAGGAGTTGTGAGATCCTCCAATCAGCCCTTATACTCCATTCGCGTTTGTTATGGAATTCGTTTTAATGGCAACCCACACAAATGCTGTATTCCGCCCCCGGGACTAAGGTCCATAGTAAAAAAATCAAAATCGGTCCACCCAGAAAAAAATTATGACAACACCTAATTAAATAAAGTCGAATTAAGAACCTTTTTTGAAGCCAGTTAAAAACACCAATAATAAACCTATGTTAGAAGAACCCTACAATTGACCGGTCCGTCTCAGTAACCAATCTCTGAGCCCTCAAGCCGTTATCTTCACGATCCGGGAAGCCGCACGTTAATCTGCATCAGAGATGTTATGGATATCCGTAGCCGAAACCGAAACTATCGGATATCCGAAATAAAAATATATTCGTAACCGTAACCGTATCCGCTAAAAAAGTTTCGGATAATTTCGGATAAGGGCAGAGTCTAAATAAAACCCGTTACGACAGGTTTTTGTTTCACCACTCACGCGCCATATAAATATGGCATATTTGTTATTTTTAGCCGTAAATGCGTCAGATCAATATTTTTTGGTATCACCCTATCTAAATAGTAGGCAGGTAGGTCTCATTAACAGAGATGTTCGCATTGGCCTCATGGGAATACTAGTTCATGCCCAGACACCTAAATAATAATAATATTAAAAACCTCATTAACAACCTAGTCAATTTATTAGTTAATATTGAGTATTTCACCAATAAAGTGAAGGAAAAGTTTTGTACTGCGTACTAAATTAAGTTATAATTAAGGGCAAAATGCGTCCAAAATTAAGTTTAATGTGGACATTTTTTGATCATGATAAACTTCTTATTATAAAATGCATTGTAATTTCAAGTGTCCCAATAATTCTCAGTTTCCCCTATCTGACTTATTCATTGTATTACCAAATGATAACCCAGACTTGATAGTAAATATAATCAAATTATTACACACTATTTTTTTTACTTTAATGTAATATCCGTAACCGAAACTATCCGAAACTTACGGATAATCCGAAATAATTAATATCCGTAACCGAATCCGAAACCGATATAATTTTATTCCTATATCCGTATCCGTATCCAGATCCGAAACTCCACATCCGTAACATCCCTAATCTGCATTACCGACCGCAGCTGTCTGCTTCGGCGTCTGACCACATCCACTGAACACTGGACTTGCATGACGGTGAGCGACCAGCGAGACATGCTATACGGTGTCTCTAGGTTGTCTGGAAGAAATCGCTCCTACAGGGATAAGACCGCCGTTTGTGCTCATGATCATTTGCGTGTGGTGTCTGACTGTCTACCATAAGGTTGTCTAGAAAAAACGCTCCTACAGTGATAAGACCGCCTGTTATGCTGACTTATGCTCGGCTCGATATCATTTGCAATTCTCAGTGAACACAATTAAGTATATTGTCACGAAGTTTAGTACCTCTATTAGAGCAACAGAACTGTTAGTAGCAGGATCAGCGAGTGTTGATATGAGATGTGGCGAGGCGAAGTGTGGAGTGGAGAGGTGATTTAGAGAGGAGGAAGAGGACAGTTTAAGGTTCAGAGTTTCAAGTGTTCGACCAAACCGTAATAGCCAAGACAAAGCTCATATAATTAAATGCTTTCGTTTTAGATGGTACGGTGCCGGGTAATTGTAATGTGGATGTAATTTGAAGCCATCCCAAATACTTCAAGACACCTGTATTGCAAAATACAAAAGTAGATACCTACTTAACTTATAATACGTCCGTACGCGCTTTTGCCATTTATTACATAAGCCGAAGTTACTTATAAGATAAGCTTATTACGAGCCTATTGCTAGCGGTAAACCTTGTAAGATTGATTATATTATTAAAAAACCAATAGAACTGGGGATTAATTCTCGGTCAGGCGAGATATTGCAATAAATTCGATGAAAACTATGTGCTTAAAAATATTGATAGAGACGAAGTTCATGGACGAACAAAAGTTTAAAGATTCAAGTGACCACAGAAATTGAAGGATAACTGATGAGAAAAAAAAACATAGTCCAATCATTGGTTAGGGACACACTAATATAGATAAGAAGTTCTTAGACGTATCTAATGTATCACTATCACATCTAGATTGAGGCGCAACATTGACCATGCAACTTTACAAAATCTTCAAGTATAAAAAAATAATTCGGGAACATTCTTTAAGGCAGAAAATTACTGAAATTCACAATGAGTGCAGTTCATAATCGAAATTATCTTAAAACACAGTATAAGCCGGAATTTGTTACAAAAAAGCAAAAAAAAACACGCGAAATAAGTCGATTAAGCATTCCTTATATCGCGTAAATAACCCCCCTGGAGTGCGTTTATGTTTAAACAGTAATTTTGTATGCTCCACGCGTCTTAGCGGCGAGACTAAAGACGAAATAAGTTATTTACTGGGTTAAGTTGCCAACCTCAAATTTAAAAAACCAGGATTTGCAGTTGGAGAAACCAGGACAATTCAGTTTGAAAACAGGACGCAGTTATAGATTTGCAATAGTTAAATTAATATCAAATAAAAATAGGTGAAATGAAATTCAAGTAATTAAAATAATCATAATATGTTTTTATAAACGTATTTTAATAAAATTATACGAGTTGAAAACTAGTTATTAAAATATAAAACAAACACTTTAGTTTGTAACAAAATTTTTATACTTAGGTTATTTATATTATCTAATAAATTCTTATATTATAAACTAGCTGTGCCTGCGGCTCCGCTCGCGTGGAACTCAAGTGTGTCACAAAGTTTTTCCCGCATAAATCTCGATCCCGCAAGAAGTCAGAAACAAAAAGTAGTCTATACAATGCGCCATAGCCTCCTCTATCTCCCACTGAAAGTCCCATAAACATCTGAACCCGCGACCTCGTTCCCACATAAGCGATTTTGCGCTGCGGGAATTCCAGGGTAAAAAGTAGCCCGTACATTGCTCTACAACTTCCTCTATCTTCCATTGAAAGTCCCATTAAAATCTAAGCCCACTATTTCGCGCATAAGAGTTTTTCCCGCGTGAATCCTGATCCCGTGGGAATTCCGGGATACAAAGTAGCCTATATGTTACTTCACAACTTCCTCTATCTCCCAGTGAAAGTGCCATAAAAATCTAAACCCATTACTTACTTCGCGCATAGGAGTTTTTCCCACGTGAATCCTGATTCCGCGGAAATTCTGGGATAAAAAGTACCCTATATGTTACTTTACAACTTCCCCTAGGTATCTCCTAGTGAAAATCCCATAAAAACCTAAGCCCGCAACTTTGCGCATAGGAGTTTTTCCTGCGTGAATCGTGATCCCGCGGGAATTTCGGGATAAAAAGTAGCCTCTATGTTACTTCACATCTTCCTCTATCTCCAAGTGAGTCCCATAAAAATTTAAGCCCGCGCCTTCTCGTATAGGAATATTTCCCGCGTGAATCCTGATCCCGCTTGAATTCCGGGATAATAAGTAGCCTATGTGTTACTCCAGAATTTGTTCTATCTCGCAGAGAAAATCCCATAAAAATCTAAGCCCGCAACTTTGTGCCTAGGAGTTTTTCCTGCATGAATCATGATGCCGCGGGAACTCCGGGATAAAAAGTAGCATATATGTTACTTTACAACTTCCTCTATCTCCCAGTGAAAATCCCATAAAAATATAAGCCCATTACTTACTTCGCGCATAGGAGTTTTGCCCTCGTGAATCTTGATCCCGCGGGAAATTCTGGGATAAAAAGTAGCCTATATGTTACTTTACAACTTCCTCTAGGTATCTCCCAGTGAAAGTCTCATAAAAATCTAAGCCCACCACTTGGCTTCGCGCAAAAGAGTTTTTCCCACGTGAATCCTAATTCTGCTGGAATTCCGTGATAATAAGTATTAAGTAGCCTATGTGTTGCTCCAGAACCTCCTCTATCACCCAATCAAAGTTCTATAAAAGTTTAAGCCGGCGCTTTCATGCATAGGGGTTTTTCCCGCGTGAATCTTGATATATATGTTATGTTATAAGTTATTAATTTTTACTGTACTTTTCAACCCCACCAATTTCCTTCAGTAGCTGTGGTTGAGTTAACAAATAATCTTAAAATTGGTCACACTTCATATCTATAATTTAAATAGTTTTGATGATTGCAGCTACTGTTGTTGGCAGTAATCGATTTCTTTCTTTTGACCACTGTGAATTTATGAGGGAAAAGACTCTCTCGACATTAGCGTTATGACCCGGTATACTAAATACATATTCAGCCACTTTCTGCAGTTCTGCGTACTGCTCCTCAGAAATGCATTGCTTGAAATATGTTAGCCACAAGGCGTTTAAGCTGTCGTCTTTTAGAGTAGGAATTTAAAAACCCAGGACGCTGCTTAAAAACTATTCAGGACGTCCCAGGACACTACAAAAACTAGGACATGTCCTGGGAAAACAGGACGGTTGGCAACCCTAGTTAAGCACGTAAGTTATTAGTGAGATATACCGTATACGGTTATTTGTAATCTTAATGGATTACTGGTTCAAGTACAAAAGCGTCGTAAATGCACGATTATTTAAATTAGGGAATGTATAATCATTTGTGTATCATCAAAGCCAATAACTGTCCAATCACTGGGCTTAGACATTCAATATGAAATTTAAAAGCACACATTACACCAACACGACCAACTCAACCCAGATTAAATTAATTGGAATGCATCGGAATATGAGCTGTATTTCATCACGCTTCCAGTCGAAAATTCAACATAGTTGTATGTACGTAGTAAGTGTTTCTTGCAAATGCTAAAAATTCAATACGATGGAACATTATTTAAGGTTCATTTTTGATTGCAAAATGTGTGCCAATTTTTATGCCAGAACGTCAACCTGTATGACAGATTCAAACGTGGATCTTCTCACAAGTGGATCAAGGTTCAAACCAAATACCACTGTTGCATGCAAAGTGCATAATGCAGGCTAACATAAGGTAGGTAAACCTTTGAGACCCTCTTTTATTTTGATTTGAATAAAAAAGTCCAAACGAACGGTTGATATAATTGAACACAGGAGAAAGATCTATAATAAATGTGTATAGTAGAAATATTTTTTTTACTTCTATTATATAAATATAAATATCTAAACATTATAAGTTTTGAAAAATATTTCACTATAACACTTTACACATATTTGCGTCAAAACGTGTAAAATCAATCAAAATATTGGAGTTCTAGTTAGGGGCTAAAATTAAATTTAAAATAGCCGTAGGCCTTTTTTCAATAAACACACTAGTGTTATATGTTAACAGTTACAGATATGTTTACCTAGCTGCCAGCTACGCTGGAAAACAATCCCGCCCACCGCACACAAAAAATGCTTTGTGAAATGACAAAATAAAATGTAGCAGCTCTACATTCATCAAATATTGGTAAAATTTTTCGGTTCTATTGAGTAGGGTAGCCAAATGTCAGAATTTAGGATGGAAAAGATTATTTTGTTCATTATTATAATGTTATTATTTATCTCTTAAGTAGAAGAAGAAGCAAAGCATTGTGTTGTGCTAATACCTCTACAAGAAAATCGTTATCAATAAAGGTTGGCTTGTGCTTGTTCTTGTTCAACTGTCTGTCTGGGTGGACTTCCGATATAATACTCGTATACATAAAGAGATGCTTCGTTATTAAAACATTAAAGATTGACGGTAAACAATGTTTCAAAAAGACCACCCGATGCGAGTCATTGTCTGAAAGTCCAATGAGTTTGAATTTATTAGGATTTGTAAAAATATGTATTTTATTAAGTGTTATGAAAAAAATCCTGAATAAAAATCATAATCATCATTGTGTTCCTCGCATTCATTATGTGTGTGTTTTTGTGTAAATCTCACATTTTTATCAGAACTTCAACTGTGAGCATGGTAACCCTATTTGCGGAATATTTATATGCGTGCTGTGTTTGCAGTCTGGCAACCGCTAGAGCGTGGTGTTGCCATGTTTGCTCATCAAACACGAGTTGGGGAAAATTTTGGATTGACGCCTTCGACATGTCACGTTTTGATCTATGAAAATAGAAAGTAAATAGGGAAACTAGATTTATTTATTTAACCATGCAGGCACATAATAAAGTTGATGAAAATTGATCTTTTATAGAATTCGGTAAAGTTTGATTCAATTACCGGTTTAATGCCATTTACGTATCTATGGCACATATAAAACTGGATAATATGAAAGAAATAGTTGTAAGCTAATTAAGTAGATAGGTGCCAGTTACTTCATAATAATATGTTCAACAGAAAATACTTTTCAAAATAATATGAATCAGAAGAAGTACGAGTATAATGTGACATCTGCTATTGCTGAAACATTTCTTTACATTAATATATTCAGTGTACTCGAAAAACAATATTTCTAACTACCCACATACCTGCAAAAGGCACATCGCACACGTACTCCTCCACGCAATTGTCGGTATTTCCGCTGCGGTCCGTGGCGCCACTAGCGACGGAAGCAGCCGACGCCGCTCGCAGCAAACTCATCTCAGTCTCTGTCTGACTGTCGCGCAGTGCGGACCTCCGCTTGTATTCCTGTTGGAAAAATTGTTTTCTTGGAACTCTTTTAGATCCATGAGCTGAAATCTTAACGCCTGATTGTTTTAATTAGCAATCGCAAGTGAGAATAAATTTAAATGTTGTTTGATTTTGTCTTCATTCATGTGTATAAGAAATCTTTCTGAATTTTATATTATACGTTCTTATTATATTCCTTTTGTATCTATTCTAAGATGTGACTTATAATGATGCTACGATTAAAATGCTATTGTTGTCCTAAATTGATATACGAGTAGGTAGGTAACGGAAGTCAATAAAAAGTGATTCGAGTAATATTTTAATTAAACAATTGTTTTCGTGCATTTTTACCTTTTTTAATACTTAGGTATCTTTAAAAATATCATTTTATTGATATTGTGTTGGATATTAAAATAATTATGTTAATAACCCATTTGTGCCCCAAAAATTGGCGTGTGCATAACTGGTTCAAATGGCATACCTAATGTAAATTTCATATTATAAATAAATGGTGCTTACTTAACTGACTACCTTTCTGTAGATTTATAGTTCAACTCAGACGAAAATACCAATAAAATATGGTTAAATAAACTTTTAAAAATTGTCATACTAACAAGTAACATAACATTTTAATAATTCTCAAACTACTTATTCAACGAATTTATAGCTAACAATAATTTTAATAATTACTTCAAGGTATTACAATTAATTTAAGAATGCAATTACTTATAATACGACCATGGTAAATAATTACAAACGTACCGCGGATCACTTCCTATTTTTATATGGATTTTAATTCATACGCACTTTATGTTAAGGATTTTTTAACACTTTAAGTGAAAAACAAAAAAGGCATTCAAAATGTAATTATTAGTTACCTGACACTGTTGTTCACTTTGTTGGATTACATTTATTGCACTTAATTTGTTCATAACTGTTATTTATTTCAAACCGACTTCATCTCCTTAAAAAATACACTGCTTACTTAGTAAGCAACTGAATATTTGCTAGTACTCTTGAATCAGGCGCAACGACACTTACAAAAATCTACTGTTTTGTACGTTCATCGCTAACAATTTGCACAATATTATACCAAACTTAGCTGTATTATGTATGAGTAAAAATATCCCTTTAGCTTTAGAACTATTTAGTCATGAACAATCATTATAATACTGTATTTGTTCAAAGAAAAAGAAATCATAAATACTTTACCTGCTTGTACACTTACCGGACTAGACGATCGCTAATATTTAAGTGGCTTTAAAAATTAACTGTGTAAATTTGTACCTACTGATAAAGTAGTAATACAGTTCAAATTTTACTGCAGCATATATTATACAGTCAATTTCTTTTCAAGAAACTGATTCGGCGACACCAATTTATCCTTTGTATTATTAACTTACCTGCTCATATACCTACTTCAAGTTTGACTATTAATAATATGTATATGTTTCGAATAAAGTAAAAACAAACTAGGTAACTAAATAAAATAAAAAGTTCTAAATTAGCATCTAAAAGGTGCAAAAAATAATAAAACAAATTCAATTATGAAATGTTTATTTTCATAAACGTAAATTTTAAAATAATACAAGTAGCTTAAAAGTAAAATAGCTAAAGAAAATAACAAAAAAAAAAACATTTCAACCCTGACCAATAATACAATTTTAGGACAGTAAAATTCCAGTCTAAATTCCAATTCTCATTTGGTCGATACTCTCCGACTAATAGTAACTTAAAAATATTTGATTAAAATGCTAATTTCAATAGAAGATAAACTTAAAATACATGATACTGTCATGTTGGTAATTAATAAGTTTATAAATGCACATCAAAATCATTTTGTTTTATAACAAAATTGGTAAACTAACTATAGGACCGATTTAAAACAACCAATATTATTTTTTCCATCAAAAATTAAAAATTACGTTTTTTATGTAATAACAAAGAAGTTTACTCAATAATACTATTTACTTCTTTAATTAGGTTCTTATCACATTGAATAAGTTGTGATTCATTTTAAACCATTATTTTATCCTAAATCGATTTTATTTATAAGAACTAACTCGTAACTTAACTGTATACAAAATTAACATAAAAATATGTTATATAAAAAAACAGAAAAATACTAACAAAAAAGTAAGCATATCTATATTCTATTCAGTAGCACCTTATTATACTATGTTGTAATGTAAATAAAATATTCTATATACAAGCTAAAGTTAGCTTTAGACCACCAAAGAGCACCAAAAACGAAAGGCTAATATCCCTATATTTATAGCCGAGAAAAATTGCATATTATATTGGGTCATATTGACCCCTTTAAAAATGTAATCACTCAGGGAGCGTCTGTATAAGCGAAGGATGAACGTAAATGGGGTTTAGTAGGTACAATAGAGCCCACTTATAATAGGGGTATTATTAACCCCATATTCCTGCTTCTATAGAGCATGGGTATCTTATAAACATTTACTCTCGACTCGATATACCAAGTAAATGTAGGTCATTTTGTCCCGTCTCAATTTTTTTTCTATGGCGTTATCTTTTTAAATCCGTGCTATTTTAACGAATTTTGTCTTTTAGGCCGGTCGACAGAATACAACGATTGCTCGACTATAAATACAGGTACAAGACTAGGGTGATAAATACAATATTAAAACATAGAATACTATCCATTTCACAATAAACTCGCGACATCAACTTTTTACGATGTCACCTTGTGACTTTTTCCTAATTCGTATCTCTTCAACAACTTCCATAATAAGCTGAAATATTTGAAAAAAGAAAATACTGTAGTCACAAAATAAAACAATGAATTATAATAAAAATAACAAGCATGCTGGTGTTAATCGGTAATTGCAAATTATAAACTGTATTAAGGTCAAAACTTGTCAAAAAAAAATGTCTATAACTTAAATATGAGGGGAGGCCTCTTATTTAAGTTATAGACATTTTTTTCATTCCGATTAGATAGAAATGGTATTTTTTCGTTTTTCTACTCTCACTCTGGCAAGTTTCAGGAATAAACTAATAACTGTTAACAATTCGTCGCAGACACCCATTAAAATGGTATATAATTCATTATTCATATAAACTTTTTCATGGACATTATGTACGAATGATGCATCGTGCATACAAATTACGTGCATAGTTCTAGGTATATGACATGCGCATGCATTATCTATGACTTAGCATTTGTGCTTATAACATTATAATATATTTAACCATTATAATTAACGCAGTGATGTTTAACACAATAATAGTCTTATTTGTCACAGGCATATCAATAATGATAGAAAAATACAAAATTTGTCAATAAATTTTAGTAAAGTAATTTGTTTCGTTTTAAATGTTAATAATGATGTTGCAAATTGTGTGTTATTTACAAACAAATAAGTCAATTGATTTAGGCGTTGCATGCTTTTCATACGAGACTTTTTGACACGTTTTGAAGACTTTATAATTATCATGAAATCTAGAGTTACAACCCTTTTATACAAGTCAAATAATGTCATAATATTTTACAAACTGGCTGGCAACATGTAATTATAGCTGTATTTGCCTTTCCGTGAAGAGCATGGTAGCCAAATATGATCCCAATATGTCTTACAACAATAACAGATCATAAATAATCTGTGACTGTTACTGCCCCAAAAACGAATGCAGTCATATAGCATGAAAAAAAAACGAATCTTTTAATGATCCCTCGGATACGATCTAAGGAACATTAGGGCATGAAGCTTTAAGTAGTTAAGGATCTTGAATGCCTCAAAACAGAACGTGGCCGAAGGATCAGTGCATACCATGCTAAGTGCCTTGAAAAAGTATATAAAGAAACCAAGTCTGCGCTCATACACATGCGCGCGAACCTTTGTACGAACGGTCACAGCTTTAAAATCTATTAATCTTAATAGCAAGAATATGTCAAAAACTTCGCATAATCATTCGGAAGGTACTTCCTACGCTTGTGGGTTCACGTATTCACGCAAATGTGAGTGAGCGCCATAGAATGTAACAAGTGCGAGCCATACAAAACATAGCATTGCATCAATCTGGCGAACTAACCTGACTAAGCGGCCTTATTCTTTCGTGTATGCTGTTCTCTGCTTGCTTCGCTGAGGGCGGCGGATGATCAGGTGTCGGCGGCTGCTCGTAATGCGTCGGCGACAAGGGAATCTGTATCCTAGGACCATCGTAATACCTCTCACAATCGCTCGGACTGTTCATCGACTGGTCGTCCAATAGACTCTCTAAGGAAGACCTTTCCTGGTGCGAGTATTTCCTGACCCTATTCTCGCTCATTCTCGTTTCCAAGGTGTCGTACTGCGGTCCAAAGTTTCTCCTGAGCTTCCGTCGTGGGTTTTGCTCCTTTATGACCACATTCTCGTACATGGCAGTGATAGCGACTGGTTGGGTACGGTTTTTGAGTCCGAGACTCGGTCGAGGGTTGGGCACGGGAGGAACTCTGGGTGAGTTGTGATTCTCCTCGTACTCCGAGTAGGAGAGCTTACTGTCAACGTATTGGTCCACGGAGCGACCGTGTTTGAGGTAGTGTTTGGAACCCTGCAACAATCAGATGAGAATACTTGACGAACGGTAAAGGTTTTAAAATCGTTAATTTCACTTCCAAAATTAATTTACAAAGTATCGTAGGTACTTATTTCTGATAAATTATTTTAATTAAAAAGATGCGAAGCTAATCGTAATAAATGAGGTAATTTCAGGACATCTGCAGACGTTTCCAGCACAAGATTTATTATGCAGTGTTCTTAATTTTCTAATTAATTACACCTATAAAAGTCGAAAGTATGAAACTTTCGACCACTTTATATTATCATTTTAAAACCAAATTAAATATACCTTCTGCTTAGGTATACATTGGACATAAGATTATAAGCAAGGACATTCAACGTTTCAAAGTGTATTTCTATTTCTAGAAAACGAATTGTCGTCCTTTAATAAGACACTAAATAACATCGCTAAGCAGCACACAATTCCATTCCTAGTGTTTAATTCGTTGAACAACAGTTATACCAACGGGCTATAATTAACTTCTATTTAAGTCTTTGCTCTCCAACAATAGGCGACAGGATGCGTGGGAACTAATTAAAGTTTTTAATGAATAAGTAAAAACGGAATTACGCTTTTTATGCTATCGCTACTGTTATAATGCTACTTCTTGCGGTTATTAGGCGACCTAGAAAACGTTATAATTCTTCTTCTCAATACTTTTCAGTACCATATTTTATTTTGTACTCAATTGAAAATTACACTGTTATACTTACTCAAAACATTTGTGAAAAGGTTTAAATTATTTCCAACGGAAAGTTCCTTCCACTGAATGACGTTCTATATATTCTAGATTCTAGACCCGTGGACGTCAAACTGTGGTCGCGGACGGTATCTTTGAAACGACGGGGGGTGGTAGGGTATGTAAAACGGTATAACACGAAGGCGCTCATACCTATAGCTAGCGGCAGCCCTGATGGTGCCTACATGGGATATACGTGCGGCCCTTATGCGTCTCATGGCCCTTGGCAATTGTATACCTGCGGAAAGGTATCCTACACCTGGAATATCTTCGGGATTTATACTAGATGATACGAGTTCGAAATCCAGCGACCTCCGCAAGTAAGATCGGGTGCCATGAACTCACCCGATGTTCAGCAGGATGCTCCACGAGCGAGAGGTCGGCTTGGACTCAAACATTAATGTAGCTCTTTATACTCAAAACATAATTTGGTAAGCTAACCAATCAAGGTATTCTCTTACCTGGACAAGGCAGAAGTGACGCTTAACAAATTCTCGATACCTCATTACCTCTAGGGAATAAAAGACTAGCTGCTTTACCCAAAACATTCTTACCTGTATCTCATCCAAGTCGTCCTGACTCCGCGCATGAGCTCTCAGCTCATAGCTGTACCCGGATGAGGGGGAGTTGGCGTGAGTTGGGGACACTGAGAGGTTCCGTCTCGGGGGCTTCTTGGGAGGCGTGGGCTGCGAACAAGGAAACCAGATTTAAGTCATCGGAATATTACGAGGGAATCAGGGACAAATTATGTCTTCTTAAACCAGTAGATAAAAGTACTCTTCTTTCTTCTTTTGTTATTATACTTCCACGCGTAAAATAGTAATAGCTATGTTGATATGCTTTTGTAAAAGTTTGCGTTTATCTTCGACTAAAATCTAGAGAAATTGCAACTTTTTGATTCTGATATTTCGTAGATTGAATGCTGTGGAAATCGTAATTTCAAGACGTTAAAAATATTTTATATCGTAAAATGATAGATAACTACCTGCATTTATCTAACAGTACGTCGTATTTTTTTTGGAAACCGTCAAAGGCGTCAATCACCTTCTAATGCGTAAGTTACGCTCATAATTAGAATATAGTTTTCCAAAACCAAAGAAGCAGCTCCCATACTTCAGCCCTACTCCAACGCGAATGAAATTCCGGCATTATGTAACAGGTTTGACAGCAATCTGGACTTTTAGCTTGAAATGGTGACCGTTTTGCATACCAATAGGCATTCTATATTTAGATTGGATTGTTATCGGGCAGGGAAGCGAGATAAGTGTTCGCAATTGCGTAATTGGGGATTTCAATGATAGCGAAGAGCTGTGAAATGTGGTCCAAGATGAATTGGCCAGATTTATTAGTATGATCATTTAAGCTCTATTTGGTGAAAATTACGCCTGCTTTAGCTATTCATTTTCATCAGGCAATATTATTACGAAGTTTTATGTTTACCAAATATTTTAAATTTAGTAGCTCTCTGAAACGGCACACGCAATTTAATCGGATTCTTCATTTTAAAATTATACCCTACAGTAGGTACCTACCTCAAAATACAATTTAAAAATGAAGAATCCCGTCTTAAGCGTTACCGCTTTTCGGGTATAAAGGCATAGACTTCCTGACATGATGCCAGAACTGTTACTAGCCGACTAGATCTCATAACTTGAACCAGTGCAAGCCCCAAGTGGTCCAAGTAACTCAATACCGCGCCGCGGATGAGCCACAAATTGGTAGCAGCCGGTCACTGAATGGACAATTTTCCACATAAAAGCTCGTTAGACGATCATACGCGCGCACAATTCCTATTATTCTCTTGCTCCTTTTGTTGTTCAATATCGCCTGTATCCGTCTCATACGAAAGATGGACTAGATGGTATTAGAGTATCGGACAATTATAACGTTTTCTTTCACGATCAAATCATCTTTTCTAATCCACTGTTGGTTCAAGACCTCCTCTAATTTGCTGCCTAACTTTTTGGCTGCGTGTCCTCTGAATCAAGTGGATATTGAAATACAGACAAGCTTTCATAGTAATTATACCTAACGAAATTACAACATTTCTAATTTCTTTAAGTGATATAAAGAGAAACGTAATTCGCATGCATCTTCTCTGAACATGTTCTTTGAAGTCGTTAATAATAAAACAATTTATAAGCAACCATCATTAACTAGGCTACCGGTAGCGAATAACTAGACTACCGGTATGGAAAAATATTGTGCATTAGGTATACCTACCGGCCCGGATACGTGATTGTACCGAACATCCCACAATCAACAAGTCCCGTTTCACATACCGGTGACGATACTTAGGCTAGTTTAGGTGAGAGTGAATAATATGTAGTAATACCGCATACCCACTCGAAATCCGCTACCCACAGCGGAAGCGGATATCGCGCACATTTTAACAGGAAACTGAGTTACGACTATTGCAATAAAACAAATAAAGCTATTGAATACCTGAACACTAACCTAGATACAATGTCGTGCAAGACCTATCAACGTGCAAACATGACAAACAACTGTTCATACGGGAAGTTGCGCCCTGAAACGTTCCAAACCAACGGTATAAATGCACCATAACCGCTCAACGCTCGTCAACCCCAATATGAATACTAAACAGAACACATACCGATACTTTAGTTGCCGAGAATATATAAGTGCTACTTCCCGCTAAAAACAAACTTATTGCCTATGCTTACAGTTCAATAGAGCTTGTTACCAAAATTTACTTAAGACGTTTTAAATTCTTGCCATCAATCTGCGTTATACCTTAATTACAGGAGCGGAAAGCTGGCAATCGTATAGGATGTAATTAAAACCAATTCCGTATCAGCAAAGCACAATGTACTTACATAATATGCGAACTTTAAACAATGCGCCGAAAATAACCATCCATCCGTGAACTCATTATCCTGTATCCGCTTTCGATCATCTCGCATAATCATAATATTTTAAGCACTAAATTATACTGTTATATTTTGAGCCAATTTAGACTGACAGCCCATGATTGCCCAATTATTTGATTGGTTTGTAATTTGTAATTGACCTAACCTACAATTTATATTAACTTAAAGGTTTGCTTCGAAATGGCTTTATTTTCTTTTCGTTAAATTCTAGAGAAAAAAGATTCATCTGGAACTGAAGGTAGGTAATTAATCGGATATCCATAAAATCACAATTAACACAAAGCAGTGCTGCTTCATAGCCACCAATTTCCCCGAACACACGTACATTTGGAGAACAAAGTACATCAAAGGGCTTTATATAAATTAGATGCGCCTGCGCAGCCGTCACGGTACTGACAGACGCATTAATATGGCGCCAACACGCACCAAACGCCATTGATTTGTGTAAATGGGGAATGGTGTGGTTTATTAACCGTGACCGATGGGGATTATTGAATTGAAAGAGGGAATAATTTGAGAATTATCTCCTTTGTTGATCTATCGTTCAATATGTTTTTAATGAGACACAAGTACCCTCATGAAGGCACTTCACATGACAACTCTAATGTCGGAACATATACGGAGGTATTGGGAACGTGTTTTCAAGTTTCATTCACGCAGTTACACTATGCTTTCTCATTTGATGTTATCGTAACTGATTGGGTACCAAATAATCATCGCTGATTGCTGACCAAAAACGAAGTGAGGGAAACACGATTTATTTAGCTAGATTTCCAAGGTCGATTTTAGATTGAAAAATTAAATCTTCATATATGAGTATCGTCGGGAATAAAGTTGGTGGTTCTGAGTCCATCAATATTCGGAGAACACACCACCAACACCGGAGAACCTAGCCTTGTTAGTTGTTCAGTATTGTGCACAATAGCAAATAAGGTAAGGTGGTTGGTAGTAGAAGGTAGGAAAGTTTGTTAGAGTAGAGTCGGATGAAGTTCACCATATACTTCAACACATTTTTTTATCGAAACCCGAAAACCATAGCTCATTCTGCTATCATTCAAATTCATTCATCCGTCATCTTGTTCCAAGCGCTGAAACATTAGTTGAACCAACCCACTAATCTGGTTCTTAAATTACACAAAACAAGGTTACAAATGGAATTCCTAACGCTATAACGCCAGCATATCGTTAAATATCCGAATCCACTGACCCACATAATGCGAAGCGCTTCTGTTTTTCAAAACGTAAACATTACAGAGTAGACGATCGAATCCACCCATCTGTTCTGACCACATGTCAATATGATGCAATAAACCATTTCTATCGCAAATGGGACATCGAATAAAAATGAATTTGGGTTTCAGATATAAAAACAGGGGTAAATTGTCATTTCGTCTGTCGGTTACAGTACGAAGTATATTTTCGAGTGAGTCATTGTGGCCACTGCCGACATGATACATATCTACAATAAATCACTATGATACTAAAATCCAAAGTCATGTTATAAATACGAAATTAACTGTCTATTTGTCTACCTTCACCTTTATCCGCTGAACCGATTAGAATAAAATTCGATAAGGTAGTTTCAGACCCAGGAAAGAACATAAGATCGTTTTTAGCCCAGAAAGATATTCTTTTAGGGTCATATTTACGATAAGTTTTCTGTCGTTTTCCTACTTCTACTCGGCCCAGGCTACGAGTAAAAACTATGCAGTTAATAATAAACCAGTGTTAAAAAAGACAGAGAGAAACAACCACCATAATGTAATTGAGCATTCCAAAATAGTAAATGGAGAAGAAAGAAGACAAGCGAATCGAAATAATTTAGCAATACACGTAAATTTTGGAAACATTGAAAGTAAAAGTGATAATAAGTTAATAAAATAAGAAAAAATACATCTTCTCTAACCTCGCGAATAGATAAATAATAAAGCTGAGTGAAAATACAGATGAACACTAACAGCTCGTAAACCAAATAAAAGTGTCACATTTCAAGCAAATCTCCAAACACTTCAACGTATTGATGAACCGCCGTCCGCCACACTTCCCACGTACTGAACTGAATTCCAGGAGTACGTAACGTCCCAAAATACATAATTCACGTTTAGCATTGTTTAGGCACATACGTCCGCAGTTATCCGCGTTGGACGCCCGCCAAACACTTCATGAAGTCCTATTTCAGGGGTCTCAACAGTTCGACACTATCCGAGACCAATGATCTGGAAATTGTAGATATTCTCAAATTTGTGTCAGTGCGTTATTGTTTTACTGGTGAAATACTATTATGATTAGTGATAACTACGAGTATAACACTGATGAACGCGTGGAGCTATGAACAATGTGAGGGATAAAGGCACCAGGATAACGAAATGTGAGCTGGCATACTTTACAATTTACCTTTAACAATATTCTAGATAGGTAAGTATGAGATACCTAGCCGCATTCCGACGTGACTTCTACAATTCACTAATGTCTACATAATTTACAAATTACAAATGGATACAGGACATGAGCTCAAAGTAAAAGATCAGCGTTCAGACATTCGACAAGCCTAACACTGCAATTAAGTAAAAAACTCTCAAAACTAAATCAGCTGATGCTTGTAATTGCATAAAAGAAAATTTTCAAATATTTTTACAAGAGTCATTAAAAAATCGAATAATACAAACCGAGAAGAATATCTCGTGAGATATCATTAAAAACTCGTATCGTATCGTGAAAAACGAATGCATACATAGATATTAAATTTAAGCGTCGATATCGTGAGAATATAATTTATATTTTTAATTGCAGTGGACAGTAATAATTGAACCACCAATTGGAAGAAGGGAATAAACGCCACTTTTTGACTTATTCAGTTTTTTACACTTTTATATTCTATAGACGTAGCGCTATATTGTGAGTTCGAAGAAAGGAACAAAAACCACTTGCTTCGTATAGATTCACGCGGCCTTGAAAAACGTTAGTTGGAAGAACGGAATAAATCCTGACTTTATTCCCTTCTTCCAACTAATCTCAATGAAAATGCAAAGAGAGTGGCGGTAGCAGAAAAAATGATACATCTTAAACGTGCTAAAAATTTTTATAATAAACAGAAAGAAATTCTGGCATTGTGTCAAGAAAGAGAAGATGTAGGAGCCATTGTATTTGATTATATGCAAAATCTACCGATTCCCAAGATCCCAGTTCAAGAGATGTTTTATTTAAGAAAACTCTGGCTGTATGTGTTTTGTGTTCACGATTTAAAAACAAATTCTGCTAATTTCTACACTTACCATGAGGGTGAAGCTAAACGGGGCCCAGATGAAGTATCCAGTCTATTGTGGAAAACGATACAGAATATGGATCCCTCTGTCAAAGAACTGCACGTTTTTAGCGATGCTTGCGGTGGGCAAAATAGAAATAACACCCTTATAAGATTCTTACTAACTCTTGTTGCAATAAATCGTTTTGAGAAAATATATCAATACTTTCCTGTCCGTGGCCATTCGTGAGAAAAAAATGAACGACATAAAAAAAATAACCCAATACATCCCCGAGGAATTCAAAGATTTTTATGATAATATTCTCACTTGGCCAACTACAAGTACCGAGAATGAAGAAATAGATGTATAATAGAGTGTTCTTACGTTTTTCTAATAAATAAAGAAGTTTTTGTGATCATAATGTCTATTTTGTTAAATTATTCTGTATATAGATCTTATAAATTGGAAGAAGGGAATAAATCCAACACATTTAAATATATTTAAATAAATAAGTATTATATATTTCAGCCAGATCTATTAGTAAATAAGTAAGAATTTATATTTTCTTTAATATCAGTGATGTCACATGAGCCTATAAGTTGAGAGTAAAAAGTTATAAAGTTTTTTTAGATTAACTCCATTCTTGTTTTTTGGATTTATTCCTTTCTTCCAATTGGTGGTTCAATTTTAGTCGTGACCACATTCCTTACAACTAAGTCAAAATATCTCGCACCAACACAACACATTAAGAAAATAAATTAAGATAACACATTTCTATCTTAATTTATTTTCTTTTGAATTTACTCTTGAATTCACAACCAGACGATCAAGACACGTCTCATTAGTCAAGTCATCATAATACAAATAATAACCCTTTTGCTTACCCGTCTTCGGAATGAAATCTTTAGTTGTTCATCAGAAGGGGAATGCAGAAGCTAATAATGGCTAATAATTTAATAAGCTAATAGGGCTTTAGGGCTAATAATATTGATAAGGCTTTTGCCTTATCAATATTATTAGCCCTAAAGGTACCCTCTTATATACCCTAGATTACAAACAATGTAAGCATTAATACATGCACATAAAATACACTGTAACTTTCTTGACTAAACAATTTGTTACAAAATGACTATTCGCTCTTAGCCCCAATATAAATATTGGTATAATACCTACACCTGTCTTATTTCATAATCTCCATCGCAAAGGCTATTAAAAACCTTTCTAATCCTATAAACATTATTAGAACTTTTGATCATCTGACGGTTTCCTCTAATAATCTTTGAAATATTGGATATAAAACTTCGTTACGAAACAAAATTGGGCCATAGAGCCCTTGAGATGAGAAAGGATTAACTATCTTAATTTTTTACCAACATTAAAGAAACTTACAATTTTAGATACCTTACATCTAATAGGGCATATTTCGTTTTTATGTATTTCTTTTAAAGATCATTGTAAAGAAAATCCGATTACTAAATTGAACGAATATTATCGACAATATCAGCTTTTGTGTCATTGAAATGTCATTTAATTTTACATCTCAACCTATTTGAAATTATTCAAGAAACTTACCTTGTATTAACACACAGATCATCTCTTATACTTCACAGCACACATACACACACTTGAACCACACATCACTATTTCACAAATACACTCATTCCTAATTTATCACAATCGTATCGAGACTACCATAATCGAATAACAAACTTAACACTCGCGCAATTATTTTCGAATCGACCTTAGACTAGTTAACGTATTATCGAATTAATAACACTGTTATTAAGTTGTTATTAATGTTATAACTGTCGTGTTATCGATACAAATAACAATAGAGGCGATCGAACGAACGCATGCCTCGATCGTACGCGACGCGACGACTGACCACCCAATTCCTAAGTCGCGATGGTCGGACCGCTTAAAAACATTTGGTCTCGTAAGACATGTGAGACAATTTATCATCGTGAATTACTCCTATCGCGCGTACCAGTTTTTTACACTAATTTTATAGGAATGCGAGCTTCTTTTTTATCAACACGCAGTAAAATATAAAAAGGAAAACTAATTTGATTCGTTATTTATTTTGACGTTCTTTGAGCGTACAGTTGTTAATGATCCATCTAGCATTCACATTTTTAACCTTCGCCTATTTAGATTAAAATTTATATCAATCAGTGTGTTCAATAAAATGTACGTATTAGAATTTCATTTTCACTTGTTTCGGTAAAGGAAAACATCGCGAGGAAACCTACAGACCAGAGAGTTTTCTATCATGTCCTTAAAGATGTGTGAAGTTTGTAAATCCACACTTGGCCAGCGTGGTGGACTATGGCCTTTACCCCTCACACTGTGAGAGGAGGCCCTTATCCAACAGTCGGAGAGTCGGAGTCGGAGATAATAAAGCTAAATGATGTCACTGCGATAATCTTGATGACTTTAATATCTGTCATGAAGGACAACCGTATATAGGGCAAAGTAATTTTGTAAAATGCTACTCCTACTCAAACAAATAATGCTCTTTACTTTACCACGTTTCATATTAACTCTCTTTAGGATTGTGTTCGGATGCAATGGGCAAATGATACGTTAAATACATTTTTATATTTAATACTGTGAGGAGGAGACATTTTTTGTACCTCTTTTTAAAACTAACCCACGCACGTAGACGTCTAACATTTTGCATAGTTCAAGTTTTAACGGAGAAGTGCACAAAATATTACCACAAACACATTTGTTTCAGAAAATGTTTACGTCCACACATTCAGTTAAATAATCCTTCACAAAATGTTTTACGGTCGAATTTAGAGCATATAACAGGGTTCTAATTCATTTTAAACCGTGACGTAACTAACAAGTAAACAATAGAACGCGATCAACCAATACAGTACACAATAATAATGACGTAAACAGCGATTAACCCTACCGCTGCCAGCCATATGGAACGGCTTAACGCTACGATCATTCATTTTCTCACGACGTTTTTAATTATTTATACCAACGCTTATTGTGAGCACTTACGACGCTTTCAATGAAGTTTGGCCGCTTATCTTTTTAAAAGTGACTTCCAGTAGATTTGTAAACCAAACTATTATGTAATTTTTGATTGTACGTTCTAACACCGTTTGTAAACGGAGTTAACTGTCCTAGCCCCGAATGTTTCTATTTGAGTCTTTTTATGCGTCGGTCATAGGTTTCATCGGGGGCAGCTGTTGGTTTGGTACTATATGCTTCCTTGCTATCTTAATTTCTTAAAAAAATCATTGCTGCCATTTTGTTGCCAACATTAACATGTGATCTATTCTATCAAAAATTGCACGATTGTTTCCGTTAAACTTTGTCTAATCCATAAAACTTCTCGCAATGGTATTGGCCACTAGTTCTCCACCCATTAGAATTGGAGTAACGTGGCTTAAGACATTCTAAACTACAATATGAGTATTGTCCCTTAGGTTAAAGTTGATTGACACCATCAAACCGTTCCTGTAATAAATTCCCTAACACATTACCATAACTATCATCCAATCATTATCGCCAAATCTAATAAAGCTCTAATGAATGAACAATCACAAATTTACCCACAGCATTCACACTAGCGATTACTAAACTCATCAGTCACGTCACATGCCGTGACGACTTTAATTTATTCCCATTAAATAACTAATCGTCGCGTGTCAGCCAAAGCAACAGGTCACGGGTGTGTCCCTAAAACTTTGCAGTTTGTAGGTAATAAACTACATTGCATTAACCTAATTACTAGTCCAGGTCAAAGTGACAAACTAGTCTTCATTGCCATCGTCAGATAAGTCAATAAGCTTAGGCGTATGAACTTCCGTTAGATTCCATCTTTCGTCATCAGCTATAGACATCTGTAACTAACCTCGGATAGAAACAGTCATAATATATGAGTGTCATCTCAGACTTCTTGAGTCTTTTTGATGTTTGTGACTGGTATCAGTATACTCGTCGCAAACATCTACTCTAGAAGTCTGAGATGATACTCATAGGTTGCATTAACTGGCCGGAACGCCTTTATCCAACCCAAAGTCGGTTAAAACAACCTAAGATAAGAATTATGCTTAGTACATGACCAAGGTTTCTAACAATCTCGGGCCAAAGTGTTACCAGGATTTCCTGAATCCCGAGGTGGCATGGAGAACATAAATGACACATGAAAAACAACCACGACCCCAAACAAATTTTGTTATTTAAATGTTATACATCTTTCCGTTAAATTTGTGCTCTGACCGGGAATCGAACCCGGGACCCCTTGTTTCGCAGGGAAAGCCACCACTGACTTGGCTATGGGGTTCCAACTACATATTAAATTTCTTTGAAAAAGGAAGCACAATATAGATGTTCTAAAACGTCAATAATATGGACGGATTCACATTAACAAATATGCTAAAGTTCTACAAACAAAAACTATTAGACTCACCGATACTTTACTGTATTCTAGATGGTGCGTCAAGTGCAGCGGCGCGCAACTTGACGCAGCGCTCGAAATGCTGAGCGCGTCGCCCTCGCTGGTGCCTTCCGCCTCGTCCCAGCGCCGGCGCCCCGACCCGCTGCGAACACCCCCGACCAACCCCGAACCCCGCTCAAGCGAAGCACCAAGCGACACATCCACCCCCGGAACACCACTGTCACCCTCGCACTCGGAAGACGAACTCTCCGAACCCACGCTTATTCCGCTCTCAAACTTTCCGCTCTCGCAATTCGTCGACGTATTCGGAGCATCACTATCTTCGACAGATTCCTCTATCACCGACGCTGATTCCTTCGAACTTCTAGTACCGAATCTGAAGGAATCGCTTTGCACCCACGGCCTTTTAGATTTGCTAACGTCAGATTTGATTGTCTCCGCGTCGGAAGATTCCTCGTCCGAGTGCAGCGTGTTGTCATCAGATTCCTCTTCGGAGGATTCCTCAATACAAGTTTTGAATGATGCATCAGACACGATAGTAACGTTTGAATAACACGACTTTAAGGACCAATGACCAGAGTGTTCCGAGGAGCTTGACTTTCGCAGCGCTGTATGCGAATCAGAAGCACAAGAAAGGTTAGCGCTTGTCGATGTTGAACTATTCAAAGAGATTACATCAGATATATCTTTAATAGAATATGGTCGATCGGTTGATGAAATGGTAGAAGGCGGCGACATTGATACGTATGTGTCTGTAGGATTATCTTGCGTTCGAAATTTAGTATCTGAGTCTTTTATTATATTGACAACAGCATATGGCTCTTCTAAAGATGGGACTGACTTAATTTTGTTTAAACCCGTTTTAGGAGTTGTCGAAGAAGGCGAAATGTCCAGCGTTATGTCTGGCGTCGACATGCTTCTCTTTACAACCGAAAATTTCACAACTAAATTATTGGGGGATTCACGTTTGGTGGCGTGTAATGCACAATTTCCAGAATCACAGAAACAACGGAAGGATGAAGATACCATTTCAACTTTATCTTTAAGAGCATTCATGTCTATAGTGACTTTGTCTTCAGTCTCTAAAGGTTGAACGTTCAATAAATCTTCCGCACTCTTATGATGTTTCGGTGGCGCGGGTTTACAAAAGCAAATAGCAGTTTCATAGTAACTATCCCTCGTATTGTACGGTACTTTAGAAAATGGTGGCACATTACTGTATAAAGTTTCTCTGTTGAAAATGTAAATAAATTCCTGTACTGTAGGTGGTTTATAAATACAGTGACCTGTTCCTCTAATATGATAGTTCGCTAACGTATCCTTCGAGACAGAGTTATTCCACAGAGGCAAATCTCTACTGTTATACTTTTTGTCGACTTCAATGTTTGTAAAAGTTTTATGTCTAAATAGAACCTTCTTTTTTACGGGGCTTTCAGGTTTCTTTGAAGGCAATGTGCCTGTCATAGATAAATACATAGGTTTAGAGTCATCATTACTACAGTCTACGTTCTCAATAGCACTTGCTTCTGTTAAATCAGAATCGTTAGATTCTGTTCTATGAATACTAGATTTACTTGTTCTACTGGAAATGGTTCGTTTATTGCCATGTCGGAATGATCTAGATTTTTCAGAAAGTAAGATGTCTTCTAGATTAGTTTCATCAATCATCGAATCAGAAGACAATGTAGAAGATCTGCTCACACTCGGGGAAGATCCTACGGACTTATCTTGAGGCGTTAAAATGCTCCTAATCGGAGGTGTGGGAGCACGTTTCTCTCGTTTAATAGAAACGTTTTCATATGTAGCAATTTTTCCCTCATTTTCGTTGGGTAGTTTTATGGGAATGTGTGTTCTTTGAGCAGGAGTTGGACGCCTGCTGTTACTGCTACTTTCAATAACTACATTTTCATAAATAGAATCACTTTGAAGAATTGTCACATTAGATCGAGGTGGAGGTCTAGGGACACCTACGCGTTCTGGTTTATCTTTTGTTTCAAGTGTAGCGTTTTTTGACATAAACTCATAGGATTCGTAACACTCGTTTATTAAATGAGCTGAATCGAGGGATACGTCTGAAGTCACCGAAATTCGATTATGATTTTTTCGAGGTTCAAATATATTTAATTTAGGGTCACTGTTAATAGTATTAACAGGTTTGATTAAATCATTTTCTGCTACATCGCTTATTTCTGTTATTTCAACAGATTCTGCAATAGATTCGCCTGAATCACTAAGTTCATTGTTTTCAGAAATATTAGGTAGAGACGTTTTAAAACCTGGACAGCTTCTATTACTTCGATTAACAGTTGAATCTCTATTCAACGTCCCTAGCCTATCTAAAGATATAGTATCAAATTCATCATTACAATTGATTTCGCCCGATTCTTCCTTCTTCGACAACATTTTAAAAAACTTACTATTGCCAATAAGTAACGTATTTGTACTACTTTTGTGATCGGTTAGTTTTGACTTCACATCGACATTTTGTTCTATCCCAGAAGTATTTGAAATATTAGGAGCAGAATTGAATTTTGCTTTGAGGCCCAAGCATTTTGAGGCAAGCTTTTTGACAAAACTTTGAGAAGGAGTTTTAGTTAGTAAAGATGAGGATGGTGAAAAAAAGCTTTCATTTTGGTTAGTATTTTTCTGGGTCTCTGGGGCTTTCCTGTAAAACACATAAAGCAACAAAAGTAAAATAATATGCAAAAAAAAATTATAACATAAACATAGGTACGTGTTAGTAAATGTCTATAACTATACTACCACCGTTTAAACATAAAATTAGTCCAACATAAATCTATTTCCAATCAGCAAATAATTGTGATAGTTGGTTTGCCTTTTTACTTAAAAGACCTCTGAGTCTCGATTTCCTTTCCACACACTCTACAATTGCTTTATTATTTTCAATGTCATATGTATACTGTACTTTTTTGATATTTTTTTCTGAATCCATATTATCAAACGGAACAAACGTAAGTTTTCCCATGTCTACTTCGTCATTTACGCTTTCAGTGTTGCCAGGGACATGCGCGTAAATTTCTTTTGGTTCAAGATGAATGTTGTCATAAAACAAATCAGCCGATGTTTTCTTTACATAAAGACCATTGGAACCTTCGTGACAAAGACACGGTATTCTTTCAATAGGAAGTTTTAATTTAACGAATGGGAATATATTATGATTGTTTATACATTGTGGATTTAGATTATACATATACTCATTATCTACCATCTCATAAATACAACCAGAATCCCCTCTAAGATGAGAGCTTGACCGCCTTTTGTGTAAAATATTTTGGTCCTGTTTACATTTTCCTACATACTCGTATTCTTCTTTTTTAAGAAAACTTCTATCATTAAGTATAGTTCTGCTAGGGTCCATATCCATATATTGCGGTTTTTCTTCGAATGAAGAAAATGCGAATGTATATGGCGGTGTTTTAGGCACAGTGTAATATATGTTGGCATCCGGTATATTTGGATCAAACACAACGGGTTTAGAGTAAGCTGATTCACAGATAGTTTCTTTATTATCAGATAAATCATAATTATCAGTTTCACTATTTTCTATAAGATGATTTAAAATTGGCTTTGGTTCTCTAACCAGACTATTTTGGACAGAACCACCTAGAGATTTATTGATACTACAATGACCGCTAGGCCAGTTTTCATAATATTTACTGTGCACACCAGTACAGTGGCTTAAACGCCCAACACTTTGATTCAATTTTTTCAAAAATTCGGGTGTTACTGATGTTTCTATACTGGGACGGCTCAGCATAGACACTGATCGAGAGGAACTACTATATTGGAACGAATAAGATTTTACCGGTGATTTCAGCGAGTTACTTATAACAGAGTTTGTTTTTGCGTTAGAAACATTGTTATCTGCTGTGTGGTCAAAATAGTTAGTCCTTGAGGCACTGTTAGAGTTAAAGCTAGGCAATATTGATGCGGAAGCATTGGATTTTGTAGACCTGTAAATTTAATTTCATATTCATTGGCATAAGTGTGGATAATGAACGGGAAGCACAGCGTGAGTTTTCATATTCGATTTTATTTAATTATAGGCATAACATATAATCATTTCATTGTATTATCTTGTATTATAATGATGTATGGCTTAATTTGTTTTCTTTTAAAGTGTTTATTTATTCAGAGCCATTTCTTTGCGTGGCATCAAAGGACGTCGGAACCGACAGTAATTTCCCCGTGTCGTACAAACTTGTATACCTGACCGTTTCTAGATAAAAATCAAAGGCACGGAAGATTTTAATGAAGCTCTCGCATTGACAGTTTTTGTTTTGCATCTTCCCTGTTAAAAGGAGGAGCGTACATTTTTTCCTTTCGTGAAACGACCTGTATTGTCTGTATCCTCTAAATGGTATTTCGTGGAAATGATGGTTATTATTGCTTTTACTTTTCCTCATATTTCGCGTAAAAATAACCGACAAATTAAGCTCCAGTAAATGTAATGTATTATGGCGGTGACAATGTTTTTGATAAGTATACAAAGAAACAAGAATATTTTGTAATAATCTATAGGTAGGTAATAATAAAAAATATTTTTCAATAATCCCTAACAATAATAATTTAATAATAACCTTGCTTATCAAACAGAAAACATATCTCTGTCAATTTTTTTAATTAAACGTGCAATGCATTTTTTAATAAATCTAAGCTAATCTGTTTAAAATAAAATTTCGCAAACACGTTAAGCATCATTTAATTGAAACCAAATTTGGCCAAAGCGATTTAAAATCCACAGGTGCTCATTATCGTCGGGGGCCACGTAAGGCACCACGAGATAGCAATCAACAGTTCAAAGGTGTCGCACCGTGTGTCATAATTGAGACGCTCTCCAATTAAAACCAAATGTTCAGACACAGAACATCTTTAGAGTAATTACAGGGCGAGGATTCCTTTACAGCCTCCGCGGACGTTTAGAGATGCTCCTCTAGTTATCCGAGATGCGAGGTCGTTTAATATCGCGCCTCAAAGGCGCCTCCCGTTTACGAATTTAAACATAAAGATACCGACATGCAGAGTTATTAAAAAGCGGGAAACAAAAACCAAACCGACACCCCAAAGCAAGTTTAAATGTAATTAATATCGTGTTATAATCTGTATTGATGTGTTAATGAAATGAAAAAAAACTTTTAATTTATGAGTAAGTATTTTAAATGTATGAAATTCAATTATCATGAGAATATACACAACCTATTTGGTCCTTGTAAAATCATGAACTATCTTTAAAATTATTATTGTATTTTTAATTGTGTGTATTCAGATGATAATAAGTACCTAACATATATTGGTGACCATTGAGATTGAATCTAACGGTCAGATCCCGGGATTGAAATACCTAGGTGGCAAAATTATCTAGCCTATAATTGAACTTCGCAAAGAAAATTTATGTTCTCAGTTATTAAAACACAGAACTTAATGATAACAGTTAAATTGTTCATAATAATTTTGCCATCTACTATTGTTGATCGCTAATGGCAAAACTGATGTCTATGACTCGAAACCACTTTTAAGGACCGTGGGTTAGTCATTAATGGATTATTACCCGACAAAGGCCTCTCCTCATCTCTGGGGAGGTTTACAGCAAACCCTCAGATCTAGTTCGGATTGATGGTGGGGTTAGTGTATCGAATGTTTTAATGGCGCCCGAAAGTCTGTTTTCCTAATAACTACTAAAACAACTGGGCCGAACACCTTTGTGTGAATTCCGATGCATGGAAGAACTGAATAATTCTTTGCCATTAGCGGTCACCTATACACCTTCCGATCGCACTAACCCATATTATAATATTTTAAAATTACTCTTACAATATAAATTTAATGTAATTAATCTTATTTAAAGTGCCTGGAGAAAATTCATTGCGATCTCTAGCATATTAAAATGTTATTTGACATCATTAATGGTGGAAACATAACAAGGACATTTATATAATTTTTTGGCCTTGTTTTTTTAACCTGTTCGTATCCAGCGTGTCTAATCTATGTTGGCTTCTTCTTAAACATGAAGTCAATGACATGCAGGTACGCCTATCCTGAACTACGAGTCAACTATCCCTTATCATCACTAAAATACATTAGTAAATAAAACGTTTTATCGCATTCCATAGATTTAGCCACTACCATGGGTAATTGGAATCAGTACTGGGCAAAATTATTTTCAGTCCATTATATGTAAAGTCTGTCAATAAAATATGCTAGATAATAACAATGAAATAATCATCCAGGCATTGCAAAATAGACCTTATGCGGTAAGAAACAGAACTTACGTGGGTCGGTACAGTTCAGTGCTAGGGTAATTCGGGTAGCCGGTTGGGCTGTCCTGTACGGGGAAGGGGGGCAAGTCTTCTTCGCTCTCGTAATTGTTCCTCTTGCTTTCGTATTCTGCAAACATATCTACGCTTAGAACTAGACTTTTAATGGAAATAAGTGACAAGAGTTTTTTTACTTGAATTAAGCAAAGTAAAATTCAAGGGACGATTGTTCATTAGAACACGTTGACAAATTATATTTTCATACAATATTGGGAAATTTAGTAAGTATCTGAACAGGAGGCCAAACGTCCGGTCAGTTGATAATCCTACACCTTTGATACAATTAAGCGTCCGTTGAGTCCTTTTGCCACCTAGGTTTCTTGCTTGCGACAGGCCGCTAGACATTAACTTCTTTCGTTCTACAAGTAATGGTACTAACGAATCCAGTCGAGAATGCACGCTGTCTGTTTATTCAACACGCAAAATGCAGAGAAACACACCACACCAACCCAACATAACATACCCCGTATAACCCTCCTCACATTCCGCGTAGCCTCCACCGGATAATCCGCGAGGATCATGTAGACCGTCTTGTCGTTGCCGTCCACGGCGTTCATGTCCGCGCCCTTGGACAACAGGATGCGGACCACAGAGGACTTGCCGTAGCGCGCCGCCTCGTGCAGCGGCGTGCCCTCCAGGGTACGGATGTTCGGGTCGAACCCGGCCGCGAGTAGCACTGCTACTACGTCCCTGGGGGTGGGAAGGTTGGGTCAGATTTTTTCGCAAGATGCTAAGCTGTGAATTGCGATTATGTATTGGGAGATATCCCGCTAGGCGAGACATGCCAGGGGCCCTATTTTTCAAATGGAGTCTGGCGACGAGCGTTCGGTGGTCGTCGTATACGATCGTTCGTTATATCGTAGTAGACGAATGACTAAAAAATACAAATTTTACTACGTCGCATGACAATGAATCCAAACGAGTGTTCGCCGCCAAACGCTATTTCAAAAATAAGAGCCCCTGGGGAGTAGCCGAGACCTTTTAAAGCTCTTGTCATCAGCGAAAAAACTATCGAAACAATATATCCCCGCGTATTGTTATTAACGGTGATCGGGTACCAGGGATGCATATTCATGAACAAATGGTACTAACGAATCCAGTCGACAATGCACGCTGTCTGTTTTTTCAACGCGCAAAATGTAAAATACTACAAACTGTTATATTACAAAATGTTTTAAAATCTCCACTAAAAATAGCGACGCTATGTTATGTTTGCGTCGCGTTGGATATTTTAGAGGTGGTGTTAGAGAGGATAATAAGCGTGCTGTTTCCTTCAATGGCCGTCAAGAGCGTTGTAGATAATTAATTTTGAAGTCGCCGAGAACATAACATTACCACTCCCCGATAAAATCGATTACAATTGCTCATAGTTCAATGTAGCTTGTAAGCAATATTCACATAAGGCAATTTATAATCTCGCCGTCAATCGACAACCCTGGGATCTCCTACAGGAGACTTCTGGCGCCATAGCTTCGTCCCTTATTCATCAGAGTGCACTTCGAGTAGGAAGGTCATGAGTTTAACTGGGCCTCAAGAATGGAAACCCTTGGCCCTTGCGCCTTGGAAACATTGGCCTAATTATTATTGTCGGTTTATTATATTAAAGTTTATGCCTAGAAATTATGTACATTGGTGCTAGAATTAAATTGGCAAGCTTCACAAACATTCAAGAACTCTTCTACGAAAATTTCCTTAATATGACTGCAACGGACTAACAGTTTCCTTCCAACTTCCAACACACAATAATATAATAGAAACAAAACAAGTCGGCGATAATCCGGCCTTCCTAAAGTCAGCTACAACAATGGTACACTTGTGAACGTTTAGACACGCTAAACGGACATTACGACAAGCGAATTCTTCCGTAAAAATAGTTTTTCGAGTTATTATGTAAATTTGGCTTCGCAAATACTATAATCTAACGACATAGTTTATTAACATAACAATTACTTTCTTACAATAATCAAAAACAACTTTAAAATAACGGTATATTACGCAAAATATTTTATTTTTTGAAGACATTTTTATGTCCTTTTTTATCTTTACCCACGGACTTTAAAACTGTACCTTAAAGTACGATTTAAGTTTGCCGGTTAGTCCGTCTCATAAAAATGATCTAAAGAAGTGTATTGAATAGTTATATGAATTGACTTCTTTTTTATCGTCATGTAAATTTTCTAAAATCTTTTTTAATGTAAAACACATTTTTTTCCATTACTATTTCAAACAATAATTAAAGTTACAGTATCAACAACTATCCAGCGAACTAAAAAATGCATAGAAGTGTAACTACCGATCAAAAATGACCCCACGAAACGGGAGCCGCGGTAGGCGGTGCTTATAACGCGGCACCACTTCAACGTCAGTCACATCTCTGACGATCTTGACAGCGCACATTTGAACGACTTTACGCTTTTATTGATTCAAAATGCCCTCGTGCGTTGTTAAATGGTGTAAGAATAATTCAGAGGATCATTTAAAGAATAATGGTATCACTTTTCATAGGTAAATAAATCAATACGTTCATTTAAACGTAAAATTATTGCTCGCGTTTATGGATGTTATTATGCCAAATGAGACTAGTAAGTTTTATAGTCATGAAATCAAACCTTTTATTTGTATTTAAAGTCAAACCTAATAAATAAATAGCTACCAAGATGCAAGGTGATTGTGTTATTTAAAAAAAGTTAAAGTAAAAGTTTGACAAACTTTCATTTTAGACGTGACTTAGAGACACAATAGTTCAAAATATTGTTAAGTTTTGTTTACGCTCATTAAAAATAAATATGTATCTTCTGTTAAATATCTGTTAAATGTGATGTTTCCGTGTTCGTATCCGTTACCAAGAAGTCATTGGGTTAAATCCATTATAAAATATCAAAGGTTCGATGGTTTTCATAATTTCATAAAACGAAATATTTATCACTGAAAGTTGAAGTTAAAAGTTAAAGTTGTCATTCGAACTTATTTCTCAAGATAAAATACATTCGAGGTGTTGTTCACTCACTGACTAGGGTCACATAATAGCGCTATTCAATTGTACTTGTTTTGTAAACTATTAACAATTTTTATTTTGTTTTCGAATAATAATTCGAAATCATTCCCGAGATACAGATTTTTATAGTTTAATAAAGAGACGTTCATTATTTATAATTTAATAATTATTTTATACTAATCTTACGAAAAATAAATTTATTTTTATGAATAGTTAATATTACTGGTTCCTTACGGCATTTAAACTATCATGATTGTAATGGTTACTATGGTTACGCTGTCCGCCAATCACGCCTAGCTTGAGGCTTTATCTTTGACTTCAAGTTCAAATTAGGAACTTCTTGTGGTTTGGGTCACGTGACTAATTTGGTGCCATATTGGAAAGACTGTTTCTAAGGAAGGGCGGCCTCTATGCCTTTTCTGCTCGCAACTATCTATTGGACGTATCCATCCTATCCGCAACTTCGCTATTTCCATCAGTCTCTCTCAATGCAGACCTTTCTCAATGCAGTAGACAGCTTTTTCCAAGACATGAGATCCAATCAAAGCTCTTACTTCCCCACTTATCAGCCCTCCAAACTATACGAAACCACACACATCACACAAACTATAAACTGCCAAACTCATTGATACACGATGATGTAATACAAATTGCAGACAAAAAGCATCGGAGCGTTATAACGAACGACAAGAATATGAATATGAAGCGTTTGTTGCACGTGTGCGGCCCTCTTTACCTTCGCATTAGCATGCATCAATATTCAGCGACAAATAGCTCCGTGCATGTAATTTAACGTATTGCGTCCGTCTATGCGACAATATGCTAACAGTTTGGACCGGTGTTCAAACATCTATTCAACAAAAACAAAATCCTTTGTATTTTATGCCAAAACTTAAAAATGTAATGTGGACTTGTGGTAATTAAAGAGAAAAACTGTCAAAATGACATTAATAAAGAGGACGTCACGCATAATTCGTAAAAATTAAGGCAAATAATAATTTAGATATCATCTTGTTAATTCTCTAGCCCCAATTATCATAACACATGCATAAGTAGGCCTGGCAGAATTTACTTTACTAACTTATGCGTCAAGTTTACAAGCAGGGTTGCCAACAATAGATGCCGTGTGCGTTCGCGTTCGAAATAAAATTCATTTTAACTGCATCCCACACAAATGTCAGCTCTCCGCCCCTGCGATTAAGGTACAGTGCAAATTGACGACGAGATTTTAAAACGCCGTAAGTAAATTTCACTTACAAGCTAAATTGACCTTTAAGCACTGGTAATAAAGCTTGATGTCCAATACTCACTTGTGTCCGTTCTTGCTGGCCCGATGCAGCGGTGTGGCGGGGAAGATGCGACCCCTGGTGCTGGGGTACTTGTACTGCTGCACCAGCAGCGGCCGCACGCGCAGCAAGTGCTGCACCGTCTCCAATCTGAACAAAGTGATCGTTTTTAATGGTGGTACAGTTTGAACGTATGACTATGGACTTGGGATTTGTTGATCGTGGTGAACTATGGCGTTATAAGTTTTCAAAATTTTGAGAAGAGATCAGTGTTAAATAATGTGTCACGATGGGTTGAAATCATGATGATGTTGGACAAAATCCCATCCCATTCGTGAACCATTATTTAACGGGCCTGGATTCCGCAACTTTTGCAAAACATCCTATACCGTCTAGGTAAGCTAAAGGAAGTGTTCACACTTCCGTGTCGAACACAATAGAAGTATTTGATGCCTTCTTTTTATTCTAGAATGGACGGCAAACACATGTTTTGCTACTCACTACCAGCGCCTACCTCTTACCCACTAGGATATCGCTACCCAAGGTAGCAGCGGGTACCGCGTATAATATCTGAATAGACGCTGATTGCCCTCTTATTTAATCAAACAGCATCTTTGAGTACGTTACAATAACGTGATGCTACACACAAACGTGAGTTGACTTTCGCCAACTACGTGACATGCATGTAACGTTTTGATTACGCAACATAAAGAGCTAATTAATTAAGACATCTAAGAAAATATACGCGACAGCCAACTACAATTTTAATATATTATTACATGTATGTATATAGCACAGAGTGTATGTTTAGTAGGTAAAGTTAGAAACGTCGAACAGAAAAAGCCTGGCTCCATAGCTGGGTAAGTTGTTCAAGGGGGTGCATATACATATCTTAGTTAGCTAACCGCTTCACCAAACCAAATTGGAACACCCTGATGGAATAATGCTCTAGACTTTCTCAGTGTAGAAGGACTCATGCTCAGTACTGAGTTCACTCTGACATATCGAAGGCACCCCCTTATTCGGGGTCCTTCCGAGTCCACTCCCTTAATGACCACTATACTATCAACTCCACACCACTCACCTGCCATATTGCGCAGCGAGGTCCAACGCAGTCTCCTGGTTCTGTTCATGTTCTGTATGGTGGTATGGTTCTGTATGGTGACGTCAGCGCCACGCGCAATCAGTTGCGACACTATACACATGTAGGCAGTAGACCATTGAGCTCCAGCCACTCCGACATATCGAAGGCACCCCCTTATTAAGGATCCACTCCGCCAACGACCACTATACGATGGACTCTACTCCACCCACCTGCCATACTGCGCCGCGAGGTCCAACGCAGTCTCCTGGTTGATGTTCTGTATGGTGACGTCAGCGCCGCGCGCGATCAGCTGCGACACTATGCACACGTAGCCGGACTGCGCGGCGATAAGTAGCGCTGTCTCTGAGTTCACCGTCTGTCGACAAACATTTATTTGTTTATTTAACTTTCAATGCCACTTAAACAACGACGACTAATAAAATGAGAACAACTTAGTCGAATTCAATTAAACACACTTTATTATAGGTAACCCAAAAACTAAATAGTGGAATGCTGTAAGGCGTAAAAATTGTAAAATCTCGGAATTCAGGGCCGGTCAATGAATCTTTAGACACACTTTTAAAATGTATGTTTTAACAGGTGGTAGGGCCTAGAGCTCACCCGGGGAAGTACCACCGCCAGCCACGGTACTTAGTACCATTCCTACCGTGTAATAATTGTTTTAAGAACAATTGTGTTCCGGATAGGAAGGTGTGGAGCCGGTTACACTGTTTTAGAGGCGACCATCTCAGTCCTCAGGGGTAGCAACGCATCTGTGACCGAATTAGAACGAGACTCATTGAGTCTAGTTCTGGGTCGGTCACAGTTGTCATGGGCGGCAGCGGAAGGTGGTGCTGCATGTTCGTTTGCTATCTTAATTCCATAAAAAATGTATTTTACTGAATGAACCAATTTTAATAATTATTTTTCGTCGGCGCTTATCTTGTGGTTCCATTTTAAGTTTAAAGAGCAACATTTACCTATAACATAAATTTTTCAGTTATCCTACTAATATTATAAATGCGAAAGTTTGTAAGGATGTATGTGAGTGTGTGTGTGTGTTTGTTGCTCTTTCACGCAAAAACTACTGAACGGATTTTCATGAAACTTTGCAGTAATATAGCTTAGACATCGAAATAACATAATTTGTTAAAATTTATAGACATTTTTGAAGGGACTGGTTTCCCGAAGCGAAGCGAGGGCGGATTTACTAGTCTCTAATAATGTGCGTTTAATTAACATTGAAACCTACGTTGATGATGTTCTCATTTCATAACTTGTCGATGTTGAAGTCGGATTTGTTGATAATAAAACGTTCTATTCTAGTAGGTACGCCCTCAATCCACTCACCTGTTGATCGATGTTGACCGGGGGACTGTTGTGCGCGAGCAGCATGCCGACCACGTCCGAGTCTCCCTTCCACGCCGCCAGGTGGAGCGGCGTGGCGCCCTTCTTGTCCACCACGCATGGCGACGCGTTCACCGACAGCAGCAGCTGGACTATCTCTCTAGAAGAAGGTTGCTTGGTGAGAGTTGTAATATGAATGGCGTAATTGTTAGCGCGCCAAATCACCATTCAAAAGAAGAGGAAAGAGTGACCAATTTAAATCCCCGTTCTCGGTTGAGGTGTTCTTGTCTTTTGTGTGAGGTGATATATGTTTATTTATTATTGATTTATTTTAAGCTTTAGTAAAGAATTCCCTTAAATTAGTGACTTTATTTTAAAATTGTTTTTCTGACTTTAAAAACGTATAGTATGAAATTAATATCACGAATCACGACTTACAGATTTAAGATTTACTACTAAGAATAAATTTCATGGCATTCCTTTTATTTAATTCCCTTAGATTGGTTATGGTTTATGATCGTGCTAAGTTTAGCCATTTGTTTGAAAGTCAATACCCGGCAAGTCTAAAGACCCTGCTATAAAAGTGATAGTGAAGTGTGCTCCCAATTTCAAAATTTCATTAAGTTCTCAATTATAAAGAGTTTTCTAATAGTGAAAGCCTTTCTAGCAACCACATTCTTCTGATCAAAACAAATTTGCGCGTGGTAAGACATACCATTCGAATGGTGTTACCGTTACTTGGACAATCGCTTTTTAATTGGAGTCGCTACAGATGTGCGCAGTTCATTCATTTTATTTAGGGCATAGGTAGCGGATACATATTATTATCTTATTATAGCTACGCCGCCTTAATTGTGCCTATGTCTATTTTATTTTACTGATCTAATGATATTGATATATGATTAGGAAAAATTAAACTAATTTATAAATTACCAAGGTTATTACTTTTTGAATATTATTTTTTATAGATTTAAGATCGAAAACAAAACACTTCATCCACTGCTGTCTGACTATTGTAACTAACCCAAAAGAAAACTCAAATTGAGATCAGAATCGAGTCTAATTAGTAGGGGTGATCTAAAACCCCATATTTTATATTCAGATAGGACAGCTCAGTTATTATGTAGGTAATTAACGTATATTATTTACGTGTGATATAGAACATAAAACTAGATATATTTTAATTCAATTCGTATACAAACACAACTGATAATAATTTTTCAACACACTTGCTCGTAAAGTTGCTATTTTTTCTTTAGTCTTACGCCCGGAATGCGGTTTATTACACAGTAGTGCGTTTTACTTTTCATTGCCGCACTAGTGTTTTTCTTATTCCACTTTTTTTTAATATCCGTAAAGAGGTTGTTACCAAAAGATTTATTATTTTGTAAATAAATAAACTTGTTGTACTTAGTCAAAATCTGATAAGATAAGATTATACTTCATCTAATTATCTATTAAAGCATTTAAAAAATACAATATTTTAAATCATTAATTACCGTAAATTCCTATTCGAAATACATAATTATTTAGTTTAATATATTGTGGCTGAATAGCGGTGCTCTTTGCCCCTGGACTTAACCTGCGCGCCTGCGCGCGCATAGTTATTCAACCAAAGATACGGCGCGCGATAAAATAAAATAAACCTCGGCGCCATTTTGTGCAAACATTTGTTCGTTTATAATTTGCTGATTTGTGACTGAAAAATGTCGATACCTAATTGTTTTTTTCCTCGCAAGTGTGTTGAAAAACGTCGTATGATACGCGTGCGCTTTGTTCACTACAGTCTTGGCTCTATTACAGCCCTCGCCTAGCGGCTCGGGCTGTGCAATACCGCCTCGACTGTAATGACCAACTTCGCGCACTTATATCATAATGTACTATTATAACATTATCACGAGCAATATCGCTGATACATTAATTACTGTAAACTGTAATCAGATATACTGATACCAAATTTGTCATTACATATAGGTTAGATACGATGTATTGATGAGCTAAGTATATCTTATTTACTTATAAATACAGAACACTTCATATGTTACAGTTTACATAGTAGGTACCTAAGCAATAATCATAAGCGTGTATTATGCGTACCAATATTATAAATCAAAAATTAATTAGGTATCTGTGTGTCTGAAACCTTTCAATGCTTAATGCGCCGCACCGACTGGATGAAATTTTGTATGGAGAAAGCCCCAGAAAAAGACACCAAATAATTATTATCTCAATTATAACTTCCTTGAGGATAATTTTTACCGTGTTTTGTAGTCTTCGGACTCTTATCTACGCCGGCATAACTAGCAAACCCCAGTAAAAATTAAATTATTTATATGTTTGTATGTTCGAACATCTGAATCTTATTGGGAATTTGTCATTGATTTATATGAATGTGTCAACGACAACGTATAATCGCAAGTCACGTTGCGTGTTAGTAATTAAAGTGATGTGACTTGAGCAGAAATAACTCACTTGTGACCTCGCACGCACGCATGGTGGAGTGGTGTGTAGCCGTTGTCATCCTGAACATTGACTCCCGGCCCTCTTCTTATACTGCAACAAAACATTTTTTTAAATAACTATAATTTAAAAATAAGATAAAAAAACCTCGAACAGATCTTCATCATAACAGTTCAATTTTACGCTAATTAATCAATGTGCCCAAAAACATCATTTTGGAAAAGAGCTGATACCCTTCAAACTGTTGGACCGATTTCTACCACATACAACTAAAAATCAACGGAAGTAAAAGCTTAGGATTAAAAACACCCCATAGGTATAAATTGGTTAATTTTTTCAGGAGCTACAGTGCCACAGAATAAACATAATAATCACAATTAGAATTTCATAGCTTCTATTTAGTTAAACGTAACGTTTATAATAGTACATTATGATACAAGTGCGCGAAGTTGGTCATTACAGTCGAGGCGGTATTGAGCCCGAGCCGCAAGGCGAGGGCTGTAATAGAGCCAAGACTGTAATGAACAAAGCACACGCGTATCATACGACGTTTTTCAACACACTTGCGAGGAAAAAAACAATTAGGTATCGACATTTTTCAGTCACAAGTCACAAATCAGCAAATTATAAACGAACAAATGTTTGCACAAAATGGCGCGGTTTATTTTTTCGCGCGCCGTATCTTTGGTTGAATAACTATGCGCGCGCAGGTTAAGTCCAGAGGCACCGAACATTCAGCCACAATATATTAAACTAAATAATTATGTATTTCTAATAAGAATTTACGGTAATTAATGATTTAAAATATTGTATTTTTTAAATGCTTTAATAGATAATTAGATGAAGTATAATCTTATCTTATCAGATTTTGACTAAGTACAACAAGTTTATTTATTTACAAAATAACAAATCTTTTGGTAACAACCTCTTTACGGATATTAAAAAAAAAGTGGAATAAGAAAAACACTAGTGCGGCAATGAAAAGTAAAACGCACTAGTGTGTAATAAACCGCATTCCGGGCGTAAGACTAAAGAAAAAATAGCAACTTTACGAGCAAGTGTGTTGAAAAATAATATTTTTGAACATGAAAATTAATTAACACAATAAAAATACTTAAATTTTAAAAACCAATACATATTTTTGATACATAAAAAAATAACAAAATAAATATACAAGTAGACAAGTTATATTAAAAAATTCATAAAAAAAATAAAAATTCATCAAAGCAAAAACAATTCGCAGTCGGTAGGATTCGAACCTACGCTCCCAGAGGGAATCTGATTTCTAGTCAGACGCCTTAACCGCTCGGCCACGACTGCTCTTATGGACAACCTCAAAATAACACATTCGTTTCTTGAAAGTACTGTGGTTATTATAAAGTTTTATAATACACGGTTATCTGAACAAAAATTCTTTATGCTTTGAAATCTAACTCATTGTGCCATATTATGATTTATTTTATCGTTTGTTTAGAGTATATTTAATGCCCACATGTGTCAATAGATGGCAGTAATGATTTTCCCATGGTGGGCGGACTATTTAGTTTTATTATTATTTAATAGATGGCGATAATAAATATAAAGCTGAAACACGCCGTTCAGATTCCTTGGCGGATACATAAAGGTCTGATGAAATTGTAAGCAACACCCCTCACTCTTACATACAAATGTACTCGCTTTAATTGTGTGTGTGAATAAAGTGGTTTTCCCTCAAACTGTGTTTGTTGTGAAGTTTTGGGACCCGTTTAAACATTGGTCCTTATCGAGCCGGATGCCGACTGCGACTTCAAGGCTGATATTTAGAGGGTCAATACTGTGTTGTCGACACAACGACAAGTCGTCGTTGATGGTGCTTGTGGACGCGCTTGAGAGCAGAGGAAAAGCAGCTCTCCGTGAAGCGTATAAGGGTGACATCGGCGTGGCCAGCGGTGCAGAGTAAAGCAGTGCGGACCACTCCAGAGCAGCAAGTGACCAAGGAGCAGAGGCGGCACAGTGGAGCAACCATAGAGTGCAGAGGCGGCGCATTTACTGGTAATCTTGAAGTGGCAAAGTGACAGTGAGTGAAGAAAAAACTGTAAGTACTTTTGAAGTGTTGTGTCAAATCTGGACTTAGAAAATTTCAATAGGTAAATTAGGACTTAGAATAATTTCTCAAAAAGTGAACAGACGGGGAACCTATGTCCAAATTCATATAATTTATGTTTGTTTCAAAAACTTAGAACAATTTTGTGTATTTTCAACTTAGAATTTTTCTGTTCAAAAAAGACTTGTAATATTTTCCTGATAAAACATGGAGTCATTTATAAGATTTCAGGAAGATATTTACAATAAAATTCAAAGGTCGAAAGTTAATTATAAGAAGACACCTAAAGAACGGTTCTCTGAAAGTTATGTGGAATCACGTTTAGAAAATTTAGAAAGACTTTGGACAAAATGTAATGATTTAGATTCTGAATTATTATGTAAAGTAAAGCCAGAAGATATTGTCAAGTCTTCTTATAGTGATTTGTATGAGCGCATTGAAGAAGTATACATTGACTACAAAAGTGAACTAAAGTCAAAGTTGTCACATTTGTTGAATACAGATAAAGACATACAGGAGTCTTCAAAGCAGCTTAACAATAATAACACTTTAAAATTACCTAAAATTTCTTTGCCTACATTCAACGGTGATTATTCTACATGGGTAACGTTTCGTGATTTATTTTTATCATTAGTCCATAATAATAAAACTATAGATGATGTACAAAAGCTTCATTATTTAAAAACTCAATTAACAGGTGAAGCTGAGCAGCTTTTAAGACATATTCCGGTAACGTCAAACAACTACCAAATTTGCTGGGCTCAGTTAGAAAACAGATATAACAATAAAAGATATCTTGCAAATTGTATCTTAAAGAAATTTGTAGGCCAGAAAAATCTTATTGTTGAGTCAGCGGGTGGCATCAAGGACTTGCTTGATACTATGACCGAATGTATGACTGGCTTAGAGAATTTGGGAGTTAATGTTAGCACTTGGGACGTTATCGTAATTTATCTCATGAGTTTAAAATTAGATCCTGAGTCTAGGAAACTTTGGGAGGCCAAGATTAGTGAAACTTTTAATGAGTTGCCTACTTTAGTTAATTTTAAGGATTTTCTTCAAACTAGATTCAGATCATTGGAGTTTTTAGATAATAAAGGTACTAGGGCTATTGCACCTCGAAACGTTAAAGCACTTCATGTAACTGTTGCTGTATGTGCTCACTGTAATGAAGAACACAAAATTGCTAATTGTAAAAAGTTTGCCAAGTTGGATGTGAATGCGCGACGTGATTTTGTTCAAACTAAGGGCTTATGCTTTAATTGTCTCGGAAGTAAGCACTCTGCGTATGCTTGTCGTCAGCCTACTCGTTGTAAGATCTGCAAGAAAAGGCATCATTCTTTATTGCATCCCAAAAACTTATTACAACAGACTGACACTGTCGCGACTGGGGAGTCCACGTTGAACGGGAATGTTGAACCAAAAGGCGAGTCCATTGTTAACTGCTTCTCGAAAATGCCCAGCCAAGTATTATTGGCCACAGCCTTGGTAAAGGTTGAGTCGAGAACAGGTGTGCTCATGACACTTAGGTCCTTATTGGATCAAGGGTCCCAGGCTTCCTTTATAACGGAAGCGTCCGTCCAATTACTCGGATTAAAGAAATTCTCGAGTAAGGGGGTGATAGCAGGGTTAGGAAGTGATCAGACAGGCTCATTAGATTTTAAGTCTGTAGTATATTTTAAAATTCAATCACTTCGCGATCCCCAGGAAATAGTAGATGTTAAGGCTCATGTACTTAACAAGATCACTACCTTTCTGCCTGAAAGGAAGGTATTTGTTCAACCAATGTTAGGGTTGACAAGGGAGGACTTAGCAGATCCCACATTTGATATACCCAATAAAATCGACATTTTATTGGGTGCTGATGTATATTGTCAGATTTTAGAAGAGGGCATTATCAAAGGTCCACCTGGTTGTCCAATAGCGCAAAAAACCAAGCTAGGTTGGATCTTATCTGGACAAATACATACGAAATGTGAGGCAAGGGATCAGGCTGAAGTCATTAGCATGCACGCACATTACGATGTGAATGAGTTGCTGCGTAGGTTTTGGGAATTGGAGTCAGAGAGCTCTAAGAGGCATCTCACACCTGAAGAGTCTCGATGCCAGGAGATATTTTCCCGCACGACCAAGAGAAATGCTTCAGGCAGGTATATAGTTAAGTTACCTTTTCGTGACGACGATCCCACCTGCAAATACGGCAACTCAAGGGCTATTGCTGTAAGACGGATTTACTCATTAGAGAGTAAATTACTAAAAAATCCAAAGCTTAAGTCGGAATATACCAAGGTGATTCAAGAGTATTTAGATCTTGGTCACATGGAGGTAGTTCCAGAAATGGAACGTACTAAACCAGATGCAGTGTACTTGCCACATCATGCCGTTGTCAGAGAAGACAGAGCAACGACCAAAGTGAGAGTCGTTTTTGACGCTTCATGTCAAGGTACTAACGGAGTTTCTCTGAACAATGACTTGATGGTGGGACCGACACTTCAGTCGGATTTGAGAACCATCATAATGAGATGGCGTCTGCATCCCATATGTCTTATTTCAGACATCGTTAAGATGTATCGACAAGTTTTAGTATATAAAACTGATTCTGACTTTCAGCGTATTGTTTGGCGTAATCCTGATGAACCAAATTGTGAGCTGCAGGATTATCGGTTGTTGACGGTGACTTTTGGCACTTCATTCGCTCCTTACCTCGCTGTCCGTACCCTGCAACAAGTCGCATATGATGATGGTAAAAATTATCCGTTAGCATATGATAGAGTTTTAAATGACTTTTATATGGATGATCTGATGACAGGGTGCAATAGTATAGAAGAAGGTAAAGCTATATTTAAGGAAATGAATGAATTATTGAAAGGAGGTGGATTTCAGTTACAAAAATGGAGTAGCAACAGTGAGGAACTATTAAGGGAAATTAAGATAGAAAAGGAAGAACAAGAAAAGAAAGGAAAGGATGAAGGAACAAGGGACCTGGAAATAAAAATAGACACAATTATAAAGATTTTAGGACTTACCTGGAATCGCCGAGCTGACGCCTTTGAATACTCCGTTAACTTACCGCCGCTCAGTTATCCTGTAACTAAGAGAAAGGTTATATCGGATATAGCAAAATTGTTCGATCCTCTAGGCTGGATCGCTCCGACGATTATTATAGCAAAAATATTCATCCAGAAATTGTGGTTATCAGGAATTGATTGGGATGAGGAGCTTCCGCCACAATTGATGGATGAATGGATAGCATATCGGGCTGATTTGGTTTTACTTACCGGATTCCAAATTCCTAGGTGGATGGATTTTGCGACGCATCCAACGATGCGTACGCCGCAGCGGTGTATATGAGGGTGATAGATAGCACAGGACAAGTTAACGTCAGTCTTATTACATCCAAGACAAGGGTGTCGCCGATCAAGCAGATATCGATTCCGCGTCTCGAACTTTCTGGAGCTGTCTTGCTTTCCAAGATTTTACAGGAAGTTTCACTTACCTTGAACGTTCCTAAGAGATGTCTCCATGCGTGGACAGATTCAACTGTCGTGCTTGCGTGGCTTAGCAGTCATCCAAGCCGATGGAAGACGTTTGTCGCAAATCGGGTATCGGATATTTTAAACGTGCTGGACAGCGATCAGTGGCATCATGTCCAATCAAAGGACAACCCGGCAGATTGCGCGTCAAGAGGAGCAAAACCGTTGCAATACCCGAGTGACGAATTATGGCTAAAGGGTCCATGCTGGTTAAGGAACGAGGAAATAAACTATAGCAATAAGGGTAGGTTAATAGATATAAATTTAGAAGAGAAAGCAAAGAAAGTATGTTGTCTGTCAGTTAATAAGGATTTTGATTGGTGGGATAGATATTCATCATTACTTAAGTTAATTAGAATAGTTGCGTTATGTAGAAGATTTTTGTATATAAGAAATTCTAATAAGGTTAAGTTTACGAAATGGATTTCCTCAAAAGAAATGAAAGAAGCATTGGAAGTTTCTATTAAGCAATGTCAAGCACGCAACTTTGGAGAAGAGTTGGAGGATATAGCCAAGACAGGAAGAGTTCATAAAAAGAGCAAACTCACCTCGTTGAATCCATTTATTGATGGTGCAGGAATCATGCGTGTAGGTGGTCGTCTACAGCTATCACAAGGTAGTGAAGACATGAAGCATCCTATTTTGTTACCTCATAAGTCTTCACTAACTCAGCTCTTGATAAAAGATGCTCATGAGAAAACTATGCACGGAGGACCACAACTGATGGTAAATTATTTGCGTACCAAATACTGGATTATTGATGTTAAATCCCTTGCAAAATTACATATACGCAAATGTGTCACTTGCATTCGTCATGCTTCCCGTGCTACCCAACAACTAATGGGTCAGGTCCCAGCGGCAAGAGTCAATGCTTGCCGACCTTTCTTGCGAACCGGAGTAGACTACGCCGGTCCAATTAGTATCCGAACGTCGAAGAGAAGAGGTCATCGCTCTCACAAGGGCTACATATGTCTCTTCGTCTGCATGGCTACTCGAGCTGTTCATTTGGAGGCGGTGTCAGATTTGACAGCTCAAGGTTTCCTTGCCGCTTTTAAGCGCTTTGTAGCCAGACGAGGACATTGTACCGAACTGTGGAGTGACAACGGTACTAATTTTGTAGGTGCCGCAAAAGAGCTCAAGTCTTTGTTCAATGTGGAAAGGTCGAGCATAGTACCAGAGATTGCTGAAGCTCTTGCTATTTGTGGGACCGAGTGGAACTTTATTCCGCCACGTGCTCCAAATTTTGGAGGATTGTGGGAGGCTGGAATAAAGTCTACCAAACGTCACCCTTGACTCCAGGACATTTTTTGGTCGGAGAGCCACTTGTTCTCGTTCCAGATGCGAACTATGAGCATTCGAACATTAGTAGTCTGCGTCGGTGGCAATTGACTCAAAAAATGGTTCAACATTTTTGGCGACGATGGTCTGCAGAATATTTGACACATTTTCTGCAAAGGTATAAGTGGGCATATATTCAACCTGAGCCAAATATAGGTGACGTGGTATTAGTCAAGGAAGATGATTTGCCTCCAGCCAAGTGGTTATTTGGTGTCATAGTTGATAAGCACCCAGGTGTGGACAACATCACGCGCGTAGTTAGCCTACGTTGTAAAGGTAATGTAATAAAACGATCTACATCTAAATTATGTATCCTGCCTGTTGTAAAGTAAATAAGATTTTACTTTAAGTAGGTATTCTGTTGTGTTGTCAATATTAATTTAGTTTAATATTAATTTGTGTGTTAAACGATTATGGACATTCTGTCCATGGTGGGCGGAATGTTTAGAGTATATTTAATGCCCACATGTGTCAATAGATGGCAGTAATGATTTTCCCATGGTGGGCGGACTATTTAGTTTTATTATTATTTAATAGATGGCGATAATAAATATAAAGCTGAAACACGCCGTTCAGATTCCTTGGCGGATACATAAAGGTCTGATGAAATTGTAAGCAACACCCCTCACTCTTACATACAAATGTACTCGCTTTAATTGTGTGTGTGAATAAAGTGGTTTTCCCTCAAACTGTGTTTGTTGTGAAGTTTTGGGACCCGTTTAAACATTGGTCCTTATCGAGCCGGATGCCGACTGCGACTTCAAGGCTGATATTTAGAGGGTCAATACTGTGTTGTCGGCACAACGACAAGTCGTCGTTGATGGTGCTTGTGGACGCGCTTGAGAGCAGAGGAAAAGCAGCTCTCCGTGAAGCGCATAAGGGTGACATCGGCGTGGCCAGCGGTGCAGAGTAAAGCAGTGCGGACCACTCCAGAGCAGCAAGCGACCAAGGAGCAGTGGCGGCACAGTGGAGCAACCATAGAGTGCAGAGGCGGCGCATTTACTGGTAATATTCAAGTGGCAAAGTGACAGTGAGTGAAGAAAAAACTGTAAGTACTTTTGAAGTGTTGTGTCAAATCTGGACTTAGAATAATTTCTCAAAAAGTGAACAGACGGGGAACCTATGTCAAAATTCATATATGTAATTTATGTTTGTTTCAAAGACTTAGAAAAATTTTGCTGATTTTTAACTTAGAATAATTTTGTGTATTTTTAACTTAGAATTTTTCTGTTCAAAAAAGACTTGTAATATTTTCTTGAAAAAACATGGAGTCATTTATAAGACTACAGGAAGATATTTACAATAAAATTCAAAGGTCGAAAGTTAATTATAAGAAGACACCTAAAGAACGGTTCTCTGAAAGTTATGTGGAATCACGTTTAGAAAATTTAGAAAGACTTTGGACAAAATGTAATGATTTAGATTCTGAATTATTATGTAAAGTAAAGCCAGAAGATATTGTCAAGTCTTCTTATAGTGATATGTATGAGCGCATTGAAGAAGTATACATTGACTACAAAAGTGAACTTAAGTCAAAGTTGTCATATATGTCTAGTATAGATAAAGACATACAGGAATCTTCAAAGCAGCTTAACAACAATAACACTTTAAAATTACCTAAAATATCTTTGCCTACATTCAACGGTGATTATTCTACATGGGTAACGTTTCGTGATTTATTTTTATCATTAGTCCATAATAATAAAACTATAGATGATGTACAAAAGCTTCATTATTTAAAAACTCAATTAACAGGTGAAGCTGAGCAGCTTTTAAGACATATTCCGGTAACGTCAAACAACTACCAAATTTGCTGGGCTCAGTTAGAAAACAGATATAACAATAAAAGATATCTTGTAAATTGTATCTTAAAGAAATTTTTAGGCCAGAAAAATCTTATTGTTGAGTCAGCGGGTGGCATCAAGGACTTGCTTGATACTATGACCGAATGTCTGACTGGCTTAGAGAATTTGGGAGTTAATGTTAGCACTTGGGACGTTATCGTAATTTATCTCATGAGTTTAAAATTAGATCCTGAGTCTAGGAAACTTTGGGAGGCCAAGATTAGTGAAACTTTTAATGAGTTGCCTACTTTAGTTAATTTTAAGGATTTTCTTCAAACTAGATTCAGATCATTGGAGTTTTTGGATAATAAAGGTACCAGGGCTATTGCACCTCGAAACGTTAAAGCGCTTCATGTAATTGTTGCTGTATGTGCTCACTGTAATGAAGAACACAAAATTGCCAATTGTAAAAAGTTTGCCAAGTTGGATGTTAATGCGCGACGTGATTTTGTTCAAACTAAGGGCTTATGCTTTAATTGTCTTGGAAGTAAGCACTCTGCGTATGCTTGTCGTCAGCCTACTCGTTGTAAGATCTGTAAGAAAAGGCATCATTCTTTATTGCATCCCAAAAACTTATTACAACAGACTGACACTGTCGCGACTGGGGAGTCCACGTTGAACGGGAATGTTGAACCAAAAGGCGAGTCCATTGTTAACTGCTTCTCGAAAATGCCCAGCCAAGTATTATTGGCCACAGCCTTGGTAAAGGTTGAGTCGAGAACAGGTGTGCTCATGACACTTAGGTCCTTATTGGATCAAGGGTCCCAGGCTTCCTTTATAACGGAAGCATCCGTCCAATTACTCGGATTGAAGAAATTCTCGAGTAAGGGGGTGATAGCAGGGTTAGGAAGTGATCAGACTGGCTCATTGGAGTTTAAGTCTGTGGTGTATTTTAAAATTCAGTCACTTCGCGATCCCCAGGTTATAGTTGATGTTAAGGCTCATGTACTTAAAAAAATCACTACCTTTCTGCCTGAAAGAAAGGTATATGTTCAACCAATGTTAGGGTTGACAAGGGAGGACTTAGCAGATCCCACATTTGATATACCTAATAAAATTGACATTTTATTGGGAGCGGATGTATATTGTCGGATTTTAGAAGAAGGCATTATCAAAGGTCCACCTGGTGGTCCAATAGCGCAAAAAACCAAGCTAGGTTGGATCTTATCTGGACAAATACATACGAAATGTGAGGCAAGGGATCAGGCTAAAGTCATTAGCATGCACGCACATTACGATGTAAATGAGTTGCTGCGCAGGTTTTGGGAATTGGAGTCAGAGAGCTCTAAGAGGCATTTCACACCTGAAGAGTCCCGATGCGAGGAGATATATTCTCGCACGACCAAAAGAAACTCTTCAGGCAGGTACATAGTTAAGTTACCTTTTCGTGACGACGATCCCACCTGCAAATACGGCAACTCAAGGGATATTGCTGTGAAACGGTTTTACTCATTGGAGAGTAAATTGCTTAAAAATCCTAAGCTTAAGTCGGAATATAGCAAGGTGATACGAGAATATTTAGATCTCGGTCATATGGAGGTAGTTCCAGAAATGGAACGTACTAAACCAGATGCAGTGTACTTGCCACATCATGCTGTTGTCAAAGAAGACAGAGCAACGACCAAGGTGAGGGTCGTTTTTGACGCTTCATGTCAAGGTACTAATGGTGTCTCTCTGAACAATGACTTGATGGTAGGACCGACACTCCAGGTGGATTTGAGAACCATAATATTAAGATGGCGTCTGCATCCCATTTGCCTGGTTTCGGACATCGTTAAAATGTACCGACAAGTATTAGTTTATAAAACGGATTCTGACTTTCAGCGTATTGTTTGGCGTAATCCTGATGAACCAAATTGTGAGCTGCAGGATTATCGGTTGTTGACGGTCACTTTTGGCACTTCATCCGCTCCTTACCTCGCTGTCCGTACCCTGCAACAAGTCGCATATGATGATGGTAAAAATTATCCGTTAGCATATGACATAGTTTTAAATGACTTTTACATGGATGATCTGATGACAGGGTGCAATAGTATAGAAGAAGGTAAAGCTATATTTAAGGAAATGAATGAATTATTGAAGGGAGGTGGATTTCAGTTACAAAAATGGAGTAGCAACAGTGAGGAACTATTAAGGGAAATTAAGGTAGAAAAGGAAGAACAAGAAAAGAAAGGAAAGGATGAAGGAACAAGAGACCTGGAAATAAAAATAGACACAATTATAAAGATTTTAGGACTTACCTGGAATCGCCGCTCCGACGCCTTTGAATACTCCGTTAACTTACCGCCGCTCAGTTATCCTGTAACTAAGAGAAAGGTTATATCGGACATAGCAAAATTGTTCGATCCTCTAGGCTGGATCGCTCCGACGATTATTATAGCAAAAATATTCATCCAGAAATTGTGGTTATCAGGAATTGATTGGGATGAGGAGCTTCCACCACAATTGATGGATGAATGGATAGCATATCGATCTGAATTAGTTTTACTTACCGGATTTCAGATTCCTAGATGGGTTGGTACAAACAAGGATGTCAGGCTCGTTGAGTTACATGGATTTTGCGACGCATCCAACGATGCGTACGCCGCAGCGGTGTATATGAGGGTGATAGATAGCACAGGACAAGTTAACGTCAGTCTTATTACATCCAAGACAAAGGTGTCGCCGATCAAGCAGATATCGATTCCACGTCTCGAACTTTCTGGAGCTGTCTTGCTTTCCAACATTTTACAGGAAGTTTCACTTACCTTGAACGTTCCTAAGAGATGTCTCCATGCTTGGACAGATTCAACCGTCGTGCTAGCGTGGCTTAGCAGTCATCCAAGCCGATGGAAGACGTTTGTCGCGAATCGGGTATCGGATATCCTAAACGTGCTCGACAGCGATCAGTGGCATCATGTCCAATCTAAAGACAACCCTGCAGATTGCGCCTCGAGAGGGGCAAGGCCGTTGCAATACCCGAGTGACGAATTATGGCTAAAGGGTCCATGCTGGTTAAGGAACGAGGAAATAAACTATAGTAATAAGGGTAGGTTACTAGATATAAACTTAGAAGAGAAAGCAAAGAAAGTATGTTGTCTGTCAGTTAATAAGGATTTTGATTTGTGGGATAGATATTCATCATTACTTAAGTTAATTAGAATAGTTGCGCTATGCAGAAGATTTTTGTATTTAAGAAATTCCAATAAGGTTAAGTTTGCTAAATGGATTTCATCAAAGGAAATGAAAGAAGCATTGAACGTTTGTATAAAGCAATGTCAAGCACGCAACTTTGGAGAAGAATTGGAGGATATAGCCAAGACAGGAAGAGTTCATAAAAAGAGCAAACTCACCTCGTTGAATCCATTTATTGATGGTGCAGGAATCATGCGTGTAGGTGGTCGTCTACAGCTATCACAAGGTAGTGAAGACATGAAGCATCCTATTGTGTTACCTCATAAGTCTTCACTAACTCAGCTCTTCATAAAGGATGCTCATGAGAGAACTATGCACGGAGGACCACAACTAATGGTTAACTATTTGCGTACCAAATACTGGATTATTGATGTCAAATCCCTTGCAAAATTACATGTACGCAAATGTGTTACTTGCGTTCGTCATGCTTCGCGAGCTACCCAACAACTGATGGGTCAGCTCCCAGCGGCAAGAGTCAATGCTTGCCGACCTTTTTTGCGAACCGGAGTAGACTACGCCGGTCCAATTAGTATCCGAACGTCGAAGGGAAGAGGTCATCGCTCTCACAAGGGCTACATATGTCTCTTCGTCTGTATGGCTACTCGAGCTGTTCACTTGGAGGCGGTGTCAGATTTGACAGCTCAAGGTTTCCTTGCCGCTTTTAAGCGCTTTGTAGCCAGACGAGGACATTGTACCGAGCTGTGGAGTGACAACGGTACTAATTTTGTAGGTGCCGCAAAAGAGCTCAAGTCTTTGTTCAATGCAGAAAGGTCGAGCATAGTACCAGAGATTGCTGAAGCGCTTGCTATTTGTGGGACCGAGTGGAACTTTATTCCGCCGCGTGCTCCAAATTTTGGAGGATTGTGGGAGGCTGGAATAAAGTCTACCAAACATCACCTCAGACGGGTGGTTGGTGATACTACACTGACCTTTGAAGAAATCACCACGGTCTTAACACAAATCGAGGCTTGCCTGAATTCAAGGCCTATTTCACAAATCTCTGATAACCCCGAGGATCCGTCACCCTTGACTCCAGGACATTTTTTGGTCGGAGAGCCACTTGTTCTCGTTCCAGATGCGAACTATGAGCATTCGAACATTAGTAGTCTGCGTCGGTGGCAATTGACTCAAAAAATGGTTCAACATTTTTGGCGACGATGGTCTGCAGAATATTTGACACATTTTCTGCAAAGGTATAAGTGGGCATATATTCAACCTGAGCCAAAAATAGGTGACGTGGTACTAGTTAAAGAAGATGATTTGCCCCCAGCCAGGTGGTTATTTGGTGTCATAGTGGATAAGCACCCAGGTGTGGACAACATCACGCGCGTAGTAAGTCTACGCTGTAAAGGTATTGTAATAAAACGACCTACATCTAAATTATGTATCCTGCCTGTTGTAGAATAATAAGATTTTAGTTTAAGTAGGTATTCTGTTGTGTTGTCAATATTAATTTAGTTTAATATTAATTTGTGTGTTAAACGATTATGGACATTCTGTCCATGGTGGGCGGAATGTTTAGAGTATATTTAATACCTAAATGTGTTAATAGATGGCAGTAATGATTTTCCCATGGTGGGCGGACTATTTAGTTATTATTATTATTTAAGAGATGGCGATAGTAAATCTATAGCTGAAACACGCCGTTCAGATTCCTTGGCGGATACATAAAGGTCTGATGAAATTGTAAGCAACCCCCCTCTCACTCTTACATACATGTACTCGCTTTAATTGTGTGTGTGAATAAAGTGGTTTTCCCTCAAACTGTGTTTGTTGTGAAGTTTTGGGACCCGTCTAAACATTGCTATCCTAATTCCATAAAAAAGTGCTTACGACTATGTATATTTTACACCAAGGGCATAAATCGCGGCAGAGTTTAACTCTTGAGACCGCACAATATTATGAGTCGCACTCGCTATTGACTGATTCATTCAGTATTCAGGGTTCAGTACCCGGTTGAGGCATTAATTTTATCGTCGAATCTATATTTCTAAATATATTATTCGTTCATAGACATATAAGGTTACGTATGCCTATGCTTTTAAATACATCGTAAATCGAAAGAGTGAATTGACCAGTCATAGTTGACATTACCATTCTATTAGCTACCCATGAGATCGGGTTTCACTTGTATTGGTTATTTCACCATATTCCAATTTGAGAGGTATTTCCCAGACCTTTGGGTTATTCAAGTGTTATTCACCTAAGAGCTTATGACTCGACCATACTTATTCAAAACAAACAACAAGCCTAGCTAGCCTAGTTAAAAATGGGAAGGGGTCTCAGATTCGATTTGAGGCAGAGGCAGGTATTACGAGTTACGAGTATAAAATTTTTAAAGTCACCGTCCAAATTGTCTTCCCACTGGGAAGCGAACCCCGGACGATTTGGACAGCAGTCGCGCATGGTAACCAATGCACTATACGGGTCGCTAGTCTAAGATTTAGATGAGAAGCAGAATTAAATACAAGGAAGATTGCTATAATAGGTTTAATTAGCAACATTTTTTCATATAACCGGCCTTGACCCCACACTCGTTATACGTTGGGTCACTGAACCGTATACAACAATGCACCTTCACTGAGCTGAATAGCAAACATAATCAAAAATAAACTCTATGACAACCGTGGTAAAGGTTAATATTATTCACATCAAAACAAAAACAGTTACGTCAAAATTCAGTTGTGTCAACATCGAATTATATCCTGCTAACTAGAGAGGTATATTCTGTAACGGCTTTATGGTCAGTAACTTAGGTCTAGTTTACAAGGTGTTAGAAGTTAGTATAACGGTACAACTGTATGTTTAAGCTTTATTTTGCGTTCATTATAACTTCTGTAATAGTGTTACCAGGTTCACTGAGCTAAATTTCGGGATAGATTTCAATCGGATCATCGGCGTAACTGGACTAGGTATACCTGAGCCGCGGAGAACACAAAATTGCCATTTCATGCTAAAAACAAATTTATTCCCTATGCTCACAGTTTAAATTAGCTTGTAAGCAGAACTTACTTATGGCATATTAAATTCTCGTCGTCAATCTGCAATGCGTCTTAATCAAAGAGACGGAAGGTTGGCATTTGTGTACGATGCATAACAATTAATTCAACATCGAACGCGAACGCAGTGTAGGCGCTTTAGTGGATCAGAACCTGTGTACGCTAATAAACAGAATCATTACCCTGGAAATGGCGACCCGTCTAGGTTGAAACCGGGACTAGGTTCCTAGTCCCGGTTGTTCAGCTACCGGACGAGACAAAATTTTATATGACAAAATAATATTATGTTATTTGTCTCGAATCGCAAATGGTTTGTGATGGTTTATTTTATCGGTGCCATTAGCTTAACATGGAATCTCCCTGCGAGGATATTTGTGTATAAGTATGCATAAGTTTTATTCATATCGAAAAAGCTACACAAAATAGCAATTTTGTAACAAAACAAGTATTTTTTGTATTTATTAAGGCGAATATTACGTTTGTTTCTCATTCATAACCGTAACCAAACCCCAAGTTAGTGTCCCATCCCACGCAATTCCTGACACCTGGCCACACTAATCTTGACCGACATTAGTGACTGAATGAGTCATTCGTTTGGGAGCATAATATGTAACTGTCACTACAATGTGAAACGATAATAAACGTTGGTTTACATACAAACACCGTCCGTCGCCCATACATATAGTACATATATATTGTATGTGATGTACGTACGTACGTACGTCAATGAACGATTCACTTGTGTTTAAATAACTAACTTTTTACAAAAAATAACAGACTTTCAAATCGATAAGTACATGTAACAAAAACTACCCATCAGGTGCCGCTAAACTGTAGGTATATGGGATCAGATAACAAGCACTAGCTTTCGATTAAAAAAAAATTATAAAAATCGAATTATCTTCCCACTTAAAAGTTCTGAGGGTAAAGAGTTTATACTTTCAAAATAACCCAATAACTATTAGTTAATATAACGCTTTTAATTAAATTCAGTATACTCAGTAAAAGTAAGTTATGACACACCTAAGTGTAACACACTCACACATTATGTAAAAAAGTCAAATTGAGAACCTCTTCCTTTTTATGAAGTCGATTAATAATAAACATCGGCTATCAAACTCGGTTCAACCAACGGCTCAGTCAGTTTATTTGTGAATGGGTAAAACCCATCGCACGATGACGCTTCACGCACATTCCAGTTTTGGACTTCCAATTCCAAGTTCCAAGCCGAATTATGTTTTTAATGACTAATCGTAGCGTAATACAATGCCACTGTATTTCCGAATTGACGGGTTTCTACTGCTATACTTACTGGTATTTCATAACGATGCTATATCGATATCAAATAATCTATTTACATTTTTGACGCGTAAACTATTTGGAAACTTTCGTACCTCTTCTTCCAAGACCGCTCACAATACAGATCTGTTGAAAAGATGGCGTTGTTTGACTTTCGAAAAGTATTTTGTAAATAAAACAAATTAAAAATAAATAAAACAAACTTCATTCCATTTCTTATAACTGATTCATTGAGGTATATCAGTTCTTGAGGATCAGACCGGAATAAACCTCTAACTAATATTTCAACATTATCTTGTAAACCGTAAAATAAACGTAAAGAAAATGTTTGCTAATTACTTATAAAACTATAAAGACTTGCTATCGGAAACTTTTTTCGTGGTTAGATATCATTCAAAATTTATTAACTTCGAAACGCATTAGCATAACCACCAAATACCAAGAAAGATAGTTGATAAAAAGGCACATTTACGTTTATACACATAGCGGTAGTTTCATTCGTTCAAAATATTTATGGTAGTAAATAAAGTACTGATAAACGATAAAACGCAATAGATAAATCGAACGCAGTAAGGACGGTTTTTTATTTCTTTTTGCACCGAGTTATTTAATACTTTCTTTTGTTAAGTTAATTATAAATTTATATTATAAATTTTATAATAACTATTTCAAAAACTTCCCACGACAGTAGGTAGGTAGAGGTACTCTAGCAGAATGGACGTAAATGGATACAATTTACATAAATATCATTTTCATCTATACCAGTGTTTTTCAACCAGAGGAAAACTGCCTTAGTTTAAAAGTTATAAAGTTGTTTAAACAATTATAAATTTAAATATTTATTGAAAAATTGTTATAAACATGGAAAAAACAAAAGATCAGAAGATCGCGGTCGTCAAATAATATTTCATTCTAGGGGGTTCTCGTAACAAGTTCGAAAACACAGATCTACTACAGCTATACTAATCGCCGACCACAAATTTTCTAATAGTGCCGAACATACAAAAAAATAGTAGAGCTTTATTGTCTGTATGAATGCGTTAATCCACAGAACGGTCGATGGGATTTTAAAAACTATACTTGTATATTACAGCGACATTCATACAGATAGGTATACCTAGACTACAATTAAGATAGGCTTAAATAATAGTTTAATTAAATTGAAGCGCTGAGGTGTAACTAGAAACGTTACATTACAAACTACATATAAACAAAGACTACATCGTCTTTACTTACGTTTCGTGCTCATATATCTGTGAAATCCATTTTTTCGTCTTAATCCAATTCCGTTTCACATGATACTTAGTATCGGACACATCAAAACTCAACTTAGGATTAAACTTAGTCGAGCAACACTTCACAGTCTTCTCACTATCGCCCATACTAACCGGTACAATTTCTTAAACATTTATTTAAATATAACTTATAAACACTGTACCCTCTCGTGTCGAAAGTTGAAACATGACTAATCGTAAATGGTATTAGAATGTGACAAGGTATCTCATGCCTAATGCGTTCGCCAGAGCCGGTTTACAACAATACTGACCAGAGCAACACAGAAGGAACAAATCCAACTACAGCAAAAAGACTAATAAAACGAAAGATATGATTAGATATGTAAAGTGGAGCAAGGAAATAGCACGCGAAATGGAGAAATACGGTCAGGTGCGAATCGGAACCCTATTAAGAGTTCCGTGACACCAAGCGATTTTAAGCCAAATATTTGAAAAAAAAATCTCAAACTTATCACTGGAACCATTGAGATCCAACTACTAAATTTTTAAACACTAAATATTGTATTTTCAATAATAGCTTTATTCTATACACAACTTTCTCATTGACAAAAGCGCGGCAATTCTAGCTGTCCCTCTTTCAGCTAGTGATGTAGCCATCTCGGTGTGACCATAGTGTTGCGCATTATCGGCTATTACGATATTCCGTCTAACACTACATATTTTATTATTTGTTGTAATTTTCTTTCCATTCAAGAGACAGAGCCCTGCGACAGAAGACTGTCACAGGTCGATAGACCACGCAGCATATTTAATAGGATTCCCTTTGTCACCTTTTAGATACTGAACCCTAAAAACGATACTAGCCAATGACATCACTATTGTTTTATCTAATCTATGATAACATCTGCAGTGATACGTTTTATTCATTTTCCCTCACGACACTAATTGGAAGATTCGAGGATTTACCTGCTTTTGACTAATAACAAGCCCCAGGCCCAGTCATGACAGTCTGTCAGTTCACTGTCAATTTGACATTTGACTGTTATCACCAACGCATTCAACGCGACGATATAGACTAAAACATTCCTCATGCAATTAAGTAAATTAAATTTTTCTGGTCAACACAAAACAGACATTCTGGTAACACGTCAATAACTAATCTTATCTAACCATGCAAAACCTCAATGTGACTTAATATAACATTTCAACTGCCCTGTATAATTAGTCATTAAGTGACGATAAATTAAATGTTTGAAATTATGATTAACACATGATTCCACCTCTCATAACGTGTGCTGATAACATAATAAAATTAAACATTTTTCTCTATAGATACCTAACTCTTTTGAACTTTTGCAATGATAAGGACTTTCATATAATGCTTCCATACTTATATTGACTTTAATTATATTAAATGTATGTATGAATAGTCGAATTCATTGACAGAATATCGACGACGCGCTCATAGCTCGGTGGCTCGTGTCGATCTTATGTGATTCACCGTGATAAGCTACAGCGGCAGTGGGCAGAAAGTCGATGGGTGACCACCAGTGGTAAAATTTCTGCTCCCCTTCACCAATTCGCACTGGGGCAACGTGGTAGAGAATGCTTAAGGCAACAGTAAGGGTGCGGTTCCACTGAGGCGGAGCGGAGCGGAGCTGTGCGCGATTCACCAATCACATGGCTTGAAATCTCAGCTCATTGTGCCTCGCGTGATTTTCAAGCCATGTGATTGGTGAATCGCGCACAGCTCCGCTCCGCTCCGCCTTAGTGGAACCGCACCCTTATGAGGAGAGACACAGTTAAAGCCATTGACTGAACTATTTAAATACAACTCGAAAAGCGAAACATCGATAAGAAAAGAAAGCACACTGGGGTATCTATAAACGTATTCCACTTTATACACAAAATAAACTTTGTGTTCAAAAAATAACAGTAACCTCAAGACTCAAGAGTCTCAAGACAGAGTAGAACTTCAAAAATCTGTGTATCGGCATTTTTAACCACATCTTCTACTCAACGTATATCAACATACCTCATCTACTTACATCTTAGATCCAATGCAATCAAACATAGATTAACTACTTGCATTAAAAAAATTAAAAGCATTATCTCACGTGATATTAAGGTGCGGGTGAGGTAAGGGGGAGGGGGGGGGGGGGTTTGAAACAAGCTCATGATATCTCACCAAGGTGGGAGATATCGTAAGGCAAGCCACATCAGGGAGGTGGACGCCCTCTAAGCGACTCTCATACTCTTATGGAATCCTGGTACACCTATCCAGATTACTCACAAGCAGTATCTTATCCGCTAATGGCTTTAAAACAATCTCCTACCTAAACCTCCGTTTGAGCCTTCTGAACATATCAATCTCATATCCGAAGAAGGGTATCCGAAACTTCATTTCACACAACCTTGAACTGATATCACTGGGCAATTCGAACAATCACTCCATATCGAATTAGGAACTTGAACCGATAAATCGCGAGGCCTTATCAGCTCTCAGGGCAAATATTGTTTGTTAAATATTTACCAGAAAGCGAACTGAGCGTCCCAACGGCCAGTTGTGACTAACAGACCGACCGCGGGATGATTCATAGGTAACAGGTTGCTTCAGTTAAAAAACTTTATTGCGGTATTTCTGCGAGTCACCGCCGTGGGGTTTTGAAGGTAAAGGTCTAAATTATTTGGCAAACTTGGCCCGGTAATACCATAGCTAATTGGACGTTTCAAATTGTTAACGATCTTTTCGACAGTTTCGTTTGCAGATGTTGTTTTGAAAGTAGTAATTAGGCAGTAAGTATGAGTGTTTTTTATTGTTACAGACTTACAGATTTGTTCAAGATCAAAACGCAACCTGTGGCATTCTATTAACAAAAAAGACAGGATAAATATTATTTTTTAAAACCAAAGATAAAATAAGTGCAGATATCAAGATATTAGCCATTACCATAAGATTAGTTACTGGTTTCTAAATCACTACGAAGGTAATTAATTATAAAGTAATTTAATGAAATATAATTAAAGATTATTTGAAGACGTAGGATTTATGTAATTTAAAAAAAAACTATTTCAACTAGAATTACGTTAATAGTCCGATTTTATTCTCATTAGCAACTCTTTACTCATGGACAGTAGTTAGGCTAGTAGACAAGTACCCCGAACAAAAAGCTTACTGTTGTCATGTTGTAGCTATTCTTTACTGATGGAGAGTGGTTAAAGCCGACACTCGACAAAATGCCCACTGTTCTCATGTTGAACAAATAAATAAATCCGCCGCAATATCTTCCACAAAGTCGCATAGTCACGTAAATAACTCACAGTTACGTCAAAACGACAACAAACAATATATATCTAACTACAAGCACGTGCGTAAAACCCCAAATTTATCCGCAAAGTTACATAACAATTCAAAACCCCTCATTATGTAATCCACAAATTTACACTAATAGGTATTAAAAATGCAGCAGTGACTCTATCTGTCTGTTCGTTTTTATCCGCTAAAACGATTTAGGTTTAAGATGATTTGGTAAAACAATAGTTTGAGTCCTAAGAAAGGGCCTAAAGTATTTTTGCACCTCGAAAATCATCCTTTAACATTTTCGTAGGTTTATATCAACGTTATATTATCCGTCTCTCGTGCGAGCAAAACCACGGACAAAAACTAGTAGGAATTATAACTATATAGTATAATTATTATAATAATTCACAAGTTCGCAACTGTTGAACATAAATTCGTTACAAACGAATACATTAACTCGAAACTGGTCAAACGCAGGTTAGAATTAGAACCAACCAATAAGCTAGCACAAACTGGTCCTCGGTTAGCTGATATCGAAGGAACCAGCGAGAATGTTTGGTCGGAAATTGTTCGGAATGTCGGCAAACAAATGGAAATTGTTTAGCTTGCGGACGACAGGCTGTTTTAGATTTCACAGAGGCTATGGAGTTCTAAATAACCGCAAAGTATAGAATGAAAAGAAAGTAGAATGCGTAAAGAATATTTGTACTTATTTACTGGTCATCATTTTTTGAGACTTTGGCTACACTAAGAACGATCATTCTGTAATCGTTCGGAATTATTCGTATTCAGACTTTCAAGATTCTATCTGACCAAGTGGTACAACAGGATTTATAAAAATAATGGTAAGGAAGAACCCGAAGAACATCAAAAATATATGAAGTTAAAGAGAAGATTCTCAACAGCTATAAATTTTCGACGAAAATAAACGACTTCAAAATCGATAACAATAAAAAAACGTTAAGTATATGACTTATACTACAACCATGCTACAAACCTCCTCCTTTTTTGAAGTCTGTTATAATCGTAACAAATTCAGTTTGTTGAACAATCTTATTTAAAACACCAACAGTTCGTTATGTTATGATTTCTCGTGAATCATTTCATTTCAACGTTTACAATGTGATAAGAAAATCTCGGTATCGATAAAATTGATAACAGTCGTTAAACCTTGTTGACATAATAACCAGTAAACTACCATGTAAAAGACACACAGGAGAGTACCAAGCTTAAGAAATATAAATATAAAGTTAGATTATAATCATAATTATAATAATTAAATAATTCTATCGCATTAATCGCTTAATATGATGATTATCTGCGCAGATCATTCAAACTGGTTTCTGTATCTAAATTTATTTTTAATGACCTGGCTGCAAGAATGGTACCTACATGTAATCGAGACGCAGAAATCGAAAGGTGTGCAATTTCATACAACCTTTTACACTTTTTCTTTTTTGCAATCAAAAAGCAATCTTTTGCCTGTTTTTAGTACCGTCGTAATTTGTCTGAACAAAATGTTAATAAACGAAGGATATGCGGTGCACCTTTTACGGGAATGGTTGACGAACGATCACACAAGCCAACTCATGGTCAGTGATCACCGTCGCACGAGGACGATCGTAAATGTTGATTTTAGCGAGGAACTTTTTTTAATGAAATTAAGGTACCTACATAGCAATTATTACTAAGATAGCAACTAAAATTAAAACAAGACCTAAGCTTCTTTTTCTTTTACTTTTTAGCCATATCATAGCGTTCTAAGAACATTAAATAATAGTCTCACGGATGCCCAATTTGCAAGTAGGTACGCTTAGGTACTTTTATCTTTGAGTTTAATCAGCATTAAAACAACCAGTTTGAGAGAACGATCTTTGGTCGGTGTGTAGTCAAATTGGCAAGTTTAAATTTAATATAGCACAAAGTTATGCTCATCAACAACACTCATTTATAAAGATATACCTACAATACATAATAACGCAACAATGGTAATTCGTTTCCATCTAATCAAGCTAAAGAAAATGCTCCAATTTATACTTTTGACCTGAAGCTCAAGATGTTTCAGATGAAGCAATAAAATATGTTTTTTCTTAATAAATGAATGAAACTAAATTTTTAGAGTCCAAAAATGCCCTAATTGCATTTTTCATAAAAATGTTAAAGCAAGTTCAAAGAAATCAAAATATAATTCCTCTTCCATTAATATATAACATTATTGCTTCCAACAGTATAAAATACAACTTTCATTCAAAATTTTAAATGAGTTTGCATACCATAACAAAAACATAATGTAAGCGACATTTTATAATCTGAAGATTAACTTACAGATATTTATGTCAAAGCTCGTAACGCGCGCGATGAATACAGATTACTCGTTACCCCATAAAGTTCCCAGTAAACCAAGCAACAGTAGGTAACTGCATACCACCCATTGTTTGCGTCAAAACGAGAAACAATGGAATAACAAAATGGTACCAATGAATATCACACTTTGGAAGGTGATACAGCTTTTGTACGAATACTATTGTTTTTGTCACTTGCGTTTGAGAAAGTTTGGCACAACCTGTTAATGTCCCACATTAATGTTCAATAGACATGGTTCCTTCCCCATTATTGAGGAAAGAAGGAAGAAGAAAGAAAGAACTTGTGCTGGATCCTCCACAGAATCCTTACTAATATTATAAATGTGAAAGTTTGTTTGTTTGTTTGTTTGTTTGTGACGCTTTCACGTCGCAACAAAGCTATTATATGGTAAGGTTTATGTGTGTGTGGATAGTTAGGAGGGTGGAGAGTGACGTAGGCTACTTTTTACCGCGAAAAAACATCCCATTCCCATGGGAAGTTCGATGTTTTGTTAGTTGCTAGATATTTATTTTCGGAATTGTTAATAGATGGCGTTAATTTGCAAGTTCTGAATTACGCTATGAAATACTACATGTAATTTACTTAAGTCATAGGCAAATGTAATAGGCTACTTTAGCTCTGCCTCGAGAACTCCCCGCTCCGGCTGTATTCAGTGTACCGCCCGCCCGCTGGCACTATCCTGTTGGCTGATGTCCGCAAGTTGCTGGACTCGCCGACACCGGTGGTGGGCGCGGGCGACTGGAACTGCATCCGGGGTGGAATAGCCTAGCTGCCAACAGAAGTGGAAGGCTACTTTTTGATGCCGCTGAACAGCATGGCTACACTGTCGAGGGTGTTGCACACCGTTACCGCGGCTCTGAATAAGAGAGAACGCGTGTGTGCAGTATTCCTCGACATGGAAAAGGCGTTCGACCGTGTTTGGCACGACGGCTTATTCTCTACAAGATCTCGCAGTCGTCGGCGCCCCGGAGTGCCGTTAAGGTGATCTCCAGTTTCCTCGAAAATAGAAGCTTCAGAGTAGTGGTTGAAGACGCCGAATCCACCGAGCGTCCGATCGCAGCCGGCGTCCCGCAAGGGAGTTGCCTGTCCCCGGTCTGCTACGCCTGCTACACCGACGACATCCCGGCGGCAGGGGGGGCGTCGCTTGCCCTGTATGCCGATGACGTGGCGTACATCACCACGTCGCTGAATAGAACCCACGCCATCGTCAAGATGCAGCGTGCGCTTGATGCCCTCCCCGAATGGCTTGCCGCGTGGAGACTGTCGGTGAATGTCGGGAAGACGCAGGCCGTGAACATAGGAGGATACCTCAACAGGCGGGACCCTACTCTGGAGCTTAACGGACAAGATATCCAATGGGCCCCACAGGCCAAATACCTGGGGGCAAAATCGACGGAAGACTTTCGATGAAGCCACAGGTTACGAAAGCCGTCGCGAATTCCAGAAGCGCGATGGCAGAAACCAGTGCTCTCCTCGAGCCTCCCTCTCGGACTGAAGCTCGGGGTCTACAAGACCTACATCAGATCCCGCCTCACGTACGCGGCATCGGCGTGGTACGCGCTCGCCAGCGAACCGCAGCGCAAAAGGATGCGCGCGGTTCAGGCGATTGCGCTCCGCCGGCTGACTGGTGCGCCGAGGTACGTCAGGAACGCCGTCATCCAGAGGGACTTTCGAGTCGAGAGCCTGGACGACTTCATCGAGAGATTGGCACGCAACATGTTCGGGCGTGTCGACGCGTCGCGGTTCCCGCATCTGCAGGACCTGGTGCCGCTCCACACCCGTCCACCGGACCGCTTGCTGACCGCTTGCCGACTTGCTGGTTGCGCGGGACGGGCCTAGCACTGACTGATACTGGGGCTTCGTAAGTCGTCGCCCGGCGCTGATCGGCTCCTGCTGGGCTTCCCACCAGTGGGATTCACCCGGTAGGGCCTCGATCGCCTGGGCGGCGTGGAGATGAACCCCATCCCGTTTAAGACTCTGTGGCCTGTAAAAAGGCCGCCACTCACCGGACTTGACCTATTGGTTAACCACAGATGGACAACCAAGGGCCTTAGAGCCCAACCCAAGGACCGGCCCGTTTTAACGGGCCGCGAGAGACACCCCCAAAGGGGAACTAACTGTCCCGAGGGCTCCACACACCTCAGACAGGGTGGAGTGAAGAGAGCGAGTAGTAGGCTACTTTTTAGCCTAAATTCCTACGGGAGCGAGATCTACGCGGCTGTTACCTACGGGTCCCGAAGCGAAGCGCGGGCGGTTCTCTAGTACTATTATAAAAGGGCAAAATAATACGACTCGTGTTGCAACTTCAGTTACAATTTATTGAATGTTATAATTATTAAATTTCAGAGAACCAACTAAATATCATCAATTAGCGTATTAAACTTACCACACTCAGTGCCTAAATCGGTTAATTTATGACTTACCATACCTAGCTATGATTACATTAAAACAATTTTACAGACACTCCTAATAAGTAAGCAGACTTTGGAGATTATCATGGGGAAAAACCAATTCGTTATGTCACCCGTTTGGTCAAACAGTCTTTTCCCCATAGACCTACTGTACGTACGAAAAAGTAATGCTGCACACCAAATTGCTATCTTAGTCTTTAAGAAAAAATAACTACGTCAATCTTCCATCCGGAGAAGAAAAAATCATAGCACATAGGACAAGATCCACATCTCTCATCATGACCTATAATAACTACTTAACGTGACCTCAAATTGTCAGCCGTCAATCATTAAAATTCGGATCGCGTTTGACATTGATCAAATCACTCGCTGTTGTGCCCAAACCAAACAAAGGCAGGCATGGTATATTATCGGTCACGCTTGCGACTATTACTTTTGGTAATAAACCTTTACTTTCTTCCTGATCAGGAGATCATTCATCAGGATCAGGAGGAGGATCAGGATTCTTTCATCCTGACAGGAGATGTCTTTCGAGTTATTTATTAATGTCAGTGAGCCACCATGACGACTTAGCATCAGGTAACTCGCATGTTAGCTATTTACGCAAAAAACGAAACAATGGAACAGTTCCAGATGAAAAAAGATTGCTGGAGTACAATTCCTGTAAAGCCGTGCCTCCTTCAGCCATCCTAGCGACCGCCATAATAGCTTTCTAGCCAAGTACGGCCTGGGAACAGGCAGGAGTGTTCCTAAAATCACGTCTGCATTGTAGGTAAGAGGCATCCGCAATTAACGAACGGGAAGCTAGTGCTTAACCCATAAAACCTAGAGTTCGTGACTTATTGGCGATGGAAATGAACCGTTATTTTAGCACTTCTAGTACAGTCACACTCAAAGGTTATTAGCTTCTATCGAGGTTAGTTCCCCAATGTTGAGTTCAAGGTAAAAGGTATCATTGAACCAATTGGACTATTTTTTGCTTGTACGCTTTTTGTGAGTTATTAGATTAGGTACTATGATTTAAGAGTTTTACGTTGACACGGGCAATTCTAAGATGCTGTCTATGTCCCCTAGTTAAATGTAGATGTAGTTTTTTGTAGTTCAACCTGGGAATTTACCATTTTATTCTCAAAAATATACAAAATCTGTCATTCTCCACTTGGATCTGATCTCATAGTGAGGCCTAAATCGAACAATGAGATGCTATCTGTCGCAATTTCTGGATAATTAATCCTCGAATAATACAAGCATAGCCAAATCCTCATAGAAAATCTTCTCACGATTTCAAACAAACATTCTTTACAAAAGACAATCCCCGCGACACGTAAGTCTTCTCATTCAGCTCATAAAAATCAAAGGCGAAACCAGCTCAAGTGTCGGGTAAATGAAGATTTACAGTCACAAATCGGGACTACTAACAGTCGAATATGGGTCGCCAAGATAAGTCCATTACACACTATCTAGCAGAATGGCGCCTGGCGTTTTAGCGCGCAGAATTTCAAATGGGAATACAGTGTATTCGCACCGAATATTGAATAGGTATCTAACATTTTAGGCTTACGTCACAGAAGATAGCGATTAGCGATGCGACTGGGAAAGCAGAATTGGGTAAGTCTTAATTTTTTTGCTATGTAAGTCTCTACAGATCTCCAGTTTCCACAAACCCACATTGGACTACGGATCAGTGATCAAGGGAAAGGCCCTGAATTAAACCATTAACTTGAATCTTAGTCTCCATATATTTTTCCATAAAATAATAATAAAAAGACTTAAACGAGAATTGACAATGACTTTGACCCAAATATTTAGTTCGAGAATTCAGCCGATAAATTCGACAGAACATTCGATGCCAGCTTAGAAAATGTATAAAGAACATATTTCGTCGTAGTTCGTAATAGTTGCTGATATTACAGCTAAAAGCTAATATAAAGCTTTCAGACAGATTAATACCCCATTATTATACTATAGAGCGTTAGTATGTTTACATAACAAAGAACAATGAACCTCTTACTATTTTTAAACATAAACTCGTAGGTAAGCGTTCGTTACATAAAAGATTCTATCACAAAACCAAAAAATATGAATATTGCACATACTTACAGAGTGTAGTGTTACACATAAGTTTCCGTGTGTCATAGGTTTCACTCACACATAATTATGAAACAAATGATATTAAAAACACTAAAAATACGGTAAGTACAATGGGGAAAAAAGCGTTGCTATAGGCGTCTACGAGTAATAGTTTCAAAAATTCCTCAAAACTAAGCAACTGAACCCAACCTCGAAAACGTTTAGAATAACGGTTCAATTTTACAGCCCCCAAGGATATGACTCTATTTAATACCAAAACCAACATTTATCAGCCACGTGCATTTTAATCCTCTGGAATCGAACCCACACTATTTGGTCTATTGGCAAAGCTTCAATTAATTCTGATACGGGGTCTTTATATCTATCTATGAGGTATATTAAATTAAAAACTTTCATTGATATTAAACTTTCCTATGTCCTCACAAGCACACAGTTAACTACATAACGCTCACGATACCTCCACGACTGTATCTAAATAATACGCTAAAACCAAGTCTGTTTATTCAATGAAAGTAAACAAAGAAGTTATCTGTATTTTGTGTTATCTGGTGCGTTATAGATACTCAGAACTTGAAGGAGCGCCCGTTAGTGGATTTTTAACAAACCACCCTATAGGCTATCTGTTCTCTGTATCTGTTCTGTTCTGACGGCAATATTCCAATTCTTGGCAAGACTTCAGTTGTACCTAATATTTGGACCTCACAAAACTAAAGTAGACTGCTCAAATCGCAGTAGGTTATTCCTTTTACTAAGTGTATCGCCTATTCCCGGACTAGGGCTTTTTAAGATTTTGATTGAATAATAAATAATTTAATTATGTACAACAAACTCACGCGAGACTCAAAAGTATAGTCTTGAATAGCTGTTTAGTTATTTAATGCAAAACTGTAAATTGTATAATTTAACTGTAACTGTAAGTTTAGCGCATCAGGCTAAGAGAACTTAGGTGCTGAGGCAATGATGCAGATGAGTAATGCAAATTTAACCATTTTGGGACTGAACTGACTACGAAATTGACTGTGGACGTGATTTTTGACTGTCTGGAACATTACACAATGACGTAAGTGAAGTAAAGAACAAATAAAGCATGCAAAACACGTCAAAAACACGTTGCAAATATGCAAAAATCATTTGGTCAAACTCGTACAGAGTGACTACGGGGATCGTTTATCATTCGGACAGCCGAGTCAAGTGCAGGCGTGCATACAAAGACGCCGATATAGGTGAATAGGATATGAACAGAAGTTCAACGTACCTTCTGTAACATCGATTGGACGATTGGCGTCTGGCCCACAGCCAAATACTTCAATTTAATGCTTTGACTCTATCCCCTACTTCCTTAAATAGATAACGATTAGCCCCGCCGCAGCCGAAGTGTTTTGGCAACGAGTTTTTTATTATTGAAATGGGCAAGCGAATTGCGTCTACGCCACTAGTTGCTTGGATGCACTTTTTAAAGCCAATTGTTGTGTGCCGATTAAAGGGTTTTCTTTTTTAGGTAACAAGTTAAAATTCTCGTAGGTCAATATTGCCAGTGACACTATGGAAAAGGGTTCACGATTCGATTCTCGAGCGAAGTAGATTTTTATGTGATACATACTTATATTATGCTATATTCATAGCAAACTTGGAATATTATCTATATTCAATATTGTATAATGTATTGTATTATGATTATTGAAGTGTAATGGTGACCACTCAACTACAGTTACTAGTGACTGGCTTTTCTGTTTACTCAACACTATATTTTAAAGGATATTTAGGGTATTTCAACAATACTTCTGGTTCCTTACATCTATCTTCTATACTTATAATAAATCTGTAGAGAGGTCAATTCTGTACATTAAATATATTTCCAAAATAATCTATATCTTCTTCTATACTTATCTATACTTATAATAAATCTGTAGAGAGGTCAATTCTGTACATTAAATATATTTCCAAAATAACTATCAGGGGGTGATTAGGGATCGATACTGATGCCAAAAATGCAATCAGTAAAATTTTTGTCTGTCTGTCTGTCTGTCTGTCGGATGTATAACCGTTATAGAAACAAAAACTACTCGACGGATTTTAACGAAACTTGGTACAATTATTTTTCATACTCCCGCGCTGGTTATAGTATACTTTTCATCACGCTACAATCAATAGGAGCAGAGCAGTGAAGGGAAATGTTGGGGAAACGGGAGAAGTTACTCCATTTTTTAAGCTTCCGTCGCGTGTGCAACCTTAATGGTTAAAGCTACACAGAAATCATGTATGACGGAAATGTTCTCCTTAAAATTATATAAAAAATATTCCACGACAGCATATGTCTATCTTTTATGGTTGACTCACAATAACACGTGTAACTTCCGATAGCTTAGCAGTTCGAAGCTCTCTGATTAAGTATACCTATATTTTATCTACTCTTACGTTTATGACACTTAAGTGGGTGAAATAAAGGGGTGAAGTTTAAACGAAATTCACGCGGGCGAAGCCGCTGGCAAAAGCTAGTTTTAAAATAATAATGTAATTGTAATTCCACCCTCACTCATATACTCCACTAACTCATCATGACTCATGTCCATAACCATTTTTAGTGCCTAAGATTTGGTGAAGAATTGAATTTCCTCCTTATTCATTCCTGCAATTAAAATCTCATCCTACTTGAGCACTTCTCACTGATAGAATGACTAACATAGCATTAAAAACAATGGGTATGAATACCGTTTTACTTAAAGCATTATATTATTAAACCATTTTCTGCATACTCAGTTGAGTTTAATAATATAAATCAGTAACATACTATCAATTAACTGTAGCAATTCACAGTTATAAAAATAATAAGAGTATTTTCAAAACAATAATTTTATTGCCCATTGTGTTAATGATAGTATAATGATGGGAGACAGCTGGCAGCTTGCCAAGGATTCTAGGAAGTCAATTTATTTTATTTGAAGAATATAATTGGATATTTTTAAAGCTGATACAGAGTCTATACATTATTGAAAATTTAAATAAGTGTAATTATTTTATGATGAATGATAGGCCTACATGGCTTCAAGTGTAAAACTGCTAAGTCAAACTTAACAATTTTGTACCCTTTTAAATATTTAAAGAATAATTACAGCATTCATTATTTTTTGTATTTCTGATATAAAAAATAGAAAATCCATTTCTTTTTAATTGAAAGAATATTTTTTGCAGCATATCTTACCCTGAAATTAATCTTATCAAAATAAAAAGTAATAAGCCTAGTAACAACATACCTTGATTATACATAATATAAGACATTCAGCTTCACATTTATCGTCAACAGTTAAAAATCTCAACGTATAAACCACAAAATAGTTTTTAAACTGATATCTGAGTCACATCACAGTCATATACGGTATATGAATAATGCCAGTGAACTCTCTAATTATTATGATTTTGGATGGAAGTAGATAATTTGTATGATTCAACACCCAACAAATTTTCAGACTTAACAAATCATACAGCATAGAGCAACATTAAGGGCATAAAACCTCTTTTTGTATGCTCATATTAAATTTATGCAGATACTTCATAGATTCGTAGATTAGTAGCGGTGATAGCCTAGTGGTTATTAATTCGGCCCCATATTCGTAGGTCCGGGTTTGAAATCCAGGGCACGCACCTCTGACTTTTCAGAGTTATGTGCGTTTTAACTTGCTTGCTTGCTTGAGTAATGTAACTTGCTACAAACGATGAAAGAAAACATCGTGAGGAAAACTGTATGCCGGAGAGTTCGCAAAACTCAATGGTGTGTGAAGTTCGCCAATCTGCATTTGGCCAGCGTGGTGGACTCTGGCGTTAACCTTCTCATTCTGAGAAGAGACCCGTACCCAATAGTGGGCCATGATGGGTTGTGATGGATATGATGATGATGATGATGATGATAATGATGATGATGATGATAATGATGACTTTACAGATTTTACCAAAATCCATATATATTCAAAAATCAAAATAAAAGATGGTATTACAACATACAACAACCAATAAGTACATTGTATTACAGCTTAGCACATCTTATAAAGGCTGACTTATAAGCCACTACAAGTTAACCAAATGTCCTACATATTATACAGAAAATCCAACAAGGCCCTTGTATAGTGTGCATGAGATTCTTGACTCTATAATAGGCAAGGTGAACTAGTGGATACTTACACTCAGTATATAATTGTATTCAATTAATGTGTGTGACATTTAATTAATAAAATTAAATGTTTTTTTTTAAACTAATAGCTGACTTATTTGATGATACCTGATTGTTAACGTCATCACTCACGAGACATATTTTCTTTCCTAACAATAATATGTTGTCAAGAAAATATGATGAACAGTATTTGTTTCCAGTTGTTAAAATATAAATTTAAAACATTTTTGGGTCAGCTTTAAGAGGATAATAGGGAACTATACTACACAATAAATGAATTACCATGCTAAAATATTCTTAAACCGGGCCATAAAGAGCTCACTAATAGCTAAGACATGGTCAATATTATGTCAATCTCATCATATCAATTGGCTTGAAGAGCCTACACCACCTTTGCATTTGATACAACATTTGTTTTAAATACATCCTTCACACCTACTACCTTTCTGCCCTGTAATTAAGGTTATTGTAGATTGACAGTGAGAATTTAAAATACTGTAAGCTATTTAACTGTGAACAGAAGTAATAAATATGCAGAGAATGGCAATTCCTTGTTCCTACAAAACCAAGCTGTAAGTAAATCGCTATCCATAAAAAGAACTTCCATGACAGTAAGACCGTCCTCGCTCCCCACAATGCTATTTGCAAGTAACTAGGATGTTGTCAAAGTTAAGAAGCGACGCTTCTACGATGAACATTTTCGGTGTCTGTGAATTGTAGATTTTGTCAGAGTCATGTAGGTAATAAATAGAATGACCTAAATTTCAGCAAATGGTAGAATATTTTTGAATAGAAGGCAAGAAAGAATGAAAATCATAAGAATGAATGAGTAAAATGAAGTTTAATTAAAGTTGGTTTTTTGCCAAAATCTTCAAAGGCATATTCAGGGTGTAAATTACAAGTTATGTTTGCTATATAGCAGGACCTATTGGAAATTCCTATAAACAGTATTAAGTAATATAAACATTTACTTCCCCTTTTGTGTATTACTTGCTTATTTTTTTATAAATTAAAAAAAAATCATATGCTTAATTTAACTAATAAAAAAAATATTATGTCCATCATTTTAAAAAGTAAGTAAAAATGATATAATTTGCTGTCACTATGAGCGTTGAGGAAAAAGACACAAGGAAAACATCAATATATTGAACTATAATTACAGCTCATAAATCCAGCAGCATAGATCCCATACATCACATACATACTAATAAATCTATGACATTTTGAAGGCTGTGACTTCAGATTATCGTGATATTTCGTAGACATGTTTTACTGAACTGCAGCTAATTTACTTGAACGCGATGTCTCAAGATTTAACCGACCTTGTCTCAGTTTCTGTAATTAGCAAATGTCTGTCACTTCAGAATAATGCAGGCGTTAAGTGAGAAGCTACAACATTGATAATATTCCACCACCGATATCTAAGATCCTGATAAATCTAAACATACGTATAGGTAAACATGAATATCTTTATCACTAACAATTACTTTTTTATAATAACATCCCACGAATGCATAACATTTTAAATAACAAACTAAGTAAGGGATAATCTGAGCCACAAAATCGTGTCAGGAATTTGCGGTGAATATTACAAAACATGTAAAACACGTACCTTGGAAATGGACCACTCCTTTTCGTTATTTGTGCTAATATCTTCTCCACACTCCGCTCGTCCCCTTTACGCGCAGCGTCCAACAACTCCTGTCCTCTTCCCATGTCCCATTTAATGGCTAGTACCACACACAAAAACCAACACAAACTTGAATCATTTCAATTTTTTCCACTAGACTTCACTACACACTAGTTACAACTTCATTGATCGCGCCGCCATGTTCTACATTTGGACGTAAAGTGCGCTCTAGCGGCCGGCCAGTGTTGCCAACTATAATTTCGAAATTCCGTTAAACCTGTTGGTAAATTCCGTCAAAAATCCGTCAAATTTTTTTTGTGTCCGTCAAAAAATCCGTTAAATAAAAAATACGTTTTATAAATGCGAAAGTTTGTAAGGATGTATTTGTATATGTGTTTGTTACACTTTCACGCAAAAACTATTGAACGGATTTTCATGAAACTTTGCAGTAAAATAGCTTAGGGTCGGGCCACATTTATCGACGGCCTTTCGCATTTTCCGATTGAAAAGGAACACACTATTACGCATTATGTAAGTTGCCGTACAGCTCCGTATGCTAGCGAATCGTAACAAACGACTGGACACGTTTCATACTGTTGTTGCCTCTTGACCACGATGGACGGTTCAGTTGTTAAAGCTATCATTTTTACTTGCGTTTTACAAGAAATTAAAGAAAAACGAAAGAAAAAGAAGCAGCGCAAAAATTTACGAAGAAGTTATTGGATCCATCCACTATGGAGAAATATGCCACCCATCATTGCAGTCGGCCGTCGATCGCCGTCTTCGGCCGCCGATCGTCGACATCGGTCGTCGATCGCCGTCGTCGGCCGTCGATCGCCGTCGACGACCGATCGCGTTTCGTGTCAGTTCGCCGCCGGAGCGCGTTCGGCTCGTCGATGCGAAAGGACGCGTACGGCTTTCTATACTTTACGCTCTTTTTGTATGGATAAACCGTCGATCGCCGTCGATAAATGTGGCCCAACCCTTAGACCTCGGAATAACGTAATAAGTTAAAATTTATAGAGATTTTTTTATCATTTGGTCATACTACAATTATAACTGTAAAGTCGAAACCAGTCAAAACAAAATCCACCTTCTGAGAGCTATCTTCTACTAAGCGGCTGGCTCCCTGAAGCGAAACGAGAGCGGGTTTACTAGTCAATATATAAAAAAAAGTTTTAAAGAAACAATCCCAATCGTCATCAGACACAGAAAACATAAAAATACCTTTATAACAAAAAATCACAATCATCATCATCGCTTCCAGTCGATGTTATTATACTCGCTATGGGAGTAGCTGTTAAGGTGGATGGCTGATTTTAATTTTATGTTTAGCATTGATCCTAGCATAGCAATAAGAGGTAAATCAAAAGTGTAACATGTCTTGCTATTTCTTTGTAATGCAGAACGAATATTGAAAATTGCGTTGATCATTTTTTCATTCATTTTATTTCTTAATTTTGATTTTACTCCATTTAATACACTAAAAACTCTTTCTACCTCCGCGTCTGAACAAGGTAGCAATAACATTGTAAAGGCAAATTCACAAAATAAGTGTTGGAATGGATTAATGTTTGTTGCACCTTCAGATTTCTGACCTCTGACCAAAATTCTACAGTTCGTTACTAGAACACTAGAACTAAATTCTTGATTTTTTTCAAATATTTTTCCCGTCAAAAAATCCGTTAACCGTTAAAATATATTTTCTCCCGTTAATACCTGACCCTAATCCGTTAAATCTGACGGGAAATCCGTTAAGTTGGCAACACTGCGGCCGGCAAAGGAATCGATCGAGATTGAACTCTTCGCACTTTACGTCATAAATGCAAAAGTCCCATTAAAAAATGTTTACAAAATTTTGTTCAAATTTTTTATAGGGGACTTAAATGACGCATCAAGTAATTCATATTATTACAATATTAACACAGTTCCATTTAACGTAAAAAGAGCATTAATTCATGATAGACTGATGACCTGAAGGCAAAGAGAAGAGTATTTGTATCTCTTTCACGCTTGCAGATAATCGTATCCTGCTATTCATTCCATGCTATCAGTTGTTTGTTGAGTGTGACTTTAGTTTGAAATAAAATGTATTTTATTGACTTATCTGCTAATAATAAAATATAATCAATTTTATTGTAACAGCGTAGAACAGCAGTTTAATTTAAAATTGTATTGTTTACGTTTAAAATTTCTGTAACTACGCGTTAGCTAGATTGGGATTGGGGTTACGAGTGAAAAATCGATTTTCCGAACACAACTGTCAAATTGAACAGCTGATGAATAAATAACAGTGACAGCTAGAGATGAAAAATACTTTGTGTGGTGTAATTTATTTGTGTTTTGTTGTTCTTTAGTGCTATGTGATGAGTACAGAAGAAAATAACTATATTTGGTAACAAAACAATACACGATGGCATCTCGGAGGTTTTTGCAAGTTTATTTATTGTTCTTTATATCCCTTTACATCACGGCAACCTACGGGCAAAGTAAGTAAATGTTTCAATGAATGCGGTATGAATAATGATGAATGATATTTCAAATATTTAAAATGCAACTATAATCGTGTTACCCGTGACACATTTTATTACAGCCGTAAAATAAATCTCGATAACTTATTTTAATGCGTTCAAGTATTTTCATAATTATTTCAATCTTGATAAGACATAAGTGAGTAGGTATATAAATTATTATTTTTAGATGCCAGCATAACAGTACCGTTGAATAAAAGCCTGACCTGGTCTGACAAGGAGCTTTATGGAGGCTTTGTGACTCTTAATGCAACATCTACATTACAAGTGAACTTAACTCCACCTGATAAGTCCGTTTCATTTGTTATATTCCAAGTGCATAGCCACCTGCATAATGTAACACTGTACAATAACACATTGATGCCGCAGTCTGTTGTTGTGGGGACGAATATTGGGCTGTACTCGTCAGTGAAACCAAAATTGGACATATTTTATGTTGTCAACTCGAATAAGGTTGATATCAAGATATACATCTCCGTCCATGGTTATGCAAATACTGGTATGTAATTTTTTATTTATACTGTTTCTGTATTATAATAAACCACATTTGTTGAAAACTAATGGAACTGCCCTCTCTTCGCTTTGGGATACTTTGCTTTTAAAAAACCTGGGTTAATCCTCCTATCTCAAATTTTGTGTGTCATTTTAGTAATGCTCATCATATATAGAATACTTAAAATATACTTTACTATGGCAGCATTGCCATTTCTCTTAAGTTTTTGAGATCCCTTAGATCATAATCTTTATTCCAACATCCAATAATGAAGCAATGGTTGCCTAAAGTTGCCATTCAGTTTAAACATATCAGTTGTCCCTTTTTAGAAAATTGTTTCAACTTTCATAGCACAGAAACACTCAAGAAATTTTGAGAATAGTGCTCACTCATTCACTAACTAACTACTAACCCTATTATCATCAAGTCGTCAAGTCGAAAAGTGTTTGTGAAAAACCTACTTGGAAGAAATAAATATTTGAATTTGAAATTTAAAAATCTTAGTACTTACTGATAAATCAATTATCCAAAAATATTTCAGATCCTGTACCCGGTGGATGTAATATGGAGTTTCCAACATCAATTGCTCCTTACATACAGACAACTATTAACAAAGATTTCATACTAGTTGATTTAGCATCCCCTAAAGACACAAATGATAAAAGTTGTCAGGCCCTTAATGATGTTACTGTGGTCTTTTACAAAATGTATTTGGAAAGGCGCTCAATAGATGAGGAATCATACTTCAAAGGCATTCAAAATATGTTGACACTGGATAAAATTGTGAACAATGGAGGCTTTGTAAGTAGAAATTATAATAGAAATACATGTGCTATTGTGTATGTTGGAATACTATTATGTATTGCAAGGGCATGTTTCCTCTGGGAGACCAAGTGAAACACCATTATGACCATGATGGTAAATGTTCACCCTTGCCCCTTTACATCAACACCACAAATGTCACCAAAGCCTTACTAGCCTAAAAGGAACATACTGATTACTTAATGTTCACTAGTATTACTTTGTTATGTTAAGCTATTAAAGTGCATAGGTGATGATGACCATCCATACATCTGGTTTTACAACTGCTAATTTATAGCCCATTTCGATAAAAATATACAGATTTCACAGATGTCACATTGATTGAGTGCATGTCGCATCTGAAATATTAAGTTTCAGCAATGATAAAGCGATATGATGATTCCATCCGGGGGCCTGTGTGTGTCACTTGCTTTAGTGAAGGTAAAGATCATGATTAAACCTGCACATTGTGTGGGTTCTCCATAATTTCCTCAAAGGTGTGTTTAAGCTCTATGCACATTACACCAACTTGAGAACCGACAAACTCAAACAAAAACATTCAGTTATGATCTTTGTCTTGGCAGTTACGTCTGTATACCTACTTGAAAGACATACTACTCGCCACCCACTCCTGAGCAACTCCAAACCGACACCGAGTATATAATCAAAATTCAACCAATACAACTGAAACATAAAGATCATAATTGAATCCTTTCATTTAAGTTTGTCGGTAAACGAGTTGTTATATGTGCGCAGTACTTAAATCCACCAATCCGCACTTGACTAGCATGGTGGATTATAATGAGGAGGTTCGTGTCCAGCAGTGGGATAGTTTGTTATGATGGTGAATAATGAATAATTCTGTTAGATCCCGGAGAACAGTGAGCACATGCGTCGAAGGCTCGCCACGTATCGCGGTATGGGCGTCGTGTATGTGGCAATTGCGTACAGCAACACCAACAAGTCTGCTTACTCGGTCTATGTACCCAGTGCTGTGTACAGCTGCAATCCTTTGGAAGAGGGCGACTGTGATAGATTAGGTGAGTTGCTGGTTCTGTTAAACCTTTTCTATTAACTGAACCCTTAATGGGGCTTCGGATTACGACACATCTATCATTATTGTTAGCAGTAACTCGATCTATTTTCGCTGAGATAGGTACCTGTACCTTCTTCTTGGTTTCAAATATAAGCACCTTAATGTAAAGTAGGTTCTTCAAATAATCTATTGTCACCAACAAAATTATAATACAACCTTACCTTCTAGCTCGTCTAATCGTTATTCTTTCCTTGACCTTTCAAGTAAACAAATCAAATCGAATATTCACTTTATTGTTTGTCAAAGTTATATAATGGCTCACCCGCGAATCTCTGCGTTTATTAAACAGATTTTTTTTCTGTCTTTATTTTGTACATAGGTACGGCTCGAGCTCTGTATTTGTGTGTCTTGGTATTGAATAGATTGTACATTTAAAACGTTTCTCCCCAGACGATGCGTTGACCATCATAATGTGCATATGTCTGTACATCGTCGGTTTCGTCATGTGTTTCTTCGGCCACTACTTCTTCAAAACGGAGATGTTCTTCATGGGCACACTGAGTGGCGTACTCGTCACTTACATCGTCATCTCTTTGATCGCTGTTGTTGAGCCGCCTGGTAAGTTGTCTAAGTATTTTTTTTATTGTTTTATTTTTATGGACTTAAAACAGCAAAAAACTAGTCAGCATCATCTTTCTGAAGCTGCCCATGAAAATTTGGACTAACTCAAAACAAGACTCAAATCGGGACTAGAATGAAGTCCAGTTAGCAGAGCATGTTTGCTTATTAGTCAGTTCGTGAATTAGTATTACTGTTACATAAATGTATTCAGGAAGCGATGACCACGTAAAATGAGGTGGCTCAGGTGCTAATTTATTGGCCATTTACAAAAACAGGTACAGGTACTACCTATATCTCTATTTATACTCTGAAGGTACATACACATGGGCGTGTCGGCAGTGATGCGTGAGATGCAAGGGAGTGCACTCACACCTCCCTGGATTCATGAGCCTTAACCGCCTGAATTCATAGCATATCCAGCATAGCTGGGTCCACCCCGGGTGACATCAATTCGAGGGTGACACTCAGCCGAGAAAAGGATCGATCTCATCCTACGTGCATGACAATGACATTAAATTTCAGCTCAGTTACGGCGTGGATTTCTTAAAGTTTATTTATTTATTTCAACTCTTATAGCTTTACAGGAATTCCTAATGCTAATTTGCTTTAACTAATACCATCTTCTTATTTGGAACCCAGGGAGGAGGGGGTGTCACAGGTGAAAGTGAGAGACTAACCTCCTTTAAAAAAATCTCGTGGCGCCCATGGGCATAGAGTTTCTATGTTCATGGGCACCGCCATGAATGGGCAGAAAGACAACGGAGAAAGAAGTTCTACGAGTATAACCTATATTAACTTTAACATCCTCCACAGCACTGCTAGGCGCATCACTGCTGTCGGGCGTGGGTTTCGGTGCGATATGGCTGCTGTTCTGGTGGTTCTACGGCATGCCTCTCTTCTCGGTCTACCTGCCCACCCTCAACGTTGGCTTCCTGTTCGCCGCCATCATCTACTATGCGCTGCCAGGTATGTTGGTTTATTAGGGAATAATTAAACTGTCAAGTGTTTTAACCACCACCCCCCCCTAGACATATCATTAGTATTCAGTAAAAAAGAGGTGGTTCGGGAGAAAATTAATCAGAAATTCAATTTCTACAAAGCCGACTACGAAAAAACTATAAGTGAGCTGAATAAAATACCATGGTTAGAGCTACTCTTAAATGAAGAAGATGTCAATAAGATGCTGTTAGTTTTTTATAATATACTTGATGAAATAATAAAAAAACATATACCTAAAACTAAACCTAAAAACTTTAAATACCCAATTTGGTTCACTAGAAAATTAATAAAATTATTAAAAGATAAAAATAAGTATAGAGTAAAACATAAAAAATACAATAATCCATTGGACCAACTAAAATTCGTGGCATTACGCGAACATTGCGATAAACTCATAAAAGTGTGCTATAGAAAATATATTACCATGATTGAAGAGAACATTGCTAAAAATCCAAAATATTTTTGGACACATCTTAAAAATATAAAAAAATCTACTAACTCTTATCCTTCCAAGATGACCTTGGAAGGTGAAGTAGCTTCCGACGGAGGTAACATTTGTAACCTTTTTGCTAAACACTTCTCATCAGTGTATAATAATGTCTCTCTATCACATAACATTTCAATCAAGACCATATCAAGTAGCTCTCTGTGCTCAATTAACTTTTCACGATTTGAAGTTCATAAAAAAATAAAAAGACTTGACACACGTAAAAGTGCTGGCCCAGATGACATACCGGCTGTTTTCATTAGGCGATGTGCAGAACCACTATCCCTGCCCATTAGTATTATATTTAACGCATCCCTAAAAACCGGAGTTTTTCCTGACCTTTGGAAGCAAGCAAGAATAGTGCCTATTTTCAAAAAAGGAGCACAAGACAATATTATCAATTACAGGCCTATATCTATAATTTCTACTTTATCTAAGGTGTTTGAGTCTCTACTACGACCAATTATATCGCGACACGTACGACAGGCACTTTCCGAAGAACAACACGGATTTACACAATCAAGATCCACGGCAACTAACCTGGCAAAATTTGTAACTTATCTATCGAACTCTGTAGACAAACGAATTCAAGTGGATACAATATATACTGACCTTTCTAAAGCTTTCGACAGAGTTGACCACTTGTTGCTAATCAAAAAACTTTCTAGTTTCGGTTTTGGAGGTGCTTTATTATCATGGCTAGCATCATATCTTGCTGGTAGGACTTCAAGTGTGGTAGTTAAGGGTTTCACATCTACTCCTTATTATGCAACATCGGGCGTACCTCAAGGATCCATATTGGGACCTATTCTCTTCAACATTTATATAAATGATATCACAGACTGTATTCAAAACTCTAAGTGTTTTATTTTTGCGGACGACGTCAAGATCGCCAAACAAATAGTATCCATAAATGACTCTAGAGCTCTGCAAGATGATGTAGACAGGTTATCTAGTTGGTGTCTAGCTAATGGAATGCTCTTAAATGCAGAAAAATGTTCCTTTATAAAGTTCACACGTAACCGGAAGCCAATGAATACATCATATAAAATCAATGGATTGAAACTTACGGAGCAAGAAACCATTCGTGATCTGGGAGTAACCTTAGACTCTAAATTGAGTTTTAGTCACCATGTTGATGGTATCTGCAAGTCAGCACGGAGCATGCTGGGCTTCATTTTCAGAAATTCCAAGGAATTTAAGGAGCTACGCACTAAAACCTTACTCTATTCTACATTGGTCAGAAGCAAGTTGGAGTACTGCTCTGTTATATGGAACCCTCAATACCAGGTCCATAAAGATCGTATTGAAACCATCCAGAGACGTTTCACTAAATTCAATTTGCAAGGAGCAGATAAACGCTTACCCTATGAATATCGTCTTCAAAAATTCAACCTCATGTCACTGTCTGATAGACGCAAAATGCAAGATCTATTATTTCTTTATAAAATAACAAACAGCATTGTTGACGATTCTGAACTTCTGAGACACATCATGATAAATGTACCACCACGCATTCCACGTTATCCTGTATCTATCTTAACACATAAAACCTTTAAAACAAATTTAGGTTATAACTCCATCTTCCCCAGATTGAGCCGACTCCTGAAAGATTTTCAAGTTAGGGACACTACCTTAGATATTTTTCACGACAATCTTCCTAAGTTTAAAACCAAAATTCAGGGTGTCTTGAAACCAAAAATTAGTTCATGAGTCCTCTAAGCTCCACCAAAAAGTCATAGTAGACACCTTATTTACTATATTCTCTTATCGTAACTATGGTTAAGATATTAGACTAATGCTTTGCTCATATATTTAAATTTATATTTTACTTTTAACCAAAACTCTTCGCATCTGAAACTCTTAATTATATAGCAGATAATTATATTAAATATTGTATAGTATAAAGTTTCATGTCTATGCACTTCGCTTTAGAGTTTGCTGTGCTCATTTATAAATGAAATTGCATGCCATTAGATTTAAGAATTCTTTGTTTTATGTTTGCGTTACATGCTTTTTTGTTAATGAGTCTTAAAATAAATAAATAAATAAATAAACTACTTACTAGGTACTACAAATTAAGTCAGGTTTTACCTAAATGAAATTAGGCATTTTTTGCATTTCAGATGTTTAATATATTCAGTTTAAGTCATAATGTGTCAGATTCAACTATAAATGTAAAGTGAAAATATTATTTAACAGTTCCAAGTTTTTAAGGGTTAATGAATTCATTTTAAGCAATCAATTAATTTTAGAAAAGTCAAACTAAATAAATTGGTAATTTACCGCTAAGTTTTGACTGACAAAAACATTTAGATATCTATAGTACGTTTGTTCATTACCATTAGTCATCTGTGGATGGTATTGAATGCGTCTTGTGCATCAACTCCAATTAAAACCCGACGCTGCCCCGTTTAGGTCCTGTGTAGTGACCCGTATACTGCGTGGTCAACAATGCACTGTTAATGATTGGCGAGCGCCGTAATTATTCTAACCCTTTAATTAAAACCCATGCACTCTTCTGTATTGCAGATATAGGCTAAATAACTGTTAAGTTTCCCCTAACCCCTTGGCTAAGTGGCCTAGTGATTTGCTGTAGGTATTCTGCTACATGCCTTAGATAATATATGATAATTAGAGTTGCCATAATTTTGATAAATAGGTAATAACAAATAACTATATTATTATCATATGACCATGGATAAATTTTTCAATGTGACTTTAAAATGAAACTTCCTTGTGAGGATTTAACATCTAAACATTGTTAATCACTTTTGACACAATACATTTATTTAGTTATTTTATTTAACACTTTCATAATTTCTTATGACGTATGATAAAATAAAAATAGGTATATACCTACATAAAAGCACAAGTAAGCAATACGAAACAATAGCCGCGTCCAGACCAACCGAGCACGCAGGAATTGGCTCGCGAGCTCCAATGCCTCGGCCTGTGTGAACGTGGCTCAGGCTACTTTGGGCACACATTTATTTATTTATTTACCCTTTATTGTATAACCTACA